>CM050165.1:198743603-199298603 GCA_027410445.1 Discoglossus pictus | reverse complement strand
CGTCATTTTTTGAGGTTACATATAATAGTTGTCAAACTGCGAATTGTCACGCTTTGTGAGCTCGCAGAACTGCGGCCTTCGCAAAGCAAGGGACGCAGTTCTGGCCGCAAATGCGAAGGCTTTAATGTTGGCTGCAATGAGCCGAAGGCTCATTGCAGGCCCCAAATGCGGATCCTCGCGAAGCAAGCGGCCGCATTTGATGAGGTGGAGGCTCTACGCCACCTCACACCTGGGACAAATAAACCCCAGAAAAGCGTGACTTTGCCAAAAAAAAAAAAAAGCACGCTGCGGGACTTAGAAAAAAAAAACACTAACGCGTAAAGAGGAATTACGGACTTACACAAAAGAAAATACGACCCGCTGGACTTAGAAAAAAAACAAACAATACGAGGACACAAAAATACGAACTTAACGGCCGAAATGCGTACAGCAAAACCCCCCAAAAACAATGAAAAAAAAAAAAATCAATTTTACGCAGTTTTGACACTTGAAAATCGGCTAAGCAAGGAAAAAAATGGCGGCGGTAAAAAAATGAAAAACGAGGCTCAACGACACCAAAGCGCAGAAAACAATAACAAGGACGTACAACTTAATTACGCCCTGCGGAAATTGGAAGAAAAAAAAAAAATACGAGTTTGCAAAAATACGAGGTTAATGGACGAAATGCGTACATTCACAAAACAATAAAAATTAAAATAAAAAATAAAATAAAAAACAACCACACAGATTATGGGTTGACAGTCATAAAGGTTGCACGCTAATTAAAGTCCAATTTAACAAGTTTAGGAAATCCTTAGCAAGGAAAAAATGGCGGACGAAAAAAATTAAAAACAAGGCTACGCGACCCCGGAATGTGCAACACCGCCAGTCACGTACGACCTTTCCCAGGGACATACGAGGTACTAAAATACACACTTAGGCTGCACGGAAAATGCTTGCGACCCACGTACCACATAGACAAACTACGTCATTTTACAACACTAACACTACAAATCTAAAATGGCTTTTTACACAACTAAAGCAACGGTTTTCCCTCGCGTACACAGCATATTTCTAATGCACAGCTGGGACATTGATGAAATTTTCTCCTCACAGCAGCAACAGTCCAACTGTACATGGTTTGCTGCAGGAAAATAAAAATAGATACTTAGATCTTCAGCCTATTCATTGCTGGATATATCAATTACAAATAGGTAAAGCATATTCATTTATTAACTAAATAATGAATTAATAATTATAATAACAAAATTGACATATATCTGTCTGTCATGAGAGCCGAAGGCGCTTATACGAACAAAAAGTAAACAAGAGGAGGGGATCGCTATGAGAGCCAAAGGTGCTCATTACGAGCCACGCAAAGAGCACCGAAGGCGCTCAGCGGGAGGCTCTCAATGAACGCCGAAGGACCATCAGAGTATAAAAAGATTTACATTGTGTATCAAACAGCATTGCCATGGCTTAAAATTTAATAGTCATTCTAACTAATGATGCCCATAATTATGGATCCTCACAATGGATTCTAACAGCTGAAATTGTAATTCCTTTTATAAAATAGAGAAGAAGATTTGAGGTCTTTGAAAGGAAACAGTTGAATTCTATAAGGATTGTGCTAGATTTATAGAAACATGTTTTTATTTATTCCCTCCAATATATTAGAGCTTAAGTATTGGGATTTGAGACCAAGAACCTAGATAAGATCTTGTAGACCCTTACTGGCTCTAAAGAATATATATATAATATTCCAACTCTCCGTAGGTTGCCAGTTCCTACTTTAGTGGATCACTATTTGCCTGACCTGCCCATCTTGGATGACCCTACAAGGTATATCTCACAGCTTTGTTGAAATACACAAGCCCCTTCACCAGGACGCTACCTTGTCCAAAAGGGGATATCTTCATTTTTTTTCTTTCTTCTGAAAAACACCAAGAGTAAATACCTCTCATAACAATAAAAAAAAAATCAAAAAAAAAAAAAAAAAAAAAAAAAAATCAAAAAAAAAAAAAAAATCACTGAAATAGAGGTTTGGCTGGGACACAAAAAGGGTGTAGACTGACTCGGCACAAAGGTGAGAAATGGCTCAGCGGCAAGGGTTAAGATTAGTCAGAGTATTTTAGCTGACTATTTCCTTACATGTACTTGTGTAACAAATGTACTCGGAGAGTATAATTAATTTACTGTAATTGCAACAAGTGATGTTCATCCAAATTCAACTGGGGTGTAGGGACGCAGAATAAAATTAATTAATGAAACCCATACAATTCCACTTTTGGAATCAACCCATTAAACATGGGTGTAGGAGCCAGAACAAATCTAGGGGGGCGATGTTGTGGATACCGCATATAGTATAAAAGTACCACACAACTGCTTCTCTACACATACACACTGACGCATTCATTTTGCGTCATCAGATGACGCAAACAAGCGCGTCAGACCCTCTCTCTCTCTCTCCAGTCACAAGTGGATAACGTCAGAAGCCGACGGGGCAAAGTTACCCCCTAACTTTGATGGCAGGTGTCTGACACTCCCCAGAGATGCAGTTACACGGTTGATGTATCTATGAAGACAAGGTCATGAGGGATGAGGGCAATAATAGCTAAGATAGATTTTTTCATCACACATAGACATTTCATCTCGCCTTAAAGGACTTATAGTGGGTCCTATTGTGTACTTATTTACTTTGCTACCGTATATCCAAGTGTGTCTAGGGCCACAGCACTTGTAGACTTTTTGCTTCTTTTTCCTTCCCTCATAAGGCACCTCGTCTTCCATCCATATAACTGTTAAATGTTGTTACACCATATGATACAGTATAACAATGTATCTCACTATCGAAGATTTATTTAAGCTGCTAATACTTAAATATACTCTAGGTTAAAAGTATTATCTGTATTTACACTTACCACGGGAACAACCCTAGATCTATCTTATCTAAAGGTTTCATGCACATATATAGTTTTCAGGCTAGTAATCTGGTATCCCACGTGACGTGGTTATTTTTTGTGTATATTTTTCCTTTTTTCCCCGCCGTGCTCTTTTCATTTATGTGTATGTAAATAAGATGCATGCACTGTTAATGACACAATAAAGGTTAAGTTTTATTAAATAAAGTGGTTTTCATTACTCCTTATTCCAGGTCTATTCCTTAAATTTACTTAATCCCCAATCCAGGACCCAATGTCTATACAATCTGCGATTCCTTTTCCTTTACCGATTGTTGAGTCTAAACCATGAAGAGGATTTTACAGGTTTTAATGGAATTTTAAGACCCACAAGACAGGCCATGATTTCGGTTTAACAAGGTTTGTATACAGAGGAGGCAGTTAGAGTCTGTTGAATGCCAATTTTTCCTGCTGTGTTGACACTGTGTTATACCAAAATCATAATCTGTCTGGTGGGTATTGAGACGCAATTTGGGAATGGCTGCTCTAGTGCACTACGTGTTGACCTGGAACTTGTCTGTGTAAGAACAGATGTTTGTGGACTCACTGAAGAAGGAAATCACCTTTGGCATTTTACCTCTTCCCGAACCCTCACATTTAGAGAAACAGGCAGGGAACACCCTGCTTTATGTTTTGCCCCCCTCCATGCACTGGACAGAAGGACAACATGGATATCGGAACCTACGTACTTGTAGACATTGTTACAATTAAGATTTTCTCTAACAATGTTTTTATACTCATGACTTGGCTATTAGTTGTGTTAGTTTGTTACATTGTAACAGTTTTTCCTAAAATACAGTAATCATTTAAGCAGTTCAGTCTCCTGGAAAACAAGTAACAGATGACTGAACACAGATAAAAAATTGCTTCTATCCTAGGTCAAAACAGACGAAGGACTGCAAAAAAGCAGAAGGCACATTTTGATCTTTAATGTTATGTCTCATAAAAAGGTATATAGTAGTTTCCACTTGTACTAACAAATAGAAAAACTGACCTAAAGTAAATTTTTTGACCTTTTACTAACCTTCAAGCCAGCACAGTGCAGAAACCCAGAGTAGCACTGCCTGAGCTGCTTCATTGCAGTGAGAAAAACAGGACTACACATCCCATAATGCTTTGCTGCAGATACGGATTCCCCAGATATTGCAACAATGTTGTATCTGCCTCTGATTGACCACAGTGAATTTTATGCTAATTTAGCTTGGATTTTCAGGAGCATTGCTTCTCAAAATCAATGGCTATGAAACTTCTATATACCCTTAAAAGCTTGACCCTAAAGACAGGAAACACATTTCAAACATGCTCTCAATTTATTCGTGATTATTCATGGTTATTAACCAGAAAGAAAAAAAAAAAAAGACAAATATTCTTAATTTGAATGAGAGAGAGGTGTGGTCAGGTGTAATATGTTGGTCCCCTCCAGTTCACCTCTCTATTTTGTATTGCAAAGAAAGAGAATAGTAGCAATGAATATAGGGAGTTGCAGACTAGTTACATCTTGTTACATTATATGTAGATTTTAATGAACTGCATTAAAACCTATTTTTTCCCATTAGTAGCTCGCCTGGCATTGGCAGTACATCGCCTGATCTAAGATATCCAGACTATTTGCTAGCTCCATCATTAATTCCCTTTAAAAATTGAATATTTAAAGTGTTTCCACAGGATATTCCCTACTTTGCGTTTTTACTTGTGAGCAAAACATAAAATAATAAAACATTTTTTTATATATCTTTACAGACAAAACATTGATAGAATCAATAAAGAGGCTATGGCTGGCAAGTGAGCATCCCTGACCACACAGGAACAGCATATTGCCTGCAAATAAGGTCAAACAGGAGAATACGTAATACTTCATCCCCGTGAGATACTGAGATGAATTGTTTGAAAACTGAAAGATTGCTAACCACTCAAATCATTGACAGCGCCAACTATTATCTTTACATTTTCATGCATTCTTAAAAACAGGTATGTTATGACTCAGTATTTTTTCTTGTATCTACAAATAACGTCCAATTCCATGTGAAAGAAATAACCGTTGTATCAAACAGTCTCAAGACTTTTTTTTTGACTAGACAAGTATCACTTAAAAACCACATTATCAAATCGCTGCTCAGGTTACATTTTGTGGTCACAGATGTCACACATTTGCTTCAGGTAAGGAAGTAATCAACCGCAAAGTCTGAAACCGTGGACTTCAGCACAAAATAGACAAACTTTAAATTAAAATCTAAAAAAAAAAGCCTTCAGCAGAATTCATTCGTAAAATAACTTTTCTGTTAAAATAGTGGTTTACACAGTAGTTCAATATTGCAGTCAAAATACTGAAAACCTAAACTGTACATTGTGATGAAAACACTTTATTTGAAGAAAGGAAACAAAATACAGACAAGATAGTATAGTACAAAAAGGTCTCAACATAAAACATTTATAATGTATTTTTTATGCCTTATAGCATATGTTCTCACAAGAGCAAGGCCTCAAATCCTTCTATATTAGTATGGGTGTCTAGGTTAGGTTTGCCTAAAGATATATTCATTGTAACCACTGTATATCACTAAAATAAAGGCATAACAATGACTGGAGTAACACAATATTATAAAACATGAGATGAATTTGGTCTTAGTATGGTATTGGACCACTGCATCTAAAAAAATAAATTAAGTCATGGAAAAAGTTCACAAGAAAAGCACAAACTATTCATATTTCATGATCTGACAGACACTCATCTTCTACTTGTAAAGACACTTTTCACTTGTGTGAGAACAGTGCATTTCAATCTAATCTAAATCTTACTTAAAGCAAAGTTAATTTCACTGTGCTTTCCTAAAAGCAAGTCTGCTTTGTGGCATCTAGCTTCCTTCTCTGAAAAAAAAACAAAAATTCTTTGAAAAAGTGATCAAAAAACTTTTGTACAGACTGAATTTATGTTTTTGCAAGGAAATGTTAAAAGGCAACTAGGAAAGCCCCTTCCTTTAAAATTTTGATGTAAGAAAATAACCCTTATATATGCGAAGAAAAATTTAGATTTTTTGTGTGTGAATAAAAACTATAACTTCATTTTTTATTATAAATATGTATCTGTATTAGAGGATTCATAATTTCATGAGTATACAAACTGGCATATAGGTGGTCGTATACACAGTTGTGCATTCAAGTCATAGTTTAGAGCGCTGTGAACATTAGTAACTAATAAGAAGATTTGAACTGAAAATCTACTTGAATAGCAGAGGACAAAAAAATAAAAATGATTAATGGAGAAAGAAATGCTATTTAAAAGAAGTTGAGATTATGTTCATTTTTATTTTGACTCAAGGCTGTGGAAAGAAGTCTTTCAAATAAGGCACATGCTGTAGAATATATTGTGCATGTAATTACTTCTTATTAAAAAAAAAAGTGACTGAGGTAATAACAGTCAACATAAAAAAGTAGTCAATACAAGGAAGAACAATAGTTTAGTAAACGTTTGCACAGAATGATTCATTTTAAGTGTCTTAAGCATGTAATTTAGTGGGCATACCAAAACTGGAGGAATTGCTGTCAATTGCCAGTTCCGAACGGCAGGTTGAGTTACAAGTTAGCATTTCCCATAAGAATCAATATAAATTGAAATAATCCATTCCGAGCCCCAGAAATTTCACATTTTACTTTGAACTGATGGTGTTTCTCAATAAAAAAACCTTAAAACTGAACAGACATAAATAAAATAAAACAATTTGGTCAAATAACATAGAATTTGACTTTAACTGTACTGAGATGACTTGAGGGTCCAATTGTATGGGGGCGATGTAGAGGAGCAGCAGACAGGTTATTGCTTGGAAGGGGAGTCCTCTTCCAATAAAACATCAGGCCCTTGCACAGGGGATCTCTCGCTTTTCTGTCTCTTGCCACCACTGAACCCTGCTGGAGATGTTTCACTAGGGAGTTCTACTAGAAACCTATCAAGAGAAACTTGCTCAAAATGTTTCTGTAGCGAGACATTGTTTGTCCACATTGTGGCTTGCTAGGGCTTGGTCAGGGGGGTACTCTGCAACAACACTTTGCAATTCAGCCCATTTAGCACACATTTCTTTGATCAGTGCAGTAGGTGCTTCCTCCCTTCCCTCCTCTTCACCCGAATAATTTTCCCTAGCCACTATCTGTTGCTGCTCCCTTTGACATTCCTTCAGCTCCTCGGTGCTGAGCTTGTGTCTGTGCTCCTCCACTAAATCTTAGATAGCTTTAGTACAGACCTCGAGGACCCATGGACACAATATGCCCTCCACAATTGGGCTAGCTTCACCTTCTAAGTTCCTTAGAGTTAAAGCTTCTGGCCACAATTTCCTCCAGCTACAGTCTGTGGTCTTGCAAGAGACTGCACGCCAGGCCTGGTCTATCAGAGTGACATAGTGGAGGATACTGAAGATGTCCTCCCAGAACTCTCAGTATCAAATGAGTATCCAAGGTCTCCTCAAAAAACCTCTGGAAGAGGACCTTGGTATACAGTTTCTTAAAGTTTGAGATGACCTGCTGGTTTATGGGCAGGATCTGAGAAGTTGTATTAGGGGGCAAGAACTTCACAGTTTAAATTAAAGTCCTCAAGCAAGTTGTCCTCCAAGCCTGGAGGGTGAGCAGGAACATTGTGCATTATTAATAGAGCTCTAAGGGGCAGATCTTTCTCCTTCAAATATATATATATATATATATATATATATATATATATATATATATATATATATATATATATATATATATATATTTTGACAATGGGGCCAAACACTTACTTCATCCATGCAATAAAGAACTGCCTGGTTACCCAGGCTTTGCGGTTGGCCCTCCACATTACACTTAACTTGTTTATCATCATATTTTCTCTTTTTTTAAAAACTCTGGGTTTCTCACTCTGATAGACTAGTAGAGGCTTAATTTTTAGATCCCCATTAGCCTGTCCTTCGTTGTCTGGTGCCCTGGCAGTATCTTCTCTTCTTGAGTGATGTAGATTCTGTAATGCATTTTTTGCACAATAAACCAGTCACAGTTGAAGAGATGCTGGGGAATAAAAGCCTCAACCTCTAGATAGTCTCTAAACTCACTGACAAAGGTCTCAGCAGCTTCTTTGTCGACACTGGCTGCCTCTTCAAGCCTCACCACGATGTGAATGCCAGTTCTCTTTTTAAAATTCTCAAACCAACCATGACTGGCTTTCACTGCTCTCACCACTTGTTGTAGGACCGTCTTTTACCAGAACCGCATACAATTGTTTTGTTTTCTCGCAAAAAAAGTTTCACCCACTGTTTTTTGTTACTACAAATAAACAATATTTTTTAATTATAAGATGGTAACATTCCTTCTCCTGGAAAAAAGATATACTTAGCTGCAATAATTTGAAGAGTTTAAAATACATTGTCAAATGTAAATTGGCAGAGAACGAATAATAATTTCCATTAACTACTTCCGTATTTTTTTTAAAATGTTAAGAATTGTATACTTTCTCAAGTTTCTTAAATATGCAGTGTATTCTATAGAATAAATAACAAAAAAGAAAAAAAGGACAGAACAAGTATACTTTGGGGTTGAAGTACACACCCTCTGCCCAAGTAACAATATAGAGCAGCAAAAAATATAAAACTTAACGTTTATTAATATTATTAAAACTTGTTATTAAAATATTGAAATTCTGACCAGATAAAGTAAGTAGGGCAAATTTTGAATCATTGAGGACTCACTTATAAATTGACTTGAATTGTTAGACTGGAAAAAAATCAAATAATCCCTATATCCTCTTATTAAAGTGATAAATCATCTGCAATACCCTAGTGCATAAGGTGATAGTGTAATACTAATGAGTAGCAGAAACAAAGGTCCAAATGTTAGACCTCTGTGTTTGCACTTCTATATATTGCACTTTAAAAAAGTGTCTAGTGCTAATATAATAAATATAGTGATTGCACTTATATATATTGCATCCTTTAGAGTATATATTGCACTGTCATAAAGTGTCTTGTGCTAATAATAATTGAGTTGATAATAACGTGTAATAATAATAATAAAAATAATCAATACAGTGTAAAAAAAAGTGCTAATGCTTGGTGAGGGTATTGGGGTATTGACCAGTCATGCGTTATAGGAAAGAGTCCAGTACTGCAATAATATTATAATCGTATATTCCACTACTTAAACTATGGAGCTAGGGTTTACACTATCTGATTCCACATTTTATATTGACTCAGATTTGAGATTGATGTCGATAGTGTTAATAAGGCTTGGCAGTATAGATGGTTGGTCTATATAATTATAAAACGCCTAAGCTCCAAAACTACCCGCGTGTCGCCTATGCGTCTGCGTGTGACGTCATAGAGCGACGTTGCGGCGTAGTACGTGCAACCCGACGCACGTTTCTGAAAATTTCAATCGGGATTACCCGAGGAGTGTCAGAGGAGCTATTAATGCTCAATGGTTGTCATGGCAACCTCGAAGGCTTATAAAATAACAATTATTGAAAAAATATATGACTTAAAATACAGCTGTTAATATGGAGAGAAGTGAATAAGACTTAGAGATTCCAATTACAGTTATAATCGCTATTGATAGCACGATATCCAGATATGGCAGAAATAAAAGAAGGACTGTGTCCTTTATGTAATACAGCATTAACTGCTGGGCCTTTGTTTCTGCTACTCATTAGTATTACACTATCACCTCATGCACTAGGGTATTGCAGATGATGTATCACTTTAATAAGAGGATATAGGGATTATTTGAATTTTTTTCCAGTCTAACAATTCAAGTCAATTTATAAGTGAGTCCTCAATGATTCAACATTTGCCCTACTTATTAAAATATTGAAATTCTGATGAGATAAAGTAACAAGTTTTAATAATATTAATAAACGTTAAGTTTTATATTTTTTGCTGCTCTGTATTGTTACTTGGGCAGAGGGTGTGTACTTCAACCCCAAAGTATACTTGTTCTGTCCTTTTTTCTTTTTTATTATTTAGTCAATAATATCCTCAAGTAGCACCCCATTTCTCCATCCCAGAATCTTTTTATACCTAGAGCCACCTATCTTTCCTATTTTGTATCCACCCTTGTTTATGAACTAAGTGCTATCTAAGGTGTTAAGCTCGGTATTTGTATATACTTTTATAAATAATATGGAGCCCGCAACAGGATTCCTATTCCAAAATTGGAACCAAGAAAGTTGGCTAAATGAAGCCAAAAGTGTATTTAACAAAGATTTAAATCTGGGTCAACGTAAAGAGCCCATGTTAAAGAATCAGTTCTTTGAACTGAATAAACTATATAAACAACAATATAGAATATGGTGTGAGATCGCAAGTTTGTTCGCCAGATAATTCTCCAATTTAGTACCCAGAGGATTACGTATTCATTTATTCCCCACAATCCAAGGCCTACATGAGGAATTTGTAAAGAAATGGGATTCTGTATTGTTGAGATGTTCCAAGGAACTCATGAATTTAATTTTAGAGTGGGAACAATCACAACTAAAAGAGATAGATCCACAATTGAAAAAATAAGTGGAAAAAATAAGAGAACACAACACAGACTCCAACTTTATTGATTTAGAAAATTAACTGCAAAAAGATATAGAAAATTTCAAAAAAATGTTGGTTGAAAGGAAACAAAAGAAATTTCATAGGGATTTAAATGATTTCCAAAGTGGAAATATTTTTAGAAGATCTAGAAAGCAATTTATCCCAAAAACACATGTAGATAATACTACGTCCGAATCAGAATGGTCTGATTTGGAAACAAATGACACATCAGGATTAACTAACCCCCTAATGGTAAAAAGACCAACCAAAACTTTTTTAGACCTAAGAGCAAGATCAGGAGGGGTAAGAAAAAAAATCAAGACAGACACATACAAACCTCAACAAAAAAGAATACGGAAGAACTAGATTCTTAACAAATATTCAACCTGTCAACCAAAGTTTTATCAAAAGATCATTTAGCAGTTCTCAAAAAAGGCCTAAACTTTTCACCTACAGGGGATTTCAATCTCTTTGAATGGGTAAAGGACACTCATTTGTTTGCCAGAAAATTGGCTCTAAAAAAGTTTCTCTCTAAAAAGAAGAACAGAATTCCAACAGAACCTATGCATTCTAGGACTCTGAGAAGTCTTGAAATCCTATTAGCGGAAAATTAAGAATTTCAATCTACAGGCCCTTACTCTGCTTTCAAACCAAAAAGCAAATACACACCATCTCTGAGTATAAGTCCCAATATAGAGCTATTTGTAAATAATGTGGTTCGTGATATGACAAACATTTCTAACAAAAGTAATGTCAACTATAACCTGATGAAAACTAAAAGATTGGCATTAAAACAACTACAACAAGATAATAACATCATCATTAGAAATTCAGAGGAGGTAAGTCATACTTGACAAAACTGATTACATTCTGGAATGTGAAAGACTCCTCAAAGACAAAAAAAAGTTATAAAAAACTAGAAAAAGATCCAAATGATGATTTCATTGAGGAACTTAAAGACATTCTAATAAGTGGTCTAAATACTAAAGTCATATGTAAATCCGAATTTGACTTCCTCTTGAATCAGAACCCAAAAATAGCTACTTTTTATACCATTCCTAAAATACACAAGAATCCTAAAAACCTCTGGGTAGACCAATTGTGTCAGGCATTGAGAGTATTACAGAGAACCCCAATAAATATGTGGATTCTATGTTACAAGAGTTTGTGATTACGTTAGCATCACATGTAAAAGACACAAAAGATGTTTTACTGAAATTAAATATTTCAGTCAGTAATGAAGCACTTTTGGTGTCTTCAGATGTTAAATCCCTCTATACAAAACATACAACACCAAAGAGGTATAGAAGCAGTAAATTACTTCTTATCAAAAAGAGGTCTTCAATATTTTAATAGCAACAAATTCATATTAGAATTACTGGAGTTCGCATTGACCCATAACTATTTTGTTTTTCTCAACAAATTTTACCAGCAAATATGTGGTACAGCTATGGGCACAGCATGTGCTCCCACATATGCCAATTTATACTTAGGCTGGTGGGAAGAGCAAATTGTGTTTACTGACCAATTGGAATAATATACTCAGTACATTGAACTATGGATAAGATTTTTCGACGATATCTTGTTAGTATGGAATGGTAACCAAAAAGATTTAAAAGCTTTTATTGAAATACTCAATAAAAATAATATGGGACTTTACTTAACCTCAGAAATGAGTGAAAATGAAATTACTTTCTTGGATTTGAAAATTGCAAAGTTAGATAATGGTAAACTCCAAACAACTACATATAGGAAACCAACAGCCACGAACAGTTTGTTACAAGCCAATAGCAGCCATCCCAAAACATTAATTGAAGGGATACCAGTGGGGCAGTATTTAAGAATCAAAAGAAATTGCTCCAGTCAAATCAACTTTGAGATTGAAGCCAGAGAATTACAGCATCACTTTAAAGGAAAGAGGGTATAAAAACAAACCCCTGAAGAGAGCATATCAAAGAGCTCAAGCAGTAGATCGAGATCTACTGTTATCAAATAAGAATAAACAACAAGATGAAGTGGTTAGGTGCATAGGTACTTATAATGGAAAATAGCACGAAATTAGAAAAATATTCAATGACCATTGGAAGATTCTCTTAGACGATGATGATCTAAGACCATTTTTAAGCTACCAGGCCCAAATCACTAGTAGAAGATCAACTAACCTGAGAGATATGCTATCTAGAAGTCATCCAGAAGGTGCTAAAAACAAGACTTGGCTTAATAGAACGAAGGGCTGTTTTAAATGCCTATCATGCAAAGCATGTAAATATGTAAATAGCACCAAAACATTCCCCTTAAAAGATGGAATTGGTAATTTTAAGATCCAGCAGTTAATGACATGTAAAACTATAGGGGTTATATATCTCATGCTTTGCAAATGTGGTATGAAATATGTAGGTAAAACCTGTAGAGAATTCAGGCGTAGAATATTAGAACATATATACAGCATTACTAAAGAATATGACACACCAGTGGCCAACCATGTTAATTCTCAACATAATGGGGATCTCAACAATATATCCTTTATAGCCATTGACGGTATTAAACACAATATCAGAAGAGGAAATATTGATAGGGAATTACTAAAAAAGGAGGCCTACTGGATCTTTACACTTAAGACCAAAAAACCACGGGGCGCTGCAATAAATATGGGGGAAAAGGGCTGTCATGGAAAGTTACAGAAAGTATAAGCTGCATAGATAAATTAAGAAAACCAGAAAAGTGTGACATATAAGGTAGTTCCCAATTTACAGAAATGGTGGTACAAGGAATAACAGCATATTACCTTCAGACTGAATGGAAATGTTACCGATGGCACAGACACAGTGTACATACTTACACACATTTTATACCTTTACTTCAGTTTATCCAAAAGAGGGCGCCAACATACTGCACATATCATATAATTTTTATTGTGCAGCTAAACACTCAATGACTGATATATAACAACTTCAGGTAGCCCTTTATTTAAAAACACAGTGCTGATCCAGAAATGTTAAACAAAAAAGAATAAAAAGAAATAGGTGTAATATTAACCTAATTACATAAGTAAAATGAGAAATCAATGAGTTATGTTCCAGGCACCACTCAAAACGGCCGTAAGCAATAGAATATATTTAAAGCTCTGAATCAAATGACATAAGTGTAAAAACAACATTTTATAGATATATAAGTTTTTTCAAGTCCACTGTAAGGCCTCTGCAGTGACCTGCTTTGACAATGGAATTAAAATGAAATCCAGAGGATAATTCCTCTCCTCTACAATGGCTTGAATCTCTGCAGGAAATGGATCTTCTGCCTCCGCATCTGCACATGTGGCCTCACCACTTAAATTTCACACTGTGGCACTTCCTTCTAGATTTAAATTTCATGAACCATCCCTTGCTACCTAAAATGTCTCATCAGCACCCTGTTTTTCCTTGACCGCACTTCGCTCACTGGACATGGTGGCTCCTATTTTATTACATTTAAATCAATAGGTTATAAAAAAAAATAATAAAAAAAAATCAAACTGACACTGTAGTAAAGTGGCACAATAGTAAGCCAAAAAGATCTGCACGTTCATTTCCCCTTATCGCTGGATACCTCATTCCTGATAGGTCTAGATGGTAGATGAGGATAGCGCTCACATCGGATTGGCTGTGCAGTTCCTTTACTGGTTCTTATAGCAATAGAATAGTCTGGTATTTTTAGTGTGTTGATATTTTTGGCCATTTGATTCCACTACAAATTTTGCTTTATGTATCAATCTAAACTAGTGACCTTCAGTAGAGTCTATCAGGGAGCACGTCTCAGCAGTCTGTTCTGAGAGACTGTCACTGATTGGTTGATATGAGACACTGCTCATCCAGCCCTCTAGATCCTGTGTGGGCAGACCCATGTAGAGACTATTTGTTTGATTTTAGGCATTAAAAACAAAGCATTTTAACCATTGTATGCTTGGTAAAAATTAAGAAACCTTCTATACACCTTTAAGTTCAAACTGCTAGTTCCCCCCTACAAGGAGCAAGATGATGCTGCTGCACACCCCTATATCTCCACATACTTCACCACAAGTCCCAGCCTTCCCTCCACAGACCTTCAGTTAGTCCTCTCATAACCTTCTCTCACTTCCATGCTTCAAAACAGTTTCCAAAACTCCAAAGCTTTAAAAAAAAAAAAATCTGTTCCACATGGCATTGCTTCTGCATGATCACGTCCCTCATTACTATTACTGTACAGTATCACATAACACACTACTATCTCATCCACATATGTTCCTCTTGTGCCACCATGAAAATCATAACTACCTCCAACTGTATAATGCACTGTAAAATGTTGAAATTTTATATCAATAATAATCCTAAACTGTCCGTATAAAATCGCAGCATCTTGTTCTCCCATTGCTCTCTTTTGAAAATGACCTTCAGTTCAGAAGGTTATTAAAGTTTAAAATACAGAAACATTATTAAGTCATATCTCTCCTTATAGTTATACATATTAAATGCGACACATAAGAACTTCCAAATATGATAGTTTAAAAAATTCTATGCATTAAAAATAAATAGAATGTTAAATATAAAAAAAAAGAATTCTTTACAAGATCTGTATTTAGACTATTGCTGACCAGCTTCTTTGGAGGAGCAGGGGTGTACAAGAAGAGTATAGGACATCTATAGACAGATTTATATATGTACTGTAGGCTCTTAATGATGTCACACCTTAAAAATGAATGTATGCAAGTACCTAAGAAAATAAGCTGTTTTCACAGAATCACTGCAACTTAATTGAAATTTAGATCACTTACATAATATCATAGTGCTCCAATGAGAAGTCCTATAAACATATAAAAAGCCAGCAAAGGTTATAGTGCTATATAGCTGAAAAGGAGAAAAATTACAACAAATATAAATACACTGTGAAATAAAAATGGTTCTTGATTAGATACAGGATCTGGTGTACAGGTGCTGGAAAGATGAGCCGCACAGGCTGAGGGATGCAACTAGCAGCCTTGTTTTAGGCTATTTACATATATAACTGCAACACGTCCTTTAGCTATAGTCGATAAGGTATGGTCGATAAGAGTACTTTATAAAGGACTTACCGTATTGGTCTGAATATAAGCTGCACCTTCCGATTTTTGAATTTGCGAGTTGTGTTCGGCTTATATTCGCGAATGTAAAATTACTGCAGATTTACGCGATTGCAATTTAAGGGTGCCGATTTTCGTGCTTGAGACTGCGGTATTGTAGCAATCGAATAGCGATTTACGGTTTTAGTGATTCTAACATCCTGTAAAGCCTGTAACCTGCAAAAAAAAAGCTACAGTACTAATTAGAAAGCCTGTTTCTTGCAATGGCTGATCACTTGGAGAGAGTCTTTTTCTCTCCAATTTTCAGGGTGCGGCTTATATTGGAGTACTATCTTTTTTCTATTTTTTCCTCTTGAATTTTACAGGTGTGGCTTATATGCGGGTGCGGCTTATATTCGGACCAATACGGTATTACATTTACTGCTTAAATCACAAATAATGAAAACTACTTGTTTTACAAAATATGAATAAACGTATTACACGGAGCAGAGGTTTTCAAACTGCAGTTGATAGATCACAATTTTTCCCAAGTTAAAAAATATTGATAAAAAGCAGAATTGGGATTGGGGAAAAAAAAACTGCATAAAAAGGTAGAGAGAAAGGCAAAGTTAATATTAGACATACATTTTTTTAAAAAGAAAACAAAAAAAAACCCCAGCATTCAAGGCCACCGGGTGACAAAATAAGTTATGCAACGGCTGTCCCCATTACAGTATAAATGCATATAAATAAAAAGAGTGTAAAAGATGGTTTAAAAAGGTAGTGTTTTTCTTTATAAAACCTTTGCCATTTGCATTTCCAGTTTTTAATTTTTTTTTCTCATTTACCACTTTGGTTGTCAAATGATCTGTATAGTCAAACTTCTGCATAAACACTGCAGACATTTACAATTTTTTTTTTTTTTTTTGTGATGCACTGTGACTATAACAACAGTGGCCATTTTAAACTTAAATTGATTTGGATACAAAATAATAAGTAAAGAGAATATTTGTGATATACCTAAAGATGATGAGGGATGGACTGATTTCTTCTGCTGAGAGTGTAGGTTGGCACAAAACAGAACAGGAAGAAAAAGTCCCTGTACATTAGCTATTCATTTAGGGATTGTATCTATTTTTGTAAAATAAACATTTAGCAAAAATGTGCATACATTTGTCTTGAGTTAACTTATTAGACAGTGCTAATCACCTACACCAATATATCAAGAATAATGTTTGTGGATGTTAAAGGCCATCTGTAATGCATTTAAAATGTGCTTCAATTTATAAGAGACAATGTAAACAAAAAGGAGGCAGAATTTAGACAAATTGCAGGGATTAGAGAGCCAGAATCAACTAAGCCCTTACCCCCAGTACACGCCAACTAAAAATAGATAAATGTACACTTGAATTAGATAATATTTTATCTAACAAAACTGAGAAGGCCCTGAAACGCACAAATCACTTGTTTTACACTAAAGCAAATAAGCCCGGTTCCTTTCTGGCCAGGAGGCTCCAGTGCAAAATATCCCAATCTAGAATATTACAAATAAAGACACCAAAGGGAGATGTTACAGTGAGCCAGAATGAAATCAAACGGACTGCAGACTTATCAGACTATATACTCAGCAATGCAGGGCTGATTCAGTCCTAGACAATTGTGATCTCCCTAAAACTACTGACCAAAATGTGACAAGGTTAAACTCCAAAATGTAACAACTGGAGATACATAAAGCTATAGAGAGTTTAAAGTCAGGTAAAGCCCCAGGGCTTTACCAACTCCTATCATAAGATGTTTGCAAATCTGTTAGCGCCTCATTTGTGCAAACTCTTCAATTCTATTCTGGATGGAGACAAAATGCCCCCAGAATTAAATAGAGCGGATCTAGTAATTTTTCCTAAGGAAGGGAGAGACCCCCTAGAGGCTAAAAACTACAGCCCAATCTCCCTTAAGAACGGAGATATCAAATTATTGGCCAAAATCATGGCAGATAGAATGTCTGCCTTTTTGCCAGATTTAATACACAAAGATCAAACCGGCTTTGTCCTGCATAGGCAAACGAGAGATAGCAGTAGAAGTATTTTAAATATTATACATCGGACCCATAGAGATAGAGTTGCGATGTGTGTCCTGGCATTGGATATGGAGAAGGTGTTTGATCAGCAATGTTGGCAAAATTTGGATTTAGGGGGCGGTTCATCAACTTAATCAGATCATATTACAATTTGCTGCAGGCCAATCTTAAATTTCCTGGGACAAATAAGGTAAATATTAATATACAAAGAGGAACCCGACAGGGATGCCCTTTGTCCCCTATGCTGTTTGCGCTGGCCATTGAACCCTTAGCCCAGGCTATTAGATGCAATACAAGAATCTTGGGTCTTAAGGTGGGTCTGCATCATCTAAAATGCTCATTATTTGCGACGATCTTCTCTGTACACTAACTGATCCTATAACTTCTACACATGCTTTATTATCCTCTCTTGCGGAATCTGGGCTACTATCGGGCCTACAAATTAATATAGAGAAGACAGAGGCACTAGGAGTAGGCATGCCGCAAACAGACTTAGAGGCCCAAATTTGCAACTATATTTAAGAGCAGCCCAGCTAGCGTTTATTTCCATTGCCCACTCAGGCAAACATCAACCCTTCATTTTTGTTGAAAATTGGCAGCTGAAGCCACATACTTGGGATACTCGGATGCATGGAGAGTTTGCATCCCATATCAAACAAAGGCACCGCAATCCTATGATAGGCTCCACACCGGCAACTTTGGCCTGCGCCAAAAATACAACACACTTAGCCCAGACACTCACGCCATTGACATCCTTAAGATCTTTCCCTAGATTTGAGACTGCCTTGAGTGCGGACTCTAAATAATGGTGGCTTTCTAGTATGTTGGGTAGAGTAGGCAGCTGGTTCAACGATAGCAAACTTTACTCCCATGAGCTGTTTATTGCCCAGTATTAAATACCAGATAAAGAAATCTGGAATTATAGGTAATTTAAACATTCGCTCCTGACCCTTACCCAAACTACTGGACCGCCAAAACAGACCTGGCTATCGTCAATATGCAAGAATTTACCCTCTATGAAGGGACTCCTAGGCTCTTATACACATTTTAACGATCCACAACATGGTCAGAAACCTAGCTTTATGTTAAAATGGGAGCGGGACCCGAGTAGGGAGCTGGATGCCGATATGTGGAAGGAGGTCTCTAATTTGAAAGAGAGAGGATCCTTTACATATAGCCTATTCGAGGTATCGATCAAGGTTTTGCACAGAATCTATTATACGCCATTTCGAATGAACAAAATAAGCCCAAGCCTGAGTGAGAATTGCTTTATAGGATGCCACACTAGGGGGGATTTTCATCATATTTGGTGGACATGCCCCCTGGTACAAGGCCTATGTTGGAAATGGACTAGACTGTTTTCACAAGTATTTAATACTTCATTGAAGCCCACAATTGAAATATGCCTTTTGGGCATTCACGTTAACAACCTGTCTGTATATCAAAACAAACGTTGGCAATATATTGACCTAGCAGTGAAACTAATCATAGCAAAAAATTGGAAGACTGCCTTATTAATTTTTTTAATGAGGTTATTACCAAAATGAACTATATATTGGTTAATGAAAAATTAAACACATGTTTTACAACACACATACCCCTTATTCCTTAAAATGTGGACCCCATGGCTTGCTTCAGCTTATAGCATCTCGCTATAATTATTTCCTTATAAAGGAGGATGCAGTTGTCGCTTGTTGGATGCGGAGGCCGCAGGTACCCGGAATGCCATTAATATCTACTAAAATCCAAACATTTAAGAGGGAAAGTGTGCCAGCCGGAACAAAGAAACTGGTCAGAGTTGAGGGAAAGATAGATGGTCCTGAATACAGGGATATTCTTGAGCAAAACCTGTACCACTGAGCGTGATTTGAGGCTAGGACGGAGGTTCGCCTTCCAGCAGGACAATGACCCCAAACACACTGCTAAAGCAACACTTGAGGGGTTTAAGGGGAAACATGTAAATGTGTTGGAATGGCATAGATAAAGGACCAGAATTTTTTTTTTTTTTATAAAATATAATCTTTATTTACATCATTAAAACAATACTATATACAATCACGACGATTAAAACTTTGAATAAGAGACTTCTAGTCCTGAACTCTTCAATATCCATCTGCAGGGATAAGATGCATAAATATATACCTTAAGATTGAAGGCCATTTTTTTCGGCTGCTTGGCGGCTATGAACCTATCAGCGATTTATCCAGACATATAAGACCGTTACTGGTTTGATGACATGTTTGTCCACATGGATACCTGCAGGTTGGAGGTGATCCAGGAGAAAAGGAGCCTGATCACCGATATGAGGATACAGCAATGGCAACGTCTTGCCACAAAAAGCGATTGGGGAACAGATCTTCTGAATCAGCGGATGGCTTCCCTGAGGCTTCAGCAGGGAGAGGAGCTAGAAGCGGCTTGAGGACCAGCTGTGGATGGAGTTTGACTTAGAAGGTCAATATGAGGACTTGATTATTCCGGCTACTGTATAACAATAGCCCTTATACTAAAGGCTTGGACTGGTGGAAGGTCTCCCAGATGTAATGCAGGAAGATGCAAAGTGTGGCATTGGAACCACTCCAAAAGGATGTGGAAATAGACCTAGGGACAGAAAAGATAGGTTGCTCAAACCATTGGTCCATTAAAAAAAAATGGATTTGAAAAAGGTGGTATGAGGAACTACTTGAGGAGGTTGGCCCAGGTTGGCTGTGGCTCAAATACTTTGAGTTAACCCCATGCTTCCCCAGCTGAGCTAGCAGAGGATACACTCTGCCAGAGGAAATGGACTGCTGGCTACACCCCTATAAAAAAGGTGGAGGAAGGAAACCAGAAGGTACCTGGATATCTGACCACTACAGAACAGGCAAGATCAGAGGGACTACTGGGAACTCAGCAGGACAGGGAGGCCAGGAGAACAGTCCAGACCCTGGGAACTGGCCAACAACCAGAGAAGTTCCAGTCGCTAACCATGGGCAAGGAGCTGGAGACTGAACATTTGGGCAGACACTCAGGGTTTGCACCCTCCTCTGCCAACTATCCAGGGACTTTTACCTTTCCTGAACCACAGACCGCTGATGTCCAGGCACCAAGGCTGACAGTCATGAAGAGTGTAATACCATATCGGGGCATAAGGCTATCAGGAGAGGGAGGCATCCCCTGAAGCTCTTCCTCAGGATGGATCAGGTGGATCCAGAGAAGTGTGGGAGTTCAGGTGAGGGCACTGGCCCAAGACCCTGAGGAAGAAGCAAGTTGAGGCTCCACTCCCAAGCCCTGCAGGGTTGCCAGCAGGGCTGATGGGGATTGCTTTAGTTTAGGCGGCTCCAGAGTTAAAGGATTTGGTAAATCGGCCCACGGTACTAGTGGACCTGACACAGCGTACCCTAGCTGTAGAGGTGATGCCAACCTTTCCAGCCCATGAGGATACTCACCCTAAGGAGCTACCGACCCCAGCAAAATCTGCTAACCTAGGTGAGCCTCAGTCAGGAAAAGGTCCCCATCCAGAAACCCTAGTCCTGAGTCCTGCTTTGTTTTTCCCCAACCCTGCCATGACAACTGACCCTACAGAGAATGTGCTGGTGGGGGAAGTGCTTTTAACCCCCACCTGAGCTGCTCCCTAAACAGGATACCCCAGAGCCACTACCTGCCTGTGGCCAAGGGAGTAGCAGTATGCCCCTGGAAGAGATCTTAGTCCCTAAAATTTTGGATGTGTCCCCAAGAATGATACCAGCAATTTGGGGTGGGTTACTGAAGGAAAATGAGCTGGGGTTGGGCTGTGTTGCTACCTTGGACCCGGAGGATTAATATCCCAGATGTTGAAGAAAGGGTGGCTGATAAGTGGCTGCTAGCTCAGATATCCCCTGGAAGGACTGTACAAATGAATGGTGTTTCAAAGACCCTACAGAAATTGGGGTTAGAGACTGTGGACACTTTCCTGAAAGATGGGAAACCACCTCAAGACTGGGACAACCTACTACCCCCTCTAGGAGCAGGGCATGAAATGGGACTTTTGCAGTGGCAACTGGGTCACCATTTTTCTCATTTAGATGGGGACTTGGACTACGGACTGCAGTTCAAGACTATCATCCATTAAGGAGCATAGCCCCATAACTGCTGTCTGGAAGGGTAGAGTAATGTCACGGACCCTTTTTCCAGATCCTGGATATTGTCTGGATCATTGAGCTGCCATAAAAAAGGACAGACTGCTTGGCTCCAGCCACTGGACTATGTGCAAAAAACACCTCAATTGTATTGTGATCTATTTTGTCCTATTGTTTGCCAGATAATGTTAATGTACTCTATTTGAGGTCTGGACCACCAGACATGGAAACAGCATTATGTGTATTTGGAGGCTGGCCTATTGTTCACAGGATGTCAGACTATTAAACGCCATGTGGAGTCAATCTCCTGTGTTTTCCTGCCACTCCCTGTCATTGTTGTGTTGTATACATCCCCTGTATCGAACGTCTATAAATATTGTTGAGTTTCCAAAAATAAAATCAGCTCACTGCTGAGAAATATAGAAATGGTACATTGCCCCTTTTTGCTCCTGGTAGCGGAGATACTGATCCTATATCCATCCTGCAAGTAACTCGGCCTGGTCACTACCACAGGAAGGTTACTGAGACTCCTGGAAGTGCCGACTCATGATGGAGAGACGCTGACTGATACAAAAGCCATGTATCAGGGTGCTGATGCTGAGATTTCCAAGAACCCAAATGGTTATGGTAGTTAACCTGTAGTCTATAGCAGGTGGTCCTAGGCAGTAATAGCCCCTACCCCTAGATCGTCACAAAAAGCTTACTCCTTTTATCCAAAGTTGGCTTCCAATGGTCATAAGCATCTCATATTACTTTAAATCAGTTTTCAAAACAGGTACCTAAAACATCACATCTTTCCAAGGCTATCAAAGCTTTTCAAAGTGTTTTGGATGTATCCAACATTATATCACACCAACCACAATTGCATTACAGTTTACTTTTATCAACCAATCATTTTAAAATTAGATAGTATCCTCAGGTATTTTTCTTAAGATGGCTTACATGAAATTGCAGAGCAAAAAAAGTTATTCCATATCTTTAAAAATAAAACTAAATTACCCTTTAATGTTTTTTTTTTCCAGTACAGCATTTTTGTTAGTCTTTTAATCCTCCTCTAACCACATTTTCCACTATCTCTTCATTGTGAGACCAGAGCATACCTGTATTTAGAGGAAGGAAGGAGAAGCATACACCACTGACAGTTCCCACTCAGGCAAATCAGTGTATTACCCAATGCAATTATAGGGACTAGGTTTAGTTTTACTTATCTGTCAAATACTTGTACATGTTTTATGTCCTGTAGTGAGAGCCTAAATGATCTGCCTCTATGTGGCAGGAGACCCTGAATGCACAGAAGATTTGAACAGGATTAAAAAGACATCATTAAAAGGACCACCAAAGTGTCACATTTATTGCATGTTTAGAAACACTTGATAATGTGTTTAAACAGTGTACAATGCATACATACTGTACTTTGTTTTTAACCATTTTTCCATTTTGGTTTAAGGATTACACACATTTAGTTATTCGACATTTTCCAAAAGTGTTATAAACCTTGGAGTGGGATAGGTTTCAGTTAAGATCTGTATTTGCTTATGTTAAAACATCCTGATCAAATAGCTCTTTGACAAAAGAAGTCAGTGGCAGGGTAAGGTTTCATAGAATACCCCTCCTGCTCAAGCTGCAGTTACACTAGCCGTCCAATATGGAACCCTCCATCACATAATAACCAAGATTTTCTCAAATGCTTCTATGTTTTTGTCTTGTATACCTGCTATTGTTATTTTATTACATGTGATCATTTTACCAAAGCTACAGTGGTCATTTAATTTGCAAGGACAGATCTTACTGAGGACAATGCAATGCTTGTCCATAGTAATACAGGTTTGACAAAACATAAAATTGTAATATGGGATTTGAGAAATCCTTTAAAAAAAAAATTGAAGAGGACATGTAAGCCAAAATATATAAAGTATCAATTATTTAACATCTGCTCTGAGCAAGGGGGCAATACAAAATAGATAGTACCACTAATTTGTCAAGGAAACGTGACAAAGACGAACATCACGATACAATTAGATTAAAAGTCACTAGCATTAAAAAAAAAAAAATTATATAGAAAATACATTTTATCCTCATCATCCATCAGTACTTTAATAGTGGCAAAGGGTAATACAAGTACTCATGTTACATTAAATGAATGTGGACACCTAAAGTACTGTTTTTTATGAACTAAATAATGTAGTCCGTTTAAATCTACCTCTTTTTTTGAAGAGCCAGACTTGATAATGTAGAAGCTGTTTTAAGAAAAACATACAGCAATGTATATAATGATGCAGTAGAATCTACCATTTTAATGTCTACGGATTGGCTTGCACAGAATAGAGGACTTTGATACACAAGAATCTTGTAACTGAAACAATGTAGACATACTCTACCCAGAAAGCAGTTGACAGCTCATTGGGAAAGGAAACAAAATTAGAAAATGTAAATACCGTATTTATCGGCGTATAACACGCACTTTTTCTCCCTGAAAACAGGGAGCAAATGATAGGTGCGTGTTATACGTCGATATTCCCTCCCCCTCCTCATCTCTAACCCCCCCCTCCTCATCTCTAACCCCCCCTCCTCATCTCTAACCCCCCCCTCCTCATCTCTAACCCCCCCCTCCTCATCTCTAACCCCCCCCCTCCTCATCTCTAACCCCCCCCCTCCTCATCTCTAACCCCCCCCTCCTCATCTCTAACCCCCCCCTCCTCATCTCTAAACCCCCCCCTCCTCATCTCTAAACCCCCCCCCTCCTCATCCTCAACCTCCCTCCTCATTCTAACCCCCCTCCTCATCCTCAACCTAAACCCCCCTAAATACCTCCCCCTCACTTACCTGCTTCGGCTGCGGCCACCGCTCACTAACCCGGCGCGCATGTGACGTCACATGTGCGCCACGTCAAGGAGCAGAGAGGAGGCCGGAGCAGGTAAGTGTGGGGGGTTGCGGATGAGGAGGGGGGTTGAGGATGAGGAGAGGGGGTTGAGGAAGGAGGATGAGGATGGGGAGGATGAGGATGGGGAGGATGGAGGATGGGGGGGTGGAGGAGGGGGTTGAGGAGGGAGGTTGAGGATTTTGCTTCAAAGTTCTTTATTTGAAATTTTTCATTTTTTTCCCCCCTGAAATTTCCTTCTTAAAATGAGGTGCGTGTTATACGCCGGTGTGTGTTATTTGCCGATAAATACGGTATTTAAAAGCTGTGCTTATTATTTATTTACTTTCTAAAAAAAATTAAGTTATTAAAGACAGTATAGTAAAAAAAATGTCCTTTAAATCTATGTTCCTCCTTGAGCCGCTGCCTTTGCTTGCTCTTCATTAAATGTACACTAGCAACTTGCCCGTAAAAATATGACGGCAATAGAATTGTGCTGTTTGGTACACAAAGTAAAACTTTTGGTTGTGTGGGTACCTTTGTCGCTCATTGCGAGCCTCGCGCTGAACTCCTTGGTTGGTATATTTTTGGTTATGAGAGCTCCTTTTGGCGCCCATTGCGAGCCTCTCCCCTGGTGTAGTTGTGCTCCTCTAAACACTGTTTGCACTCCTTGTGAGGCGCACGCTGATCGCCTTTAGCGCTTATTGTGATTCTGTTTTTTTTTTCTTTTGTCTACAGATTTTGTAAAGTTATAAATGAATATACTTTACCTATTTGTAAGTAATATATTCTGTAAGCAATATGCTGAAGAGCTAACAATCTGTTTTGATGTTCCTGCAGCATACAATGTAGATTTGCACTGTTGTTGAGCTGAGGTTTAAGTGTGAGCAATGTGTGCAGTGTGTAGTGTAAATAGACTGTGTGCACGAGGGGAAACTGTTTGTTTAGATGTATATTTCCGCATTTTGGTATTAGTTTGCAGTTAGTGTTGTAAAATGGCTGCGATTGTGTATGTGTTAGGCGGGTGTGGAGCACTTAGCGTCCTTCCCAATAGTGTATTTAGTAGGTCGTACGGGTCTGTGTAAAAGTCGTATGTGCTTGGCGGTGTTTTGCGTGCTTAGGGGGTAGTGTAGCCTCGTTTTCGTTTTTTCGTCCTGGCTGTCCCCCCTTGCTGTGTGTATATTTTTTTTGCTTATTTTAGTTTGTATTGTGTGTGCGGATGTTCATATTTTGTTTTTTTCTTTCTAAGTGGCGGTTTCCTTTTGTAAGGGTTACGGGCCGTAGTTTTTAGTTTTTTTTTAGGTGATTTTTTCAAAGTGCTACGGGTCTCGCACTTCGAATCGTGTATTTGAGTTGTGTTGATGTGTAGTTCTGCGGGTTGTAGGTATGATGTGATGCGCAAGTCGTGAGGGGTCGTAGGGAGGAGTGCCTACGGGGCTCATCTCCACCAGCGCAAGGAGCGCCTTCGGCGCTTCTCGCCTGGCCGCAATCGCGGGCACTCTCTTCGTGAGCCTGCAGTCTTATTGTTGCGTTACCAACGGATTTTAGCAAGGTCGCACTGCTGACAACTATATATGTCATATTACAGTTAGTTATTAATTCTTCACTAATATTTCTCATTCATCTATCATGCAAATGTACTGTCTGCCTAGGTCACAATGAAGCCCAGTGTGACGGGAGCTGATAATTTCCAGTTTACTTGCTTGTGTAGGCTGGTATTCTTGGTCAGTGTTAAAAAGGAGTTGATTTGGGGTTTTTTTTTTTTTTTTAAGTTTAGTTTTTTTTTTTTTTTTTTTTCCCAAGCAAAAAAAATAAATAAATAAAATAAATAAAAATACTACATTTATGATCTATTCTATCTAGTCATGCTGCATTTGGAACCACTTTTTTACCTTTGCTGATCTGTGTCTATTGGTGGAAAATCCTGAACTCAACTAATGCAGCTGCAAGCCTCTGAAATGTGGTAATTGTAATGCCAATGATTTCAATGGGACCAACACAAACATCTTTATTTTCCTTGCGGACAAAGCAGCTCAGTAAAGGCAATGGCTTTCAATAATAAATAGCAAATGTATATATACTTTTTATTTTATTAAAAGACTTTATCACTTGCAAAACGCATTTTCCGATTATTAACTGTAGCTCTGCAAAAGAACGTGTAGCAAATTATAAAACTTAAAATAGGACCAGAGTGCTCCATCAATATTCCCTGGGTTAAAACACAAATTTGTTTTAGAAAGATTACAACAATTTAAATGACTGTAAATGGTCTAGAGCACAATTATTTACAAATGCTATTTCAGCATCAATGCTTATATAAAAAAAAAAAAAAGGGGGGGGGGGGGGGGGGAGGTGTCTAAAATAAGACCAGAACTAAAACCCAAAATAGCTTATAAAAGATTCGGCATAGCAGAGATATTAATCTATAGATCGCTGATAAACAAAAACACCCATAACTTACTTTAGCTTATAGGCTATTCAATATATTGAAGCTGGCTGTATAAAAAGACAAATCTTAAAAAAACTAAACTGGAGTGCTTAATTGTTTCCAGTGTAGGTGTAAGCCAAAGTAAAAGTCACAAAGATACAGATGAGAGATTCTTGAACTGTTCACAGTCAACGTCACACTTTGTTGTAAAGAAAGCCACATCCTTTATACAGACCACACAATAACAAGGCATCGCTCAGGGCAGGGCTTCCAAAAATTGTTGCAAATGCTAAAAAATGTGTGATTATATATAATAAAATAATCCCACACATAGTATTGTAATGCCCAACATAATGTCTTAAGAGTAGCTAGATATTTTAGTGGACGTTAGTAATTAATGAAATTCACATTCAAGGACTTTTTTTCAATGATCAGATTGAAATGCCACTGGCTTCCATTAACTTGAAGTTCAATGTAGGGAAATGTCTGGTCTAGCAGTCAGTGCCAAATTTTCAGGCATAACGTTGTATAAACAACACTCTGCATTGGTGAGAGACTTGCCATGTTAAAGTGGTTTCACATGACAACAATAATTTGTTATGGGAGCAACCAATGAATTACTGCTTTGTTTCTAAACCCCTTTACACTTAAAGGGACATGGGGGGATCCCTGTATTTAATATTAAACCACCTATGTGCTTATTTAAACATTATTTTTTTTAACAAGTGCTTAAAAAGCTCCAAATTTACTTTGAACTGTATAGCTCAAGCACACAATGTTTATAGATGCACTATAGACAATGAAATTATTGAAAATGGAGTAGACATGTATGCCTTCCAAACATTTTTAGTAAAGAGAGAGCTTTCAAGCACTTCTTAATAAAATGATCTTTAAAAATGTGCAAACACGTCGATAGCATAATATAAAAAAACAGGGACCCTCCATCTCCCTTCACCTCTCAGCCACTTCCCCCTATGACCTTATGAGAACGGGGATAACAACTGGAAGCAGATACTCAAAATAAACGTAAAATGAGTTTAAATATTGAATATTGCTACTATAAATCATTAAATGGGAATTATATTAATTACCAATGCATAGTTAAAATCAACTCCCCTTGTTAGGCATTTACAGTGCTCATTTAAAGTTTAAGGATCAGTGCTGTCCGTTTTTTTTCTTATACGGTCCTTTGAATAACTAAGCTGGATAATAAGCACACATTTTTAGAAAGCAAGAAAAAAAAATTATATACGATTTCTAAAATTGTATATTTTACACCAAATTACTCTTTACTCTATGGATCTTCTTTTCTCTGGTGTTTATGTCTTGCGTTTTCAGGAGGACATGTCCTTGTAAACTGAGCCTTGCTTTACTCCTGATAAAAGCCCTGCCAAATGCAAGAGTCTGCATTATTTTTTCCATTCTAAAAGAAAAAGTTTTGCCTAGAAGTGTAGTTCTTCAAAAGAGTATACCAAAGTGGTCCTTTAAATTCCAATCTGGAAAAGAAATCCATGGTTTATAACACAATAACCTACAGATCTCCTTATCAAAAGATCTAAAGTCCTCCAATTCATGATGTCTGTTAGGATGCAGTAACAAATAAATCCTGTGTCATAATGGAAATCACAGGAAATCTAGAGGTATGATAGCTGCAACCTAACCGGCCTGTCTATATCTAGCATATATGCATCAGGAAAAGGATAATACCGCATCTAAAAGCCTTAAATGAAACATTAATTTAAATTCTTCAGAGTTGTAATTTAAACAGACTTACTATTGTCCTATGACCATTAAGGATATATGGACATCTGGGTCGCAAAATTCTGTTGTAGTACCAAAATGATGCTATTTAAAAAAATAAAAGAATAATAATCATCTCACTTTATTGGAATAAATTCAAATAGATTAGGTATAAAATAAAAACCAAATCCAGGAGGGTCAGCAACTTCTATTCATCTATACCTTATATTGTGACAATTCATTACTTTACTGCGAGAGATACTCTTAGTTATAATGCAGTCTTCTCCGGTACTGTATATGCTGTAAACCTAACCAGATTTATATAAAATGTATGATATTTATACCAACTCATCAGTACAAAAAAGAGAAAGATTTCATTCATTTTATAGGCTGTGATTTATATGAGGAACACCGAATAGAAGGTAACATGCATTTGCCCTGCCAAGGGTTTGACAATTTCTTGCCTCCAAATCTCCTGTGCTGTGCGTTGAGACTGTCCTCCTGATAATCCAAATTGCTATACTCTCCGCTATACACAGTCTGTGCGGAGATCACATTCAATTTTACTTTGGTACTATGTTGGGTAATGGGAAATACATTTAAATTTGGCTTGGGAACGGTTTACTAAGGAAAAAGTAACTGGGTTGTATATAGGCCGATACAATTTAGGCTCATATTGGTAAATAAGTTGTATGCATACTATACACTACCAGACATTTTATATCACAAATGGATGCAAGAATGGGAGAACATTAAAACAAGTAGAGAGCAGTGTAGGAGTCTGAAGCCCTGCATTCTATTGGGTCACATACATACTTATATGTAATAAGTATGTGCAATATATAAGTTATCATCATCATACATACACACACACAGTGACAAACACATTGAAACCATTCATAAACATCCAAAAATAATATCTAACTTTAGAGTGTTTGGGATATTATCACATATAATAGTTGTCAAACTACGAACCAAGCTTGCAAAGCGAGGGGCCGCATTTGAGGAAGGTGGAAGCTCTACGGCGCCTCACACACGCTTACAAACACCCACACAAGCGTCACTTTACCAAAATAGATCTAACACGCAATCACTATATACGGACTTACACACAAAAATACGAACCGCGGGACTTAGAAAAAAAATAAAAATAAAAATAACGACCTTGCAAAATTATGACCTTACGGCCGAACCACGCAATCCTGAAAACATTAAAAACACAATACACACAAAAAATACATAAAAAGCTTACCTGCAGAAAGGGGGGGGGGGGGGCACCCAGGACCTCTACAAATGAAGTTACACCTCAATATAAGTCCAAATTCATGAGTTTACACACATGAAAATCCCCTAAGCGAGAGGAAAAATGGCAGAAGAAAAAAACGAAAACGAGGCTATACGACCCTAAAGCCGCAAAACCCCCACCAAGCACATACGGGTTGTCATGAATCATCCAGGGGCAATCTTGGATTTGGAACGGTTATCTGCCACATGTTATTGAACAGAAGGTTTTGGGCTCTCAGAGCCACTGTTATAATGTTATAAATTCAGAGCAGAGTCCCACTGTTATTGTTATGCAATCTGAGAAGAGGCAGTTTACCACGTCACCACTAATAAAGTCGTCATAACGCATTAAGTGGACTGACGTGGGAAGTACTGCCTCAACTCATAAATGTTGTAGTGGTATTATCTGTAAATATATTGTATTGTAATGTGGGAGCCATGTTGTGTGCAGTCATCCATATTGGGTCTGATACAGATAAGTAACCTGAGTAGATCACCCATCTGCCATCCAGCTATCACCTAAAGTAAAGACTTGAAGTGATAGCAAGGCCTGAACAAAGTTGTCTGTACAGACATTGAGGCACCTTAACCCCATGGGGTCTTCAGCCCAATATCAGGGTCATAGTACAGGAGCACATAGATGTTTCTCCCTTGGGAGCCAGAGACCAAGTGAACTAGGTAGCCACACCTAGTGGGCGGCCCATGGGAGGGGTCTGGAAGTTCCCAGAGCTTACCTCTAGTCCATTGGCCAGAGGTAATCAAGTTACTCTGGAGATTACCCCATTGGCCAAGAGGAAGATGAGGGTTGGACAAGGGGGTAGCCACTCCGTGTACTGGTTTTGTGAGTTGTTTAAATACTGTGGCCCTCATTCAATTGCGATTTGGCCAATTGAATAAGGCTCTAAATAAGCACAAAACATATATTTTTTAAAGAAGTTTTTAGTTAGTAAACATCTATCCAAAAGCAAGGATTTCACTGACTATTGACCCAGAGGCATATGCATGTAGAGGAGCTTGTTCTGACTCCTTACCAAGGTGCTCCCAGGTACACTACCAAAGCAAGCTGGGACTTATGCCTTTGTACCGACAAAGACTGTCCATAGGTCTAGAGTCACCCAAACTTCGGTCTAAACCTACTGGGAATAAGAGTACTAGGATACTCTAGATCCCATCATCATAGTAGGTTGTGACACGGGTTCTCTAAAAAAACTGTACAAGGTAAAGATACACATTTACTAAGGACAGAAAAACAACACACTGGCGTAACACATACACATTCGCGCAATTTCACAACACTAACTTGCACAATGAGGAAGTACACAGCTACACTAACGGCTTTACCTTGTGCACGCAGCACATTTACACTACACACATTGCTGACACTTACACCTCAGCTCCAAAACCGTGCTGCAGGAACATAAACAGATTGTCAGCTCTTCAGCACAATGCTTCCTGCATATATTACTTAGGAATAGGTAAAGTATATTAATTTATTAATTATTTCATTGGCATACAATACATACACACAAAAAAAGCCCCAGTAATAAAAATTAAAAAAAAACAGCCGTTCATTGCGAGGCATGCAATGAGCACCGAAGGTCCTCACGGTAAAAAATGGAAAAAACAACATTCCCTGCCTTACGATTGCATGCTCGTCATTTTTTGACGGGCAATTCGCTAGTTTCAAATAAAAGCCAATGCCAGATTGGTATCTATGGTGGTACATTAGCAAGTCCAGCTGCAATGCACCACAAATGTCAATTTAAATGTAACCAAACATTTAATTGTAATGTATTGTCTATGGATTTAGATTTGTTATAAAAAAAGGGAAAAAAGGGGAGTAGGGACTGTGATAGTGGGGCAGACGTACCAGTGATACTGAACCTAAAAATAGCCACACATTTATGCCTTGTTGTATAATCAAACTATTCTTGATGATCTACAGTAAGTTTAAGGCATAATGGCAGACATTGGTGTACCCCCAAAACAATGATGGGTATTGGTCCATTTGAACTGGATACCTACATATCAGCTAGAAGTAATATGCATGATAAGAGGGAACCACACTTTTCAAAGACTAGCTGGTATTCCCCCATAGGTACTAAATCTGAAGGCAAGGGAAGTGGTCAAGACTAATCTCCATTCAATAATACTTAACTTTTTGGGGTTTATTTAAAAACAATTCAATACAATACTACCAAATCATATAAGAAAGTGATAATTAAAACAAAAATGTATGTACAGAGTATCTCTCTCAAACTGTGGTATCTGGTCCAGACCATAATTTGCAAGCGCAAATAAATTGTTCCAAAAAGATACGCATGCACCTTCTGTTTTTCTCTTTGGTCCAGTTAGTCAGTCATTATGGATCTATAGGAATAGTTACCTTTAAATAGTCATTAATCAATTACCATATACCTCAATAGAAAGAAATGCATCAGTAGAGAGAGCCAGGAAATACAAAAGATACCCTAGCATTATGATCTGTCCCTGTGGACAGTTGGTTTAATAGTGTAATTAAATGAGGGATTAGAGTCTAACATAGTGTGTTGGCAAAGTAACTACCGTTGCAGAGTAAGTCCACCCTATAGTAAAATATAAATCCACATGTTATTGGATCAAAAAATTACTACCATATTATATCTGCAACCTCTACATTCAATTCCAAGTGTCAGAGCCAAAGAATAGGCACTTAGAATTGATATAGCGGAGCTCCCTGTCTGGGAAAAAAATAAAAAATAAAGACGACAGCTATAAGGACCCGCTATTTGTCCTCTGACTCGCTTGCTATGCATTCAGACTACTCTCTGGGCCCAATATCTGGAACAAAGTTAGCTTCAATCACCAGTTCATATTTCTGGAAAAGCAGAGCAGTGTCGCCGGATCCGGTAAACACAGATATGATGTCATCAGTTGACGACACTGAATGGCTTGACAAGTGCATTTCACATGTATTTGCTTCTACGGAGGCAGATATTTGTATTTGGAGCAGATGCAGAGGTGCCTTTGCTGTACAAATAACAGCAAGACCATGCCTACACTATTGTGTGTACTACTTATGTGGACAAACAAACAATGTATATACTACTGAGTGTTGGATGAGAAAGCAACACATTACTTTCCCTTGCCCCAATAACTTGCTATAGAGTGGCCAGCAAATATTCTTTCAGTGGCCCTTTAAAAGATCTATAGCAAAAAATATTACATTTTCTTTTATTAGCTAAACTTTATAATGGGCAAAATATTTGTAGAAAGTTAAATAAGTAAATAATACACTTTTGTTCACATTTTGATTTCTAAATATAAAGTAAAAAAAAAAAAATTCTCTAAAATGCTTGCATTTTTTGAAGAACTGCACATGATAATAGACAACGTTTAAATATAGGACTACACTGGCCCTTTATGTTTGGCGTAGCTTGTAAGGGATGTAAAGAATCCATAATTAATACAAGATGGTTGTATGTGTATATCCTACTAAATCATAGTCTATTTTGTGAATACCAAGGATATTTTTTCAAGACTTATTCTGAAAAACAAATTTTTCTTTCAGCACTTTTATTTACTATACAGACATACAATACTTAAACATTCACAACAAAGAGATTTGATAAAAATACACTCAGTGAGGTTAAAATAAAAACTATGGTCATTTCACCGGTCATACAAAAATAGCCCTGATGACTTTATTTCTAAGTACAAAACAAAATTAAAAACAATTTTTACATCTTACAGTTCACATTCTGGAAATATTGTTATACATATAATATCCAGATAAAAAGAAGCTTGTAACTGCATCATTTAGCAATTGTAAGCTTTTCAGTGCATCCATACAAAAGGAAAAAGCTAGAAACAATAAAAAAAAAAAAAAAAACACACACGTTCGGGATATTGACAAAAACATTGAAAAGCACTTTTTCTTTAAGACTGGTAAAAGTATTAATACATCAATTTAATTATACAAATGAAGCAGCAAAATCAGAGGAATGTGTAGTTGTGAAGTGCTTATATATGTGCAAAAGAAAAAAAAATACTGTATGTTTTTTGTAACCAAGTTAGCTCACGTTTAAATCCATCCATTCTTATACACAGTAAATTCCCTTTAAAAAAAAAAACAAAAAAAATACATTTGTTCTAATGAGTTGCTTGTTCATATTCGGCTAAGAGCAATGGATAAAAATAGTGAAACAGATCTGTAAGACTACTGAGTGGATCTGGCCAGAGGTTTCCTCAGTAAAAAAAAAAAAAAAAAAAAAAAGAAGATGGCTGGATTAATTTAACCAATAAAATAATTTCCAAGATGGACACCATAAGAACTTGATTGCAATATAAAATACATCACCACTCAGCTGATGCAAAACGAAATTGTAAGCTGTAATTTTTCAAGAAAAAGATTTATCCTGGATTTTCTACTCGGCTAGGAACACAGTTTAGAATAAAAGCTATTGGTTAAAAAGAAACCTCATTATCAAAACCTATTTTCATTACAAAACTAAAAATAGTTTATAAAAACTAACCAGATGTGTTGCTTCAGATCTCTGAAGGGTACATAAAATTACAGCAGTGTACGATCAATGATAAAAAGTGAAGAAAAAAAAGCAATGGAGTTCTTTCCTTCTACCTCATGAATGCTTTCTTTTGATTCTCTTTCACAATGTCATCAGGGGAAGGGGTTTGGAAATGAAAGGGTATAATTGCTGGTTTCACCATATCTCTGGGCTCCTCTGATGTACTGGTGTGGTGGCACTGCTGGATTATTAAGATTTTCTTACATGCTTTTGGAATGCAACTGAAACATAAACTTAAAGCAAAAGCAGATGGTTTGGCTTTTAGTGTTTTTGCCCGATAAATACTTTTTTTACAATTCGAAGAAATGTGCATTTTCTTATTATTTGTTCCAATTTTAGGCAAATATCCAGATTTACTTTGCTGTGAGGGCAATACTTTTGGATTAAGTGCACTAATATTTTCAGTTGCTTCTGGATTATTAATAAGGATACTTAAATCAATGTTTTTATCTGTTTCTATTAAAGCTGGAGTATTATATGACCAAATTGTATCTGTAGAGAAAGGCTCATCTGCTCCAGCAATTAGGTCAGACAGTGAAACAGGGGGTTCCTTAGCACTTGATCTATCATACACTGCTAAGGAAGACAAAGCTGTTGTCAGTGATGGTATCTCAAAAGTTGTATGCAAGGGATTTGTCAGCGGAGACATATTTAAGAGAGATTCTGGCTGTGGTTCTTTGACATTGGGTGGATTCTTTTGAGGACTGCTCAGAGGGAAATCATGAAGGGGGTTGATATAATTATGCTCCTGAATCAGATCTGCTAAGGATGGACTGCCATATTTTGGCGCAAACAAACTATCTGAATCTGTTGACGTGCTGGTATCAGAATTTTGTAAAAAGGAGCTTAAGCTGCCAAACAGATCTGTATTCTTGTAATAAGTTTGATTATCTAGCATTTCATTTTTTGTAAAGTGAGAAATGGATCCATCTTGAGAAACGTTTGAGGTGCTCTCTGCACATTGTACACCAACTTCAGTAGACTGTTGTATATTCAAAGACCCACTGGATTGGTCCTCAGCTTGTAACCAATTTATATCTGGCCCCTGAAATTTTCTTTGCGGATGTGAAGAAGAAATTTCAGAAAGTGATGCTCCTAATATGTCAGACTCTTCCCCAATACCTGTACCCACCCTTGATACAGAAATCAAATCCTGAAGACTGATCCCAGATAATGCTGCAGGTTTTGAATTGTCTGTTAATGCAGATAAAAACAAACTGGATGTAATATCTGAAAAGCTTTTCTCAGATTTTAAATGATCATCACATTTTTCTTTTTCACAATCTAATAAACTGCTTAGATCAAGAGTTGCAAGAGAAAACTCATTTTGGGGGGCAACAGGAACAGATTGTACACTCTCTCTGCATTTTCCAAGATTATCTGTTGAACAAGACACATTTTGTTTATAGGCTAAGTTCTGTAAAGATGGAAATATGTCTTCTTACCTTACAATAGCCAATGATTTTCAGATGTTAAAGTTGTTGATGGAAAAATGACCAAAACACACCATGAGCCAAAAAGGAAGGAGGGAGGAAACGAGACAAACAAAGGCATTTAATTACTACAAATCATTGAATCTATGTTTAAACATCAATTCTATCTATGAAAGAAAAAATAAATAAAAAATAAAATTCACAAAACAAGCAATCAAGAGAGCGGAGATAACTTTAAACACCATAAATTGGGGGAGCTACATTTCACAATTCCTGCTACAATTGTTACATTATTCTCTGCTGTTCTGTGCCATATAGTATAGCCTAACAACATTTTGCTATACCTTATAATTGTTACAACATTAAAGAATCAAGGTGGTAGCATAGAATTATCTACTGAATAACTTGTTAACATGCAAAATGATTTTATTTTTTATTACAAAAAAATAAATGCATTATTACAGCCTTTCATTATTTTATTTTTTAATCTGTTGCCTTCAGATTTGCTTTAACAATGACATGGTGGAGTTAGATAAAAAAAAAAATCTCTATTTAGGTCTATAGAGGAGACTAGAAGTATAAGATGGAATCCCCCCATGACAACTAAATTCAAGATTGTCTACAAAAATGGTTTTATGTTGCTGGCTCATGCAGCTGCCGATGTTGGTAATTTGGTAAAATGCTTGTGTATATTAATGTGTGTGTATATATAATTTAAAGGGCCCTGCCTTACTATGCTAATTAAAAGTGAAGCCGCAAAAGTACCAGTACCAGTGAATGCAGAAATGAAAAAGTACATATATAAATAAATGCAACTGCAATTGGTTCTTAAAAACATTTTGAGTGGAAGGGTTAATTTTTTAGAACTATTTATCTACAAGACCACTTATCTAGTCATTTATTAACTCACTGTAGGGATTGATAGGGAATACACATATATAAATAAGGACTTTAACAAATAAACATCCGTTACCATTATATAAACTTCAAATGTTTGTGAACATTGAAACAAGTTAACAACCTTATTAGCAGTGTAAGCTGTGGGCAGAAAATATTTTTGCCTGAATTATGCCATGTTTGCGTCTTTCACATTCCTTGCCTCTTTGAAGACTTAGCGGGTGGGTTTACAGGAGGAGGGATTTTGATAAGATTTCAGCACATTACTTTTTCCCCCTCCCTCTTGTAGGTTCAGTAGAGACAGCTTGCAAGCCTTGCTTGCATGAAAGCTGCCATTATAATTATACTTTCATTTCTATGCACAATAGGACAATTACAGAACATGGAAAGTGCTCTGTAATCACCCCTTTGTGTCTTGAAAATTAATTATTATGTTCAGAGCAGTTTCCATGCACTATCAGCCTGCTAAAATTAAGATTTTCTCAGAGTTATTTCATGTCCATGATTTATGTAACTGCTAACATGTTTGTTTAGTGCATACTTCATGAACGTGAAGTTAATGCTAATTTGCAACGGTGAAAGAATGATATTGTACAGAGTTTATACATGACATTACTAACTTTCAAGCTCAATTATTTCACACCTCCACTCAAATTTTTTTACGACACCGATTTGCAGTTTTATTTACCTGTGTACTTTTCATTTCTGCAATAACTGGGATCTTTGCTGTGACTCTAAAGCACCACTGAACAACGAAAACAGCATAATTAAGCAAAAAAAAAGTCAAACAGCTAGTTTTTACATTCAAACAAAATGAATTCAGATGCCTCTGCAGGACCCATAACGGATCCAAAATGGAAGGAGTGTTAACATTCCTGGAAACACATCCTTTGATGCAATGTCATTTTTCTGGGCCAATGAGGGGGGAAAGGGTCTGGTGTCAATTCTAGCCTTAACCAGTTATTATACAAAGAGCCTGAACTTCCTCCTGTACCCCCCTCCCTACATTGATAACTACAAACACCCCATCCTCAAGTGATGTAACAAAACATTTTGTGGAAACCATTTGTATGCCCATGGCTGCTAATATTGTTAGTTTGATATATACACACACACATCACAAACAAATGTACTTTTCTTAAACTGCAGTGGTCTTTTAAGATACTAAGAGACCAACTATCACTTTGAAAGACCCAGTTGGATCAAATGTAAAAAGGTAAACGTCCTTGAGGCCCATTTCAAAAAACGGTTGTCTACAAGTTACATGCATGAATTTTAAATAAGCTGCAGCAAATCCACTAAGAGGGATGGGCGAACATCACTGCTGTTTTTGAACACGGTCTGGTTGAGCACGAGTTTGCAATAAAAATCCTCCAAAAATGTATAATTTATAATCCAGTAACATTTATGCACTTTAAAAAAATTATCTGAATAGTTTTACAAGAGATCAAATTTACACACTAGAGACGACATCTCCTTTATCACTGTACAGTTCTGTATGTATAAAAATGTAATGTTTACTATGAGCACTGGTATAAATACTAAGTATTTAACAACAAAAACATGTAAATATACCTTTTGCTGTTCTTCCTGTAGACTCGATGTTCTGGGTTTTTGGCTTTAGATTCTTGTTGCAGTCATGTGTAAACACCAGCTCCAGAGCCTTGGCCACATCAAACTGACATTGCAATATAGCGTCAATCATAACTTGTTCCACCACAGTTTCTCCTAGGACTTCCCTCATGTGGTCAAGGCATGAGTAGAGACGTGCTAAAAAAAATCAAAAAAATCAGAGACTAATATGCTTCTACAGAGTATTTATTTACAAATTGTTTATATTTACTTTAAATTGATGAAGGGTGTTAGGAACTTCTGCTTTCCTTTTCTGTTATTTAAAAAAAAAAGTTCTTGATCAATATTGCTCTATATCATTGAACTGAAAATCACATAAAAGAAAAACTTCTTGGCGCATATTTCCAAGTTTAATAAAAGTTTTTTAGAGATTCAACCACAGACGCTAGGTCTGATAGAATTCATTCTGCAGATTCAATATCTGGCTGTCACTTCTCAGTTGCATTTACCACCAGGACTGAGCAGCCATTTCTACAGGGGTTCAACCCTGGTTTTGGTGTTCTTTAAGCTTATTACTTGAAATACTTGTTTGCTAGGTGAAGCCAAATAGATTTAAGTAGAAGTCCTTTTCTTGGCAAGAGGGAAAAAGGTACAGGTTTATAATGTAACAAAGTAGCATATATGCTTTACTACTACAGTAATACACACGCAGCATGAAGGCTGAAAGGCCTTAACTAACAAACAGTTTACAATGCAAAATATAAAGAGTACTGCATATGCAAATAATATATAGGTTTAGTTAAAGCCATAAAGCCTTCATGCTTTGTGTGCACATTACTGTAACTAAAACTGTATATTTTGCTTATATAGTCACAAAACCACATTACCTAGGAACAAATGTTAACACAAAATAAACACATTTTTATGGATTGAGGCCAACACAATTGTCACATCTTTTTTATTTAAAAATATATTTTTAATAAAAAAACATTACGTTTGCATTTCCAATCGGCTCCTAGGGCCCAGTCTCATCCATAAAGCTTGGTTTGGCTCCTCACTGCACAGAAATCTGTTGCGCCTAAGGCAGGATTTACAGCTGTGGGCTAAGTGCTCTAATTTGGGGCGAGTGAAAGATTTACATTAGTGTAGAAGTTAGGGGGGGGAAAAAGCTCCCGCAGCCAATTTACAGCAGTGCCATAACTAAGAGAACCCGATTTACATAGGGTGCTATGTTACCATGTTGGTGAACTTTGTGACATGTCACAGAGTATCTATATGGGGAAAAGTAGACACCCACTGTACTAGATTTTACAGACATAGAAATGAATAAATTAAATACAGTCTCATTCTCTGGACTTCACTATCAGGAGTTCTGGTTTGTGCCAAAATCCTTGCCTGAAAACATGCACACACACAATACCTTGATCAACAGAACTTAAAGCAACATCAGTCTTTGCAGAATTGTCAGGTTCATCATCTTCAAACTCCTCCTCTTCCAATGGTTCAGTAAAACTGGTCTGTCTGTCACGCTTTGAATATATGAACTGAGCAGCTGAAAAATAAATCAATAAATACAAGAGAAATATTGTAAAACACTACAAACATTTTTTATGCAAAACTAATCTATGAAAGGCAAAAAACAAGAACAAAACAAAAAACACAAAACAAAGTAAATTAAGTTACTGCACTTGCTCTTAAAAGGACTACTGTAGTTTAGGGGGGAAAAAAACGTCACATATTTGTCAATTACGTAGCCTACTAAGGGCCCTATTCAATTCCCTAATTTGTAAAGTTACAACACTAAAAAGAGGTCTGTAACATTACTTAGCTATTCAACTGACCCTGTTTTTCATGGCTCCAAGTGAGCTACACGTAGCGTCTGAGAACAAGGCAGCCTCGCATATTACGTGATGCTTTCCCACTGATTTACTGACATCTGTAAATTTACAAATGACTTTTTCAAAGACTTACACTAAATCATGATTCAATTGGAACTTTGCAGATCACTCGCAAAATACGTGTGACTCGTAATATAAGGGAAAATATTTACGTGCATTTAACTTCATTCGCGAATGGTTTTAAAAGCCTTTCCTAGACCTGCAACAAAAGTTAGACTGTAAAATACTAAAAACCCATTAAAAAAAAAGCATGTAAGTGCATTAGAATTTAACAGTACCATAGGCACAAATGTGCATTTAAAAAAATGTTTTTTTTTGTTATGTTTGTATCATTATACAATATCAAAGGTAAAAATGTAAGTTTTTGAATTTTGCTATTTAGGTATCTGGAATTGAATGAGGCCATAAATAAGCAGCTATGTAAACTATGAACATAAAAGCATTCTTAGCACACAAAAAAATAAGAAATAAAGATATTGCATCTAGAAGCTGAAATATTTTCTGCTCAGTATATGGGGGGAAACAAAGAATTGGTAAAGCAAGATTTGCCGTTTATAGCTCAGAAATAGGTAGTTGTGAATATGCAAGAGAGAAAGTAGGTGGTATATCTAAAAGGTTTAAAAAACGTATTGACCAATAAGACAACAAATACCCCCATTGCAGGAGAAAAAATATATATAATAATAAAAAAAAAAAATATATATATATATATATATATATATATATATATATATATATATATATATATATATATATATATAATTTATTTTTTTTCCCCGACTACAGTATTTCTTTATGGCAGGAACAGTAATACTGACCTCTATTTTAAGGTCAGACAGACTGTCAGAAATGTAAAAACTAATCCTTGTGAGACGATATATCCTTATACACTACATTTGATGTCATTTAAGAGAATTAATCCAGACAAGCACCAGCATGCATCATTAAACAAGAAGCTTAATATCATCAACGCCATTAAAACTTTATTATCCTGTCAAGGAAACTTATCCAAACAGTCAATATTTAAGAGTACAAACTTACAGAAAAGTAGGAACTGCTCATGATAAATTCACTAGAACGAGAAAAAACCCAATAATTTTAACACCCTGTGGTGTTTCGGAATTATAGTTATTAGTGAAATGTCTTACCTATGCCTGTCTCTTAACATATTAATCAAACACTACTTGGAAAGACTCAGCTGAATACATTAAACACCTGTTCACTGTACACAGGAAAAGCACATGAGACTGCTGTCATTCTGAAAAAAAGATGCATGTAGAAAGCCTGAAGCACTGGGGAAATTACCATCAAGCAAGGGCACTGGAGTAGATCACACATTAAAAGTAAAATTCAGAGTAATATGAGGACATTAAGCAGAGTACATAGATAAATCATATTATACATGATCTGATATGACCAAAATATGAAAGATTTCCTTGATGTAGCAATTGAAGCAACGCTTTGACGGTTCCTAACTGAAACTCAGACACATATAGCCCGCCAGTATATGTCCTGACCAATAACAGAGTTGAAACAATATAACTGCTCTGTAACTTCAAATTTAAAGGGAATATTCTTTATACATTACTAATATGTGTTTTACATTAAAATTAAGTTTAGGCAGGTTCTAAAACTATATAAAAAAAAAAAAAAAAAAGTGGCAGCCAATAGGACTTGCACATCTATATTACTGGTCATTAGCCGACAGGGGCAAGCTCCCACATCAGTTAAACAGTTTAATGTTATTTTCTGCTTTGACAGCATCATTAAAAAAAAAAAAAAAAAGAGTTAACACACTGGTAAATCAAAGAAAACATTGTTTTCAGTGTCCCTTTAATATGAATTGTTGTTATATATTTAGGTTCACTTTTTTTATGAGGCTGTATTATGATTAACAAAAGAATTTGGCACTACACAATGACTGCTCATGATCTGCAATGCAAAAAAACAAAGCAAATGTGAACACAAATGTGCTATTTATCTACTAATATACACTCACACACTAGCAACAAAATCTTGGGTGGGCAAAGACTAGAAGAACTCTTGTTGGGGAGTGAGGTTATAATTGGATTTAACTTTCACACATATATTTGTATGATGTCATATAAGAGCAACTAGTGCTTAGGTGGACCTTATATAACTAAGATTCATGTCCTGCATTTACAAAACGAAGTTCCAGAGAGATACCAACCTGTTGCTGGTGATATGCAGTAGTCGTCGTCCACTGACTGTCCATAAAGGTCGTCATCCTCAAAATCTGAGGATGGCAAAGAGAATACAGATTATGTGATTTGTAAACAGAAATATTGTAGAATCAAGTAGAGCTGATGTTGTGATTCATTGAGTAAGGATGCCCGCATCATATTTACATTACTGTCAAAATAAGACTGATGAATAATAAACTGAGCATATTTTTTATTTAGTTTCAGTTTTATAACAGAGGTTCTTCGGGGGGTGCTGAATAAAGTATTTGCCATAAAACCACCACGATTGCTTACCCAAGGAGTATGTTTTATACATTACACTAAATATTTTGCATTAAAGATGTGCTGTAGTATGTTAAAAACTTCCATGCTTGTAACATATGTAACCAATTAACAACATTAACAAGTATACAAGAAAGGAACATAAAAAAATGTTTAGAGATAATCTTGTATTTAGATAGCGGTCATGAGCAACCCATCCTACAGGGACATGGGAGGTTTCTAGATATCATTAGGAAGATAATATCCTCTATTGCGTGACGCAATCATGTGACAGCTCTAGCCCATTAAAAACAAACAAACATACGCCTAACAGGTTGATGTAACCAATGCAGTTTCTTGCTTCCCTATCACATGACTGTATCATAGTAACATATTCCATTTATAACCAGTGGGTATTTTACATGTTTGTAAATTTGATATCCCAATGTCCTATCTGGAAAGCCTCATCTGATACTGTATTTAATACTTCCAATAAATAAGATATTCCTCATATACTTATTTTATTGAATATTCCTGTTAGTATTAACGTGTCCTTGAAATTTCAGATTGTGGAATAAGGAGAATAATGCTATTGGTTCTTGGTATTATACCCAGGCCTACTTATTATTCTAAGAGGGGGTTATCTAAGATCTAGAAGATGCAAATTACTAATCACCTCCAATGATAAATTGCTAATAAGATCCATTTAATTAAGGACCATTTACCTCACTGTAAGTGCTCTTCATGGTGTGAAAGAGAATAAGATTGTATGTTAAGATGATCTACTTTATTTTTAATTACACCAATAACAGCTTAGAAATCTTATCGGTCTATGTCTGCTAACACACAAAGTGCAGGCTGTCTACTGACAGTTTCATGATTAATAATAGATGTCAAAGCCGAACAGTGAGAACACTGATTTATAGCAGCTTATCCCTGAACTCAGGAATACACAAATGATATGTTTAGGTGATTCCAGTATGCGAAGCTCAGTACAGATGTACAGTATTTAACAGTTAACTTTTTTTCTGTTGCTCACGACACCGAGCTGAAGCTTGAGACTGGCTAGGGGCATTTTATGCCAACACAGATTTAATTTAGAAGAGGGTTTGGGGGAGAAAGAAGCTTAAAGAGTTCTTGATAATATCTTCTGGTAAGTATATCTTCTGGTAAATTTATATATATATATATATATATATATATATATATATATATATATATATATATATATATATATAAAATGCAGTAAGTATCACACTCACATTTCAAACCCTCAATAATCCTAATTTACTTGATCTCTTAGTGAAAAATGGATGGATTTAAAAAATTCAAAATGTATTTTAAAAACAGAAGTTTTTAGTTAGTGAAGACATTGCTTTTGAATAGGTCACTAACTAAAAACTTCTGTAAAAAAATATGCTATGTGCTTGAATAGAGCCCTATTCAATTGGCTGAATCACAATTTAATAAGGCTGTAATTCTGTATTATCCTCCCAGTGAAATACTATGTGTTATACTTTTGTTGTTTTTTTAGTCGTTCAGTTGTGTAACTTTTTGTGACCCTATGGACTGCACCACACCAAGTACTTTGTAATACCATAAATATCCCAATGTATTGCATTTACAATATCGGCATTGGATGCTATTATACAGTACTGTCTAAATTATAATAAATATGTGTTTTGTGATTTGATTAAATTATACTGCATTACCTATACGTTTGTGACAGTAACTAATTATAGAATAGTGATTTCAAAAGTTGACTATCATATATACATAATCCATCCTGGGCTTCGCTTAAAGCTGTGTAATACAGCAGGCATATGCCTAAAAGGTGCCATGTTTGAAATGGTATTGGATGAAAGAGGTATTGGGCACATTTGCATGTCTCTGCCCAGGTTCGCAGAATGCAGTGCAATAACTATTTCTTGGAATTCTAAACAGGAAATATGTTTTTAAACTTCTTTTAGACGTTCAAATGTGAGTGCAAATGTATTATTTATTATTTTATATATCAAACTACCAACTTTAATCTAAATCATATAGCTCTACAATAAAAATGATATACTTAACTATCCAGAGCATTTTATACAAGGATAAGCACTACTCCCAAGGAGATAAAATATCCCCCTTATGTCCAATGGGAAAAACAAACATTTTTATTGAATACCACAGAGCGTATATCATTGCTGATTCACTTAAATATAAGGCTAAGATTATCTAAAAGACTACCAATAGCTTGCCCACTGGCTTATCTGTTATATACAGCCCTAATCCCTTAATAACTTCATGGGAGGCCTGTTTTTAAAGGCAAAATGAAATAATGAAACAATGTAACATTAATACTGAAAAAGATGGCATTGATCATTTTTCAAAACAATCCTGTTAAATCACATAGTTTTCTTATTTAGTCTTAAGTGAATTACAACTAGTCTAATCAATCTCTGCATTTAGATCATTAGGGTCATGGTGCTCATTTTCCATATCCAATTGGCTTCCTTTTTACACAACAATTTATACTTATGAGATTTATTAAAGTATGTTGGTACACCATGATTTATAAGTTTACAACAGCATTACAAGGGGTAGATGGTATATATTGAATAACAATCAGTGAAAGGGTAGGATCGTGAGTTGCTCCTGTCATGGGGCCTCATTCTTTTACCGGCCGTAAATCGGCCGTAAGGCTGCGATTCCTTGCGAGGGTTCAGTTAACTCGCGATTCTATTATACGGCCCCGCAAGGATCTCCCCTTACGGCCGGCCGCATATCTTGAAACCGGCCGTAACTCTGAAATCTAAAAACTCAAAAATAAATTCAAGCCTGCACTGTACAGCTCTGTAAATGCTAGGAATCATATTGGGGGACATGAGGATTAAAAGGAACCCACTCTCAAGCTTGCACATCTGCCCAAACCAAAGTTCAAATTAACTGTTTATTTTCCGGCTGCGGCGTGGGCGGGTCTGAGGTGCTCCAAGCCCTCTGGACTTTTTACATGGATATTTTACAGATATTAAAAAAATATTATTTTACGGATTTGAGTATAGGGTAATTATGTGCTATTTTTTCTAACACCGAATATCACTTTATAGACTCCGCAAAGTGCAGGATGGCTTTATTTGAGCTATTTTATGTGCTTAATTGGTGCTAGTGGGACCTGTTTGCTGCAAGTAAGCTGCGGCTCGTTTTTAGCCTTGCAGACAGGGTTCCCGGAGCAATAGAATCACAACCAGGCTTTTCTTACGGCCGATTTCCTTGCGGCCGTTTTAGATCAAAGGCTTTCCCCCGGCGCGAGCGGCCGCAAGAGATAGCAAGGCGCAGGCCGCAAGCCTACTGGAGTCCCTGGCCGGAGGGGAATAGAATAGCCGTAAAGCTTGCGGCCGGTCCTTGCAGCCCTGCAGCGGCCGATAATAGAATGAGGCCCATGGTGTATAACACTTATTTGGTTCCAACCCTGATGAATTTGCAACATGTACATTTTTTATGAGCGAATTTTACAGGTTTAACTTTAATACTGATAATAAATCATCCACTTCTGATTTTACTTGGGGCTTTTTTATATTTTAGGATTAATTGGGGATTCTAGGTAATTTTTCCCCCAATTATGTGGTCCTGTTAGAGTATTCCCAGTGTTCCTTTATAATATTTTAATTTCTTCTGAAGCAGATGAAAATGTATGTTTAGATGGCATCTACTTTTTGACGTTAAAATCCTTATCTTTTTCTATTATCTGTATCATTTCCTCGCCATTTACAGAAAGATTTATTCTTTAGCCGATTAGGATATACATGATCCACACACCTTTCTTTCCAGTGTATTAAACCCATCTGCTAGAAGAATAAAATCTTTTTTTTTTTTCTACGTAACCCAATTAATTTACAATGCTGTCTGCCTTTTGGATAGTATTCCCAACAAAGTGTTTAATAGTTTTGTATTTTTTGTTTCCGCCATAGCTAGAGGTAAATTTGGGACCCATGGCTGCCCCTTATAGTTATAAGTAACATTCTGGCATAAATTCAAAATAACCGTGCCGTAAAATAAACTGAATTGGATGCTCTATAAATTGTTTTTATAGAATGAAAACTAGATGGTACGAAAGGAACCAATCTATGTAACTTGACTTAAATTGTAATTTATATTATTTACTTGTGCTACGATGGGATGATCAAGGAGGGTTTTGTTACTTTGAATGAATTTTTGGTATGTGGTAAAAATACAGAATTTTTGGTTTACCAAAAAATATATATTTATATTGTCTTGGTAATGATGCCTTTTCCCAAATGTATCCAACAGTAATTCATCTATTTTCTTTGTAAATTGTTTATTGGATCCACAGAAAAATGTTTGTAATGTAGGGTCACACATATACACTAACTAAATCAGGCATTGATAAAATTTGAAGAGCCGTGGCTTCCAAGATTTATTTCTGACTCCTAACTTTCTTGGCATTTCATTCCCTCCTTCCTAATAAAGAACATACTCCTTTGGAATTTGCCTAGCTCCTACTTTTGTTAAAAAGATTTGTCAACCTCTGACACAGATGATTCGAAACCCATTAAAAAAATCTGTACCACACCATCTCACTAATATGCCTAGTTTAGTAGGCAGATGTTGCTGTGGATTTTGTTTTGTTGACCTTTTTACATTAAGCTTTTATAAAGAGGACAATGGATAGAGGTTTGCAAACTTGCAGGAGACAGAGAAAATATGCACAGAAATTTGTAGAACTGTATTTACTATGTGTGGAGTCAATGCTGAGGCATCAGTTGTGATTGTGTTTTGTAAAATGCTAGTGTTATTTATCCCCTTCTGGATCACTACTTGGTTGTGGTGAAGGTGCTTGTGTACTTGAAGCTGTGAGCTATACCATATAGGATCACCCAAGATGGGCTGGTCATAGCAGAGAGTTCAGAGAAATCGCAATCCACTGGAGAAGGAACTGGCAACCCACTACAGTATCTTTGCCAAGAAAACCTTATGGATAAGTGTAACCATAAACATAGAAGGATCTGCCTGGCGTGCTGCGTCCATATGGTCACCAAGAGTCAGACACAACAACAAAGTATTATATATGCTGCCGTACAGAGGGGTAAAAAGATAATTTTACTGGCTGTTCATAGGGATTGGCAAGTGTCTGGACAGAGAAAAACTGCTACATTTCCATAGCATTCTGGAAAAAATCGAACGTACCATACACAAGCAATATTTTCTTGTTCCTAAAATAACTGCTCACTGGAATATGTAAAACATATATATGACAAATTTGTCTGAAACTTAAGAAGCAGCCATGTTACTTACGAGCCAACTAAACATTTTTTAAGAGCCATGATACAGATACACACACACAGACACTGTAGACACTGATGAGGTGTCTATGACAACATGTTAGGGGTTACGCTTTCCCTTGTTACCAAATCGGTGTTTTGTGCTACTTTTCTAGGTTTGGGCAACCAAATGTTCAAAAAGGTAGCTATATCTCACATTGCCTTGGTGGCTGGCAGCATAGCATTTTGGGTGCAGGTGACTGTTGTTGTTTTTTTTACAATTACTGTAGGTGCCACACCTTAGGTGGGATATCCATCACAATAGTTAACAAGGAGTGCTGTAAACTATCCACATCTGCAATAGACCTGTCAATCTCATGTTTACTCTTTCCATCCAATGTGTCCTTTTTTTTATATATTTAAAAATGAGTGGTTTTACAATACAGAATTATCTGGAGAGAGTGCAGGTATGAAATTTGTTGTTCAGTCCTTCAGTCGTGTCTGACTCTCAGAGACCATATTTACATGGCACACCGATCACATCGGTCGGTTTCTGCTTATCCATATGGTTTTCTTGGAAAAGGTACTGGAGTGGGTTGCCAGTTTAATTTCCAGTGGACCGCGATTTCTTTGGCCAGCCCATATTGTGTGACCCTATATAGTATAGCTCACAGCTTCATTGAAGTACACATGCCCCTTCACCACGACATAAAAGCGATACAGAAGGGGAGGTGTGCAATACACAAGCATAATAAAATTATTTCACACAACTGATCACGTGCACAGCAGGGACTGATACATTTAAGAAGCCAGAGAAGGGGGTATGTATAAAATACCAAATAGATATGATTCAGTGATATCATTCCTGGGATATGTCAAGTGTTCATCTACCATGAGTCTAATTCAATTAAGCAAGGTTCCTGGAGCCCGTAAGTTAATTTGCTATTCAATTGGGGTCTTTTTGCGGGCTCCAAACGGGTTACGGCCTGGAAAGCTCTGCAATAGTTAAACCCAGAATTACAGCCTCCCGAAGCCTTTGATTTTTCACAAGAATTACGATGGCTAAAAATCGCAATTTGCTACTCAATTACTCCAAAGAGGCAAGTCCACAGAGAATCAGAGATAGCTCCAACAAGTGTGTGTGTGTGTGTGTGTGTGTGTGTGTTTATATATATATATATATATATATATATATATATATATATATATATAGTGGCAAACTAGATCAGTGGAGATGATAACTTATAAGTAGGCATTAAAGACAAGTTTCCTGGATTATGAATCAGTAGTGTATGAAAACATTTTTTTTGCATGAACAAACATTAAACTTACCCTAAAGTTTGCTAAATCTCTTGAGTTTGCAAGCAGCAGCTTTGGGGCTTTAACATGTTAAAAATCCCTGCTAAAATTAGCATACAATTCATAATTTGTTTCAGCCAATCACAGACAGATATACATTATATCAACCTGTGATGGCAGTTTGAGCACCAAGGCATCATGGAAAGTGTAGTCCCCTGCACAAGAAGTAGTCAGACATTGCTGTGTAGAGCTCAGTACTGTGCTGCTGATGGCTTGAAGGTTAGTATACCCAAATGCAGTGTTCTATTGGTAGGTATCAGGTGCCTATGCAAGCAGCTCTGCGGGTGTGGATAAAATAAATCTGTATGTGTATAGAATGACTCTGTACAATGTGTGTGTCTGATATAAGCAGCAGGTGCTAGATTAGAGAAAAGGTAACAGGGAAACATAGATATGCCTTTAAATGTATCATCTCCACTGAAACTGTTTCCTGATGATCTAATGATTCTACTTTTTATTTATTTAGTGTCAGCACCTTGTTATGGTTATACACAGCAGGTACCAGCCTCCTCCTCCCTATACAACCATAGCTAGTATTAGGCCCTCCCCTATGCCTGTATTTATTCTCCTGGATGTTAGCCCAATCCCTCTATATAATCACACTCAGCCCCTCTCTGTAATGTCACAGGACCCTTCCCATGCTCACATGTGCCAGTCCTTCCCCCTCCATATGTCTCAGGTATCAGCCCCTCCTCCCTATACAAACATACCCAGTGTTAGGCCCTCCCTTTGGCTGGGTATTGGGCCAGTCCTCTATATAATCACACTCAGCCCCTCTCTGTAATGTCACAGGACCCTTCCACTGCTCACATGTGCCAGTCCTTCCCTCTCCATATGTCTCAGGTATCAGCCCCTCCTCCCTATACAAACATACACAGTGGTAGGCCCTCCCCATGGCTGGGTATTAGGCCAGTCCTCCCTCTCTATATGTCTCAGGTATCAGCCCCTCCTCCCTATACAAACATACCCAGTGTTAGGCCCTCCCTTTGGCTGGGTATTGGGCCAGTCCCCTATATAATCACACTCAGCCCCTCTCTGTAATGTCACAGGACCCTTCCCATGCTCACATGTGCCAGTCCTTCCCTCTCCATATGTCTCAGGTATCAGCCCCTCCTCCCTGTACAAACATACCCAGTGTTAGGCCCTCCCTCTGGCTGGGTATTGGGCCAGTCCTCTATATTATCACACTCAGCCCCTCTCTGTAATGTCACAGGACCCTTCCACTGCTCACATGTGCCAGTCCTTCCCTCTCCATATGTCTCAGGTATCAGGTATCAGCCCCCTCCTCCGTATACAAACATACACAGTGGTAGGCCCTCCCTATGGCTGGGTATTAGGCCAGTCCTCCCTCTATATAATCACACTCTGTACACCTTATATTACACAGTGATGCCCCTGCTCACATGTGCCAGTCCTTCCCCCTCCATATGTCTCAGGTATCAGCCCTCCCTATGCACTATCACTACAGGAGCCCAGCTCTGTCCCACTAACAACTTTCTGTACTCACCCTCATCATAGTTGTATCCGCGCACATTCCTATGTCGGGCCATTGCTCCCGGGTATTATCTGAGACTCAGATCTAGCACCTATACGCGTGGCTTCACGCGCACCACATCTACTTCCGGGGCACTACACTCGCCACAACTGTGACCTCATAACTCGCGTCAACATTGCCATCTGCGTGGAGCTAAGATTATTTGAGTACTGCACATGCGCTGCATCGACTAGACGAGATTTTTTTTCTTCAATAATCTTTATTAACACAGTGTTCAAGCACCGCAGCTGTATCATGTGGCAAGTTTACATATTGTGCAGGGTGTTTGTTGGTAGGGAAGTGGCAGGTATATTAAAGGTTATTGTCTCAGATCTTTTGCGCTGGGATACCTTACATGTGGTATTTACACTGAATTAAGATGACAATCTATACTTTGTATACACATTCTACACACCACAGTCCAGTCACATTATTATGACACTCAGCTTATTATTATTATATCAGGAATAACTGACATCAGCTAGACAGCGTGGTAGTGTGTCAATAAGTTGCTGGAAGGTTGGCAAGGGTATCTGGAGCCATGCAGACTGAAGTGCATCTGACAGCTGCTGAAGGGCATGGTGGAGCATCCATACAGAGAACATGTCGATCAAGGTGATCCCACAGGTGCTCGATGGGGTTCAAGTACGGGGAATCTGGAGGCCAGGAAAGTACTTGGAAATCTTCTTCATGTTCCTCTAACCACTCCTAGGTAATTCTGGCTATATGACCTGTTGCATTGTCCTGCTTAAAGATCCCATCTGCTCCAGGGAAGACCATTACCATATATGGGGGTACTTGATCTGCATGGATGGATAGATAACCTAATCAGTTGAGAGTGCTTTCCAGAGATATGAGTGGACCCAGACAATGTCATGAAAACATTCCCCAGACCATAACGCTGCTGCCACCAGATGGTGTTCTTCCAACAACGGGTGAAGAGTGCTTGTTCTCTGAGGTTTCACGTCTGACATGCCAACGTCCATCCAGTCGAACAGAAAATAAGACTCATTAGAGAAGGCAACCTTTTGCCATTCAGAAAAGAGCCAGTTTCCGCACTGTCGTGCAAATTGAAGCCATTTTTGAAGATGAACCCTTGTCAGCATGAGTACAGTGACCAGCCGTTTGTTTCGGAGCCCCATATGCAACAGTATGGCTGTATTGTCGTTATAGACACATGTCTGGTAGCCTCCCGGTACATTTGGACGGTGAGTTTCTCAACTGTAGCGTGTCAGTTGGCCCTCACACACCTTCACAGCTGACATTTAGCTCTAACATCCATGGCATGGCAGTTTCAACGCTGTTTATTCGCATAGTGCTGTTTGTCCAGTCATGGTACACTTTTACCACAGCAGCACGCGACCTGTTTACAAACTGCAACCTTTGGCGTGAAAGTCAGTGATCATCCCTTTTTTAAAGTTGGATAAATTGCACATTTTACCCATGATAGAGATGGCTGATATGTTTGCAGAATGCCTACTTGTCACCCTATATACCCACTAAGCTAGCTTGTGACACATGCCTTATTTAATTGGCTACACGCTGCCCACGTCAAAAGTAGAAGGTGGTCATAATAATGTGAGTCGACCATGTGTGTATATATATATATATATATATATATATATATATATATATATATATAGAAATTCGTTTTTAACCCCTGTTAAAATGTCAGGTTTCTGTGCTGTAAAAAAATGAGACAAAGATAAATCATTTCAGAACTTTTTCCACCTTTAATGTGACCTATAAACTGTACAACTCAATTGAAAAACAAACTGAAATCTTTTAGGAGGGAAGAAAAATAAAAATAATGTGGTTGCATAAGTCTGCGCACCCTCTTATAACTGGGGATGTAGCTGTGTTCAGAATTAAGAAATCACATTCCAAATCGTGTTAAATAGGAGTCAGCATACACCTGCCATCATTTAAAGTGCCTCTGATTAACACCAAATAAAGTTCAGCTGCTCTAGTTGGTCTTTCCTGAAATTTTCTTAGTCGCATCCCACAGCAAAAGCCATGGTCCACAGAGAGCTTCGAAAGCATCAGAAGGATCTCATTGTTCTTTGGTATCAGTCAGGAGAAGGGTACAAAATAATTTCCAAGGCATTAGATATACCATGGATCACAGTGAAGACAGTCATCATCAAGTGGAGAAAATATGGCACAACAGTGACATTACCAAGAACTGGAGCTCCCTCCAAAATTGATGAAAAGACGAGAAGAAAACTGGTCTGGGAGGCTACCAAGAGGCCCACAGCAACATTAAAGGAGCTGCAGGGATATCTGGCCAGTACTGGCTGTGTGGTACATGTGACAACAATCTCCCGTATTCTTCATATGTCTGGGCTATGGGGTAGAGTGGCAAGACAAAAGCCTTTTCTTACGAAGAAAAACATCCAAGCCAGGCTACATTTTGCAAAAGCACATCTGAAGTCTCCCAAAAGCATGTGGGAAAAGGTGTTATGGTCTGATGAAACCAAGGTTGAACTTTTTGGCCATAATTCCAAAAGATATGTTTGGCGCAAAAACACTGCACATCACCAAAAGAACACCATACCCACAGTGAAGCATGGTGGTGGCAGCATCATGCTTTGGGGCGGTTTTTCTTCAGCTGGAACTGGGGCCTTAGTTAAGATAGAGGGAATTATGAACAGTACCAAATAACAGTCAATATTGGCACAAAACCTTCAGGCTTCTGCTAGAAAGCTGAACATGAAGAGGAACTTCATCTTTCAGCATGACACAACCCAAAGCATATATCCAAATCAACAAAGGAATGGCTTCACCAGAGGAAGATTAAAGTTTTGGAATGGCCCAGCCAGAGCCCAGACCTGAATCTGATGGAAAATCTGTGGGGTGATCTGAAGAGGGCTGTGCACAGTAGATGCTCTTGCAATCTGACAGATTTGGAGTGTTTTTGTAAGTGAGTGCTGTAATAAAATCAAAAGGTGCTTCAACAAAGTATTAATTTAAGGGTGTGCATACTTATGCAACCATATTATTTTATTTTTATATTTTTTTCTTCCCTCTACCTAAAAGATTTCAGTTTGTTTTTCAATTGAGTTGTACAGTTTATAGGTCACATTAAAGGTGGGAAAAATTCTGAAATGATTTATCTTTGTCTCATTTTTTACTGCACAGAAACCTGACATTTTAACAGGGGTGTGTAGACTTTTTATATCCACTGTATAATTGCAAGTACCAACTAAACAAAATGGAGGGGGATATCTGTGAATAATGTGAGGTAAAATGTATTCCTTATACTGAGCCATATAAATGATAAGCAAATAAGCCCCCCAAAAATCATGTATTTCACTAAAGTGTTTGTAAAAGGTATAGAAAAGATTCATTTTGATTCAAAGTAAAATAATGTCCAGAGCTCAGAGTTCTTTTATCGCGTTGGTTAATGTGTGCACCTCTTTTATCAAACGTGTAAGCTCTACCGAGCAGAAGGTCATAACACTTTGAATCAGTTTTTCTGTACTATTTTTTTGGGGGGGACAAGTGGCAGTACACACACCTTTGCCAACGTTTCCGATTTTATGAAGTACATTATAAGGAGTGGTTTGTTGTATCTATTTGAATATCTAAATCAACATCTTTAATTTTGTGAAAGGGCCATTTACCTCACATTAAGTGCTTTTCATGGTGTGAAAGAGCACAAGATTGTATGTTAAAATTATCCTTTTTTAATACACTAATAACCACTAAAAATATCTAAAATTTTAAGTCTGTCTACAAACACAGTCTGTCCTACCTACTGCCTGCTACATGATTAATAACAGACAGCAGACTGATAAAAGCTTTCCCCTGAACTCACAAATGCACTCAAAAGGTAACCCACAACTTTCCTCTTTAGGTGATTCCAGCACTCCATGATCTGCACAGATTGATTTGTTTTTCTCTTGCTCACTACACGGAGCAGAAGCTGCATGTCTGGGCGTGGGCAGTCAGTGACTCGTGTACACACAGTCGTTAATTTATTGCATTCTCAGTGAGAAATGCATGTATTTCAAAAAGTTTTTCAACATGGTTTTAGGGGATCTTTACACTGGTGTGCTCCAAATTGTGCTGAATTAACTGTCCCTTTAATCATTTTCTGCTTATCCAACCAACCAGGGACATAGGGGGTTTATATTTTCCAGGGACATAGATCTGAAGCCTGGAATGGGGAAGTCTGTCATAAAGTTGAAGTTAATATAAAAAAAAATGTTGCATTTTATCTCAATATGTATGGTTTTACAACTTCCAATGCCTTGCATGTGGCCGATTGAAAAGATACCAGCTCCACCTGTATGAAACGGCAAGCATAAACTTTAATAGACATCTCTCATATTAATTGAACTGCTTTGATCCGGCTCCAGAGGATGACGTCTCCAAACTGCTATCATCCACTCGCCTTACTACCTGTCCTCAGTATTTCATCTCAGCTCATCCCCTCTCTACCACACTAATCCCAGCTCTCACACATATTTTCAACCTCTCCCTTACTACTGGCATGTTTCCGTTTTCTCTAAAACATGCCATAGTTATATCCACCCTCAAAAAATCCTCATCTGACACTGACGTCGCATCTAACTACCGCCCTAGCTCTCTGTTTCCCCTGGCTTCCAAACTGCTGGAGCGGCTCGTCTATAATCGCCTTACCAGCTTTATTTCCTCTAACTCCCTTATTGACACCTTCCAATCCAGCTTTCAGCCCCAACACTACACTGAGACAGCTCTCACTAAAGTCACAAATGAACTGCTTACCGCCATGTCAAAAGGTCACTTCTCAATTCTTCTTCTAGATCTCTCTGCTGCCTTTGACACTGTCCACCATCCACTTCTACTTCATATCCTCTTCTCCCTCTGTATTCGAGACACTTCTCTCTCATGGTTCTCATCATACCTACAAAATCGATCATTCAGTATCTCCTTCTCCGTCACCTCTTCTTCTCCCCACCCTCTGTCTGTTGGTGCACCCCAAGGATCTGTCCTTGGTCCCCTCCTCTTCTCCATCTACACATCCTCACTTGGTACCCTCATAAACTCTTTTGGGCTTCATTATCATCTCTATGCAGATGACACCCAAATCTACCTCTCCGCACCAGATCTATCCCCCTCTCTTCTAGCACACGTCTCCAACTGCCTCTCTAGTATATCCTCTTGGATGTCCACCCACCATCTCAAACTCAACATGTCTAAAACTGAACTCCTAATCTTCCCTCCCTTTCCCACAGTGTCAATTCCTCACATCTCTCTCGCTGTCAACAAAGACATCATTACCCCCTCCTCCCAAGCCTGTTGTCTTGGAGTTCTACTGGACCCCACACTGTCTTTCATCCCTCACATACAATCACTAACTAAATCTTGTCTTCTGCATCTAAAAAACATCTCCAGAATTCGTCACTATCTTACACAAGACACAACTAAAATCCTTATACACTCTCTCATCATCTCTTGACTAGACTACTGCAACTCGCTTCTTGTTGGCCTACCACCAGACTGTCTCCACTTCAATCTATTATGAATGCCTCTGCTAGACTCATCTTCTGTACACAACATTCAGTGTCAGCATCACTTCTCTGTCAATCACTCCACTGTTTTCCCTTAGCCTCAAGAATAACATTTAAAATCATGACCCTAACTTACAAAGCCCTCAACAAAAACGTTCCCCCATACATCTCTGCTCTCATATCCAAATACTACCCCAACCGCCCTCTTCGTTCTGCTAATGACCTTCTTTCTACAACTCTTGTCACCTCCTCTCACTCACGTCTCCTGGACTTTTCTCGTGCTGCCCCTAGTCTCTGGAACTCCTTGCCTCGCTCCACCAGATTATCCTCTTGCTTCACAACATTTAAAACCTCACTTAAACGCATCTCTTTAAAGAAGCGTATCACCTTCCACCCTAACACACTTATCCCCTCTCTCTCCCTCTTTTACCACTCACTGTACCTTAGATTGTAAGTCTGCGAGTTTCTTTCCTAAGTACTTTGGGCATGCACCATGGACATTGGATTTCTAGCTCAAAGACAGGGCCCTCCTTCCTATGCTAAATGTTAATCTGTATTTATCATTGTCTGAACCTAATTTAAGTACAGCACTACGGAATATGTCGACGCGTTATAAATAAACTATAATAATAATAATTGCAAATGTATGGATCATGTTACAACAGTAGTGCTTATTTTAAGTTATTTTTGCACCAACTTTTAAGTACTTTTAAGGCTCTTCATGCTAATTCAAACCTTTAATGACGCTTAATAGCATGAGGAATGGGTATTAATAATGTTTTTCTTTCTTAAGAAAATCAAATGATCTGTATTTTCTGAATACAATTATAATCTTTTTGCTAAAGTTATTTCACTTATTACATAATTTGCTTACAATTGTTCATTAACCTTTTTCAGATATTCTGATATTTTCCTGATCGAGGAGACCAGACATATTTGCCACCTTTTGCTATGTATCTGTTTAGAGATGGTTCCCATCAGCTTATTTGTATTTACAGGGAGTGCAGAATTATTAGGCAAGTTGTATTTTTGAGGATTAATTTTATTATTGAACAACAACCATGTTCTCAATGAACCCAAAAAACTCATTAATATCAAAGCTGAATATTTTTGGAAGTAGTTTTTAGTTTGTTTTTAGTTTTAGCTATTTTAGGGGGATATCTGTGTGTACAGGTGACTATTACTGTGCATAATTATTAGGCAACTTAACAAAAAACAAATATATACCCATTTCAATTATTTATTTTTACCAGTGAAACCGATATAACATCTCAACATTCACAAATATACATTTCTGACATTCAAAAACAAAACAAAAACAAATCTAGCCACCTTTCTTTGCAAGGACACTCAAAAGCCTGCCATCCATGGATTCTGTCAGTGTTTTGATCTGTTCACCATCAACATTGCGTGCAGCAGCAACCACAGCCTCCCAGACACTGTTCAGAGAGGTGTACTGTTTTCCCTCCTTGTAAATCTCACATTTGATGATGGACCACAGGTTCTCAATGGGGTTCAGATCAGGTGAACAAGGAGGCCATGTCATTAGATTTTCTTCTTTTATACCCTTTCTTGCCAGCCACGCTGTGGAGTACTTGGACGCGTGTGATGGAGCATTGTCCTGCATGAAAATCATGTTTTTCTTGAAGGATGCAGACTTCTTCCTGTACCACTGCTTGAAGAAGGTGTCTTCCAGGAACTGGCAGTAGGACTGGGAGTTGAGCTTGACTCCTTTCTCAACCCGAAAAGGTGATGATACCAGCCCAAACCAGTACTCCACAAGACAGTAGGTGGGGGTGAGAGGTATATGGGGGAGGGCAACGTGGGATATAGAGAAGGATTGAGGGAGAGTAAATCGAAGCACTGACCTTGCTGTGGGGCATAGAATATGAACATCACGATGTGGTCTTTGTTAGACACACACATATATTGACAAACATATTGGTATCTATTTCCTCATTAGATATGTGGCTGTCATAATTAGAATTGCATATGCATCTTACAATGAGTTTACTTGAGATGTTTTGCTGCCAAAATTAAGTTCCTATATTTTTTGATACATTTATAGAAAATTGGCTCCTAACAAAGACCAGTGATTAAGTATTTTTCGGAAATAAAGCACGTTAGATATTTTTTAATTTGCTAGGATCTTTCAGACAGTATATACTTGTATATGACTGTGTTGCTGTAAAATATAGACTAACCTCTTTTGGAATAGGGTGTGTACATTGTGCTTCCTGGAAGACACCTCTCTCCCCCACCTCTTGACTCCTTCCCATATACCTCTCTCCCCTTACCTCTTGTCTCCTTCCCATATACCTCTCTTCCTTTACCTCCTGTCTCCTTTCTATTTACCTGTCTCCCCTTTTCCTCATCCCCTCCTGCCTCTTCTTCCTCTCTCCAACCCCTACCTCTTCTCTGTTCACCCCATCCCCCTTGCTTACTCCTCTCTTTTGGCTTCATTCCCTTTTCTCCCCTATCATCACCCTTCTTCCCAGTCATCACTCCTCTCTCCCCACCCATCATCATCATCTCTACCCCCATTCCATCCTTTCTCACACTCCTCTCTTTCTGCTCACCCATCTTAGTCCCCTCCCCCAGCTTACCACTCTTCCTGGGGGCAATTTCACTACCCCATCCTCCATTATCCTCCTCATTCTCCCTTCCCCTCATCCCACTCTGTCTCCATTAACCCTCTTATTACACTTACTCCCCTCTATCTCAAATTCCCCTCACCCATCCTTCCTCTTACCAACTTATCCCCATTTCCTTCTCATCCCACTCCTCATAACCCATCTCTTCCCCGTCTCTCTGCGTCTCTTGACCATCCTCTTCGCACTGATCCCAACTCTCTCTCCATCATCATCCCTCTATCCTCCCTTTCCTTTATCCCTACCTCTCACTTCTAGAATCTCATCTCTCTCTCCCCTACGTTGTACCCCCAAGTCTATCTCTTTTCACAGGCCCTGCTTCCGTAATTTTTTTCCAGTAGAGATTAGTATAAAAATACTGTGATGGTATTTTGTGAGAAAACTTACACTGAAGGTAGTAGGAGCTCCATCTTTTACCATCTATGGCAGAATGTGGATCCCATCTTCCTACAAAGCTGGGCAGCAATGGTGTAGCTGCAGGCAGGTATACACCATACCCAAAGTCCTATATTATTTATTTCACTATAACAATTAAAATCTATTTTTCTGAAAACTTGTTATATAGTTTTAATGGTTTTACTTAATCATAAATGGCTTGTGCTAGTACCATCCACTTTTTACCTATTTGGAAAATGTACAATATACATGAGTAACACATTAATCACAAAACCCATGAAATTCCCTATTATCTCTCACACACTGTTGTCTCTTTCAGTATATAAATAACAATGGTATTAGAATTTAATTTATTGGGCGGTTATCTTAATATTCTAAATTAGATGTGTGGGGGTGTGGGAGGATGGATAGATCTAGAGTTTGTATAAATAACATAATTTGTGGTTTACTCACAAGAAACCATAAATTGGCTTGAAGCATTCGCATAGAGGATGTGCCATTTAATCTTTCTTTTAGATGCTGCTTTAAGCGATATAGCAGCCTCAATTCCAAGTAGGAAAAGAGCTATTATAAAGACAAATACAAAGACTTGGCTATACAATGTTTGGGCCCATTCATGAGGTAGCATCTGTTTATTGCAGGCTTTTTATCAGTAGCTGTGACTCAGTAAAAAAATGCCCTCAGGTTATTTCACAGCACAAATTTCACAATGGGACCTTTATATAATTTAATTGCATAACTCCTCCACCCTACAGATATTACAGTGAGAGTTTTTGGGGAGCTGAAAGTGGTTAGATGCTAAGAACGGACCTTAGTTGTATATTGGTTCCCAAAATTGTGAAACTTTGACTACTTGTCTTTACCTGCCCATGGTTTCCGTAGTCTGTTATTCATCTTACTTATTTTTCATATTTAAAAAATAATAATTTTTATCTGAGAGGCCAATTTTTTCAGCTTACTACAAACATTTGCACCAATGTTGCAATCAAGGTTTATTACAAAATTAGTAACTTGCCCGTCATAAATGACAGTGTCATATGTTATGTTCAATTGTCTTTGCTGTCTCTTTTGTGCCCTCTCTTTCTCTCTGTGCGCTGTCTCTCTCTCTGTGCGCCCTCTCACTGTGCCCTGACTTTCTCTGTGAGCCGTCTGTCTCTCTATGTGCTGTCTCTCTCTCTCTGTGCCCTATCTCTCTCTATACACCCTCTCTCTCAATGCGCCCATTTTTTGTGTGTGCGCGCTCTCTCTCTCTGTGTGCTCTCTGTCTCCTTCCCCGTCTCCCTCCCCCTCTGCCTCCCTTCCTCTCTCTCCCTCCATTTCTCTCTCCCTCTATCTCTGCCTCTCTCACCCCGTCTCTCTATCTCCCTCCCTTTATCCCCGTCTCTCTTTCTTTCCCTCCATGGCCACGCCACGCCATTCATGCGCACAATCACGGCAGCTTTTTGCTGTCTCTGTGTGCCCTCACTGTGCGCCCTGTCTCTCTCTCTATACACCCTCTCTCTCTCAATGCGCCCTCTTTTTGTGTGTGCGCTCTCTCTTTCTCTGTGTTTGCTCTGTGTGCTCTCTGTCTCTCTCCCCCTCTCTGCCTCCCTCTCTCTCTCCCTCCATTTATCTCTCCCCCTTTTTCCTCCCTATTTCTCCCTCTCTCACTCCCTCTCTCTCTATCTCCCTCCCTTTGTCCCTGTCTCTCTCCCCCCGCCACCGCCACACCATGCATGTGCACAAACATGGCAGCTGTGCCGTGCATGTGCAGTTTCGCGAACCTCCCACACTGCCACAAGCGAGAATGAGAGTAACTAGTAACTTGCCCGTCATAAATGACAGTGTCATATGTTATGTTCAATTGCATGTGCTGTCTCCCCTTTGTTGTCTCTGTGTGCCCTCTCTTCCTGCGTGAGCCCTCTGTCTCTGTGCGCTGTCTCTCTCTCTCTCTCTCTCTCTCTCTGTGCGCCCTCTCTTAATGCGCCCTTTCTCTCTGTGCGCCCTCTTTTTGTGTGTGCGATCTCTCTCTCTCTGTGTCCTCTCTCTGTGCTCTGTGTGCTCTCCGTCCCTCTCCCTCTCTCGTTGCATTCTGTGATAAATAAATTATCTCCAGATATTAGATTTACTCTGTTTTCTTTACAGTAATAATCAAATGTAAATCAAATGTATAACATTTGTGTTGTTCCATATACGGCATAACCCCTTCTGGATCACTACCTTGTCATAGTAAAGGGGCTTGTGTACTTCAATGAAGCTATGAACTATACCAGGTAGGGTCACCCAAAATGGGCAGGTCATATCAGAGTGGTCAGGCAAATGGCAGTCCACTGAAGAAGGAATATGCAATCCACTACAGTACATTTGCCTAACTTAATGTATAAGCACAATCAGAGACACAACAATTGTGTGCTGAAGTCCATAGGGTCACGGAAACTAAATATGACTGATTGACTAAACCGCAACAATAAGACGTAAACTCAGGTTAATGCCCTAGTTTAAGGCAAGGTGACAACAGACATCTGTGGACAGGACAGTTGTAAGAATCAGACTCAGTCTAGATGGTCACACCTCATATAACAAAATGTAAACAAAAGCAGGTTTATCCAATAAAAAGCTTGCAGAGAGAAAAAAATATGAAACAACTTGTCACATAAAGGATTGCTTTCATAATTAATACTTCATTTATTTATCAAATACTAATTGTTCCCATGTATAAAATGCATAATTCCAGGATTGCCCCAAAGTAATTATTACCCGATACTTGTCAAAATGTTCCTTAATACAAATATATGAAATCAGAACAAACTGAAACACTTGTAGCCTTACAGAAGAATACAATGACCAATCAGAAAAATGATTCATATGTCATTTGCTGTTAGGAGATAGTGTACATGTTTTAAAGATCCAATACATATCTCTAACACAAAATCATAAATGTGTACTCTCCTATAGGAGGTGACCTAATTGCTCCAGTACCTTGTACTGAGGTATTGACATGTTCGGATCATTACAATATAGAGGTGTTCTCTAATTGGAGACCTCAAAGCCCTTGTTGTCAGCCCACATCCTAAATCGAACTGGACTGCCAGGACAACTGTTTTGTCTTTTTTTTTATCATGGATTAATATGTCAAATAAACGTTTTTATTATACAAACCTTGCATATTTTTTTTACCCTGGACTGAAATGACTGGAACTTTGCCACCCATAAAACAAATGGCTTTCTAAAAAAAACAGCATAAATATAACGTGTAAAAACATAGCCCGTAATGAAGCCTGCAAAACTTGCGGCTATTAAATTGGCTCCATAAAGCAGGCTGCTGCCGATCTGCGGGTTATGAGCGAAAAAAGCCTATGGAAAGTGGAACTTCGCACCCGCAAATCCTTTGTTCTGTCAAGCCCGTAACCACTACGTTTCAATTTCACTATTAAATTGCAACAAATTAACTGGAGTTCAACCCCATAACCAGCAAATGGAGCCAAGATCCAACGGGTACTAGAGAGGTTTCACAAGGGGGTTAAAGTCCTTTACGTAGCACTGTAAATGCAAATATACACACACTACTGTACTTATAATAAAAGGGAAAGTGATGTTAGGTATTAAAGTATCTGCCCCAAAAAATCCTTAATTTCATGTGTAATTTCCTGCTATATCGATCCCGGCAATCAACGTGTTAATACATATAATGGAACTCTCATGGACTAGAATATCATATTTACAGCATTAGCAGAGATATAAACTTTAAATTATTGATGTTGAAGCTTCTGGGTCATCCTGGATTCTGTTTTCTTTGGAGAAAATAAACAGTGTTATAGCGAATCAGAGCATGAAAAGGGTTTGGCAGGAAAAAAATGCATTATAGTGGGGTTTTTGCATTAAAAGGGTTCCGGCTGAAAAAAACAGCATTATAGCGAGGCAATGCTAAAGAGAATCAGAGCGTTAAAAGGGATCTAGCAGGAAAAACAGCTCTATAGCGAATCAGCTCTAAGCGGGGTATACAGTACCTGTACATTTTTAACCCTATACCAACCTTCCAGCAAGTAGCAACACCATTCAGAGATCCAGAGGAACAATATCTGAGTTGCATCATTCACCTGAGGAGAGAGGTGTGTGGTGGGAACAAAAGACTATAAATCCCATGTGATTTCTTGCAGAGACTGAATCCCAGTACTGCTACAATGTTGATTGGCCACAAATAATTATGAATCTTATGCTATTTTAGTTTGGATTTCTTCTTTCTTCCTTCTCAAAATCAACTGCCAAAAAACTGGGGAAAAAATGCAAACTCTAGGGTAAGTTTATTAATGTTTATTTTGGTATTTTTACATGCCAAAAAAAAACTGTTTGCATGCACTACTAATTCTCCTCTATCAGATGCATTCATAATCCAGGAAACTTCCATATAACTTTAATTCTGATTGCAAATACTGTAAACATTTAAATGATAAATAGTGAAGAATTTAAACATTTGAACCGTATGCGGCACAAAACAGATTTATCGCCTTATTCTATAATATGTAAAAGGTTTATCATAATTGTCTTTAAAAGATCATTGCAGACTAAACATTTCTATTATCCTATTGACATGACATGTGGCAAGGAAGAGAGGGACTGGATGCCTTGTGGATCTTTGGAAAGCAACAGCATTTGATCCCTACTCATTTGAATGTAACTCATATAATAAACACAGATAACTGGCTCTCCAAGGACCTATTCAATTGAGCAATTGTTGGTTACTGGAGCCCGTAATGAAGACCGTAAACTAATTTGCTATTCAATTGGCATCTTTTCTCTAGCCTCAAACAATCTGCTGGTTACAGGGTAAAAATCCCTGCAGTGGTCAAAATCGTAACTCCAACCCAGCTACGTTTTTGATCTTTCAAGCCTGTAAGTGGTACAATCGCAAATCGGTATTCAATTGCTACAATTCCGCAAGCCCGCAAATGTTTTCACACCCGTAAATGGCAAATGTAGAAGAAAATCCTACGGGTACCAGATAGGACTCGCAAGGGGGATAAACACCTGATTGTAGCACTGTAAGAGAAAATATAAAACCAATACTGCACTTTAAAAGACGGGGAAAGTGATGAAAGACATTAGAATTAATTGCACAACAGTCTCAAGTTCGCAAATCTTTTTTTAATCTTTTTTTTTATGTTTTATTTTCATGTTATGTTGATCCCAGGAATCAATTAATTAATATATATCAGGCCACCCCCATGGACTAGAACAGTATCGTTAATCATTTTTATTATTTTGTACATTGCCGGATTGCTAGTCTGATCACATATCGGACTTCTAAACGCTAATTGATTGACATTTCACCTCCATGTATTACTGACGTCATGATGACGGTGATCCTCTCATTTACTAGTAATCTTTGCAGGACTCTGGACGGTCCATGATACATTGGTGGAAGCTGTGTGTGAGAGGGGGTTTACATTTCAGGAGAGATATGGTTATATCCTTTGATTCAACATTCTGCTTCTGGGTAAGTGAAGGTTTTGTGGTGTCAGTTTCAATCTTATTCAATTATTAAAGAAAGGCTCTGGGCTTCTACCTCTTCCCTCACACCCCCTCTACAAATACACACACCCATCATCCAGCTCCCAGAATGTGATGTAACAATCACAAAATGAATTCCTCTACTCATAAACAAAAAAAATCCATTCATTCCAAAAGATGTTTATGTCCATGGCTTACACAGCTGCTAATATTGTTAATGTTGTACATACTTGACAAGTATTTTTTTTTTTTCTTGCACTACGGTGGTCCTTTAAATATCATTTGTATAAAACATGCTGTAATAGATGCACAAAAGAAAGTTTGGGGCTACAGTAGCCCTTAAAGGTCAATGAGAATTTTGGTGAAAAACAAAAATGTTATTGGAATAAGGTCTTTAGACACTTAAAAAATGCAGTTAGCATGTAAATGGAGTAAATAGAACATACATGCAAAACATTTTTTTCTATAACAGTTGGAAATAAATATAGTCAAAAACTTCAAAACATGCAAATCATATATAATTAGACAGCAGAAATTTTGACAAATAGCCAAATCCAAATATATTTTGTGCTCATTTTTATTTAGCTATATTAATATATTATAGTGGTGTTTACCAGCTCAAAAAAACAATTTACAAATAGGTAAGTCTGTGTCTGCGGGGAGAAAAGTCAGATGCTGCAAAGACCAATTCAGAATAGGAACCTGGAATGTTAGAAATATGAACCAAGGCAAACTAGATGTGGTCAAGAATGAAATGACAAGGTTAAACATTGCTATCCTGGGAATTGGTGAACATAAATGGACTGGAATGGGACATTTCACATGAGACAACCATCAGATCTTCTACTGTGGTCAAGAATCCCACAAAAGAAATGGAGTAGCCATCCTAGTCAATCAAAGAGTGGCCAAAGCAGTGCTCAGTTAAAACCCAAAAAATGACAGAATGATTTCAATTCAAATTCAAGGCAAGCCATTTAATATCACAGTGATCCAAGTCTATGCTGCAACCACAGATGCTGAAGAGGCTGAAGTTCCAGTTCTATGAAGAAGTTTAACACATCATAGATATAACAACAAGAAAATATGTTACTATCATTATAGGAGATTGGAACCAAAGGACACCTGGAATAACTGACAAATTTGGTCCTTGGTGTACAAAATGAAACAGGTCACAGATTAGTAGAATGTTGTCAAGATAATTATTTGGTCATAACAAACACCGTCTTCCAAGAGCCTCTAAGCCTCCACATGGACAACACCAGATGGACAACATAGAAATCAGATTGACTATATACTTTGCAGCCAAAGATGGAGGAGCTCTATACAATCATCAAAAACAAGACCTGGAGCTGACTGCAGCTCAGACCATGAGCTTCTTATTGCAAAGTTGAAATTTAAACTGAAGAAAAGAGGGAAAACTATCAGACCAAATAGATACAAAATAAATAATATCCTGTGTAAATATGCAGTGGAAGTAAATAATAGATTTAAGGGACTAGACATGGAAGATAGAATGCATGAAGAACTTTGGACCAAAGTTTGCGACATTATCCAGGAAACAGCAACAAAGAATATCTCTAAAAGAAAGAAAAGTAAGAAGTCAAACTGGCTGTCTGATGAGGCTTTGAAAGTAGTCCAGGAAAGAAGGAAAGCTTAAAGATAAGAAAAGATTTGTCCAACTGAATGCAGAATTCCAGAGGATAGCAAGAAGAGACAAGGAGACATTCTATAATGAACGATGTGTAGAGATTGAAGAAGATAACCGAATGAGTAAATCAAGAGATCAAATGAGATCTCTTCAAGAAAATTGGGAATCTAAAAGGCACCTTTCATGCCAAAGTAGGCATGATAAAATACAAAAATATTAGGTATTTAAAAGAAGAAGATAAGATAAAGAATAAGTGTCAGGAATACACAGAAGATCAATACAGGAAGGATCTTAACAGCAGTGATGACCTTAATAATTTGTCCAATGAGTTGGAGCCAGACATATTGGAGAGTGAAGTGAGATGGGCCCTAGGATGTCTTGCTGATAAGGAGGTGATGGAATCCCAATTGAACTATTCAAAATTCTACAGGATGATGCTGTGAAAGTGTTACTTGCCTTATGCCAACACATTTAGAAAATTCAACAATGGCCAATAGACTGGAAAAGGTCAGTCTACATCCCAATCCCAGAAAAAGGCAGCGCCAAAGAGTGCTCCAATTATCGAACAATTGCACTCATTTCACATGCTAGCAAGGTAATGCTTAAGATTCTTCAAGCTCGACCAAGGAACTACCAGATATGCAAGTCGGGTTCCGCAGAGGGAGAGGCACAAGAGATCAAATTGCCAATATCCGCTGAATAATAGAGAAAGCAAAAGAGTTAAAAAAAAAAAAAACATTTACTTCTGCTTCATAGACTATTCTAAAGCCTTTAACTGTGTGGATCACAACAAATTTTGGCATGTCCTTAAAAAAAATGGGAGTACCAGATCATCTATTCCTCCTCCTAATGAATCTGTTTGTCGACTAAGAAACCACGGTCAGAACCGAACATGGAACAACAGAATGGTTCAAGATTGGAAAAGGAGTATGACAAGGTTGTATATTGTCACCTTATTTATTCAACTTATATGCAGAGTACATCATGCCTAATGCTGGACTGGATGAATCCAAAGCTGGAATTAATATTGCTGGAAGAAACATCGACAACCGTGAGATACGCCAATGATACTACTCTGATGGCTGAAAGTGAGGAGGAACTAAATGACTTATTGATGAGGGTAAAAGAAGAGAGTGCAAAAGTTGGCCTGCTGTTCAACGCTAAAAAGGTGAAGATCATGGGAAACGGTGATATCACTTCCTGGTAAATAGATGGGAAAGAAATGGAGGCAGTGACAGATTTTATTTTCATTGGATCCAAAATCTCTGCAGATGGTGACTGTAGTCATGAAATTAAAAGAAGTTTGCTTCTGAGGAGGAAAGCTATGGCAAGCTTGGACAAGCTAGTAAAAAGTAAAGATGTTAAACTATCAACAAAGGTCCGCATAGTTCGAACTATGGTATTCCCACTAGTAACATAGGGATGTGAGAGCTAGACCTTAAAGAAATTTGAGCGACGTAGAATTGACTCCTTTGACCTGTGGTGTTGGAGAAGACTGCTTAGAGTCCCTTGGACTGCAAGAAGATCCAATAAATCAATACTTCAGGAAATCAAAAGAAACTGTTCACTAGAAGGTATGATCATGAGGCTGAAGCTCAAATATCTTGGCCATATTATGAGATGGCAGGATTTCCTAGAAAATACTCTGATGCTGGGAAAGATTGAAGGCACAAGAAGAAGGGGACGACAGAAGCGGAGATGGATAAATGAGGTCACTGAAACAATAAACATGAACTTGATGGAGCTCAGAGGGGCAGTGACTGAAGGATGCCCCTGGCGTGCTGTGGTCCATAGAGTCACTGAGAGTCGGACATGACTGAACGACTAAACAACAACAACAACTACAAAGTCATTTTATTTATATTAAAGTAAAAACTATGCTATTTCTATGATAATTTCTAAAATAAAATTAGTGAAAATAAAATATAATTTTAAGCACTGCTCGGCTTTCCATTTGTAGTTTTGTTATGTGCATTATGTGGGAGTAAAATTCCCTCATGTTTTTTTACCTTGTACATTACATTCATTTTAAAAGCTATCCTGTAAAAGAAATGTAAAGTGAATTTGCCTTATGAATATATGTGATGTTTATTTATAGTGAACAATGACCAGAATCTGTTGAGATCAAAGAAGGATTTTCTTAGCATGCTGAATCGAAAGTATTCTCCCTACGAGAGTAAACCTATTGTTGTTTTGTCTTTCAGTCATGTCCATGATCTTTAAGGTTTTCTTGGCAAGGATTATGGAGTGGGCTGCCAGTTCCTTCTCCAGTGGGCCGTGAATTTGTCTGACCTCTTTGCTATTATCTGCCCATCTTGGGTGAACCTACATGGTATAGCTCACAGCTTTATTGAAGTACACAAGTCCCTTCAACACGACAAGTCAGTGGTTCAGAAGGGGGAGAGTAAACTACCCCATAGTTTAAAAAAAACAGACTCAAAATATCAAGATTCACACAGGTTTATCATTAGTAAAATGAGATGTAGCTATCAATGCTGTGTAGGAGTTAAGTACACTTAAGGCAGCTGTCTTGAGATGGTCAGTCCATACTGGCAAATCTGCTGGGATTAGTTAGATTAGGTTAGGTTAGAGCAGCCCCACATAGCCTAGGGTATAAGATAAAAACTAGTAAGAAGAACCCTGGACAGATTGAAGCATTAGATGATCATAAACAATAACCAGCCACAAAGGTCAGGACACGCATAGTCATAAAACAGGTCAAGTTCAAACAGCATCCAAAAGCAGAGTTGAAAAGAAAGCCACAAAAATACAGTTTACACAATCAAGCATTGCCCCAGAGCTATCTCACATTTAGTATTTAGTAAAGCTATTTAACATTTAGTCAACTTCCAGTCTTTGGCTTTAAGGAAGAGCTTTTAAAGAAGTTTACTCACAATAAACATTCAGATTTGCATGTGCAACTACTGAATCTTACTGTATGCATGATAGCAAATACAAATCTGGCAACCCGTCTATTATCGCTTATTGTGACAAGTACTAAAATAACATTTTGAGAAGTATGATAAGAGTGGAGGCAGCCATGAAATATTGTCCTCTGAGAAAGCAGTGGACTGGCAACCATTTCAGAATCATCAGCCTGGGCATTGATTACTGGGGAGAAGAAGTGGTTGTTATAATGTTTCACATTTGTTAGAAATGTCTCATAAAGCTTCCGAAAGTGGGTCTGCAACTAGTTGATAATATGTTTAAAACCAATACATTGATGTTTAAGAGGAGGACATCAAGATATGGAAAGAAAGCATATGTAAGTGAGCTGGATTATGAATACATCTGATAGAGGAGAATTAGCAGTGTGTGAAAACATTTTTCTGCCTAAAAACATTTCTGCATAAAAATATCCCCAAATAAACATAAATTAGCTTACCTTGAAGTTAGCAACATTTCCTATGTTTTTTTGGCATTTGCATTTGATGGTATACACCCCTAGAAAACTCCACCTAAATTAGCATAACATAAAAAATTAGAATCAGGCTAATACATTGTATTATTCTTCACCTCAGTGGCTGCTGTCATGTGCTCAATACAAGAACTGCAATAGTTACCTCCTGTGCTTTGTACCAAAAAGGTCAAAATATGTATCTTGCTGTATTTCCTGTGGGTACACTGCTGTATTTCCTGTGTGTACCCGGGTTATGTAAGCGTCCTGTGGGTGTGAACCACTGGATTTGACTTTTGTGCAAATAAGTAAACTGAACATTTCTATATAACACATGTTTCCATACACTACTAATCCTCCTCTATCAGATCTATCAGATGCATTCATAATCCAGCTCACTTACATATTACACTTACAATTAAGGAATTGTATGAAGTAGAGGGTGCTGGAAATTTTGAGAATGTCTATTTTAAACCATGCAAAACAAATTACTTCAGAATCCTCCATACAAGAGCTGGCCCGAGTGCTAAAGAATGCATGTATCTCCGGAGATCTGTTACACCAGACAAACTCCACATAGGAGGTTCAAATACTTCCTGACTATCATGACTAGAATAGATGATAAAGAAATTGTTGAGGCAGAAGGTACTATGTCAAGTGACCTTGTTCATGGCTTGGGCAAAAGGTGGCATGATGTTCTGGAGTATCAATAACTCTGTCACCCTCAGAACTGCAAAGGAGAAAGCCTGCCAAAGGTATTGAAGGAAGAGACTAAGAAGTTGCAAGATACAAAATAGTAGGTGCCTGCTATCAAATAAGTGGAAGACATAATAATTACAAAAGCTGAGCAGGCAAGAACCTAGATGGCTTTGTGTATAGGTCCCATGCTTGACTCTGCCTGTTATGTCACAGGTGAAAGCAGTAGGTATAAAGACCATACACAGGACAACCTTCACAGAATGGTGGAGGTATAAGAGAGGTTTAACCTCCCCAAATTAGGCGTTTAGTAAATGTGAGTTTACATTGTAAACTCTTTCAGAATAATACAATACCAATTTCCCTTTTGGATACAATTTCTTTGGCGAGTTCAACAACATGAGAAAAAGAAAACACTAGTGACATGAACTGTCTTTTAACTTTCACATACATGAAGAAAATGAAGTTCTATCACCCCCTGCCAAGCACATCTGTCATATCAGCAGAATACTAATCTCTTTCAAAAGCTGCCTTTCACAAAATACACAAATCTATCTGGAAACCAATCTGATAGCAAATTCATGCCTGCAGACAGATGATTCAAGTTATATCTTTATACTTGTCACTCATCGAAAATAAAAAAAATATATGTACCAATGGTTTGGGTGGGTGTTGAAATATGCAAGGGAACGATAATAGAGAAGCATTAGCCACAAAGCTGAAAAGAGGAACATAATGAACAAAAGTCTCAGTCACTATTCACCTTATTGGAACTTAACCTGTTTTTGCTTACTACAATAATCACATCGTTTAATGATTCTGAAAATTATTTCCTTGGTTGTGTATTTTGCTTGATAGTGTTGCAGACTATTCTTATGAGATGGTTATTGTTCCATTAATAATTGTTCTAGGTAAATATAAGTTCAAAGGAACAGATGTATTTTCACACTAGTGTACAAAAAAGGAGGGGCACAATGCCCAAATCAAGCCATGGGATTCTCATCAAAAGTCAGCTTTGAAATACGCTGTGGCTCAGTATTAGCCTTTAGCTATCGTCTCAATAACTTCAAAATATAGGTACATACAAATGCCTCAAGAGGTATAGCTATTGAAGTGTGTGTTATTAATGTTTTCATTACCTTAATGCTACAGCTTGGATACAACGGGATGGGGTTAATATGACAGGACCACCCAATGCAAGGTGACTTTCAAATAAAAAACAAAATAGCACACAGACTCACACATTAGCAAGATACCAACACAATAATGACTGAATATTCTTCACTAGGAGGAATATTGTTTCAACAACATTTCCATTGTCATTAAATAATATGAAGCAATTTGTGTATGTAAGTTATATATATATATATTTATATAAATAAATAGATAAAGATAAACAGGGGGTGGACAAAAAGAATGGAAACTCCTAAGAACATATTCATATCAAGTACCTAATTAGAAGTAGGGACACCCTTTCTATTTGGAATGTCTTCAGTCCTTGGAACTCTGTGGGTTGAAGGCATCCTTTGGCTTTCTCCAAATGTGAACCGGTCCAGAAATAGGAAATACGGTGAAAGATCGCATATTAGACCATATTACTTTCCTCCATTGCTCAGGGTCCAGGTTTTGTGCTCTTAACACCACGTTATGTGTCTTTGTGTGTTGACCTTGGATATAAGTGGTCTTTTAATGCCATTCCAGCTTTGTGAAGCTCACAACGTACAGCTTTTGTTGAGACTGCGATTCAATTCTGTGGCAACTTTTGAGGCTGTGCTTTTGTGGCATTTAGAAGCTACCCATTGAAACATCTGTCTATCCCTGTTGTTAGGCTTCAACTTACGACCAGTGTTTCTCTTTGCCAATGTAGTTTGTCCCTGTTTGCCATACTCTGTCATTATATTTAAGGCAGTTCTCTTGACACATTAAATAATTTTGCAATGTTTGTGACTGAGGCAACTGCAACTTGGGCATCGACTACTTGGCCTCTTTGGAACTCTGTTGGTTGCCTCATACAGCTCACATATCAAAGTGCTATTTGTCAGGGCTGTTTTATATCTCACACATATGGCTAATTGTAATATGACGCACATTTGCAGTTGCATTTATAATTGTGATTTAGTTATTTCAAAGTTAAACTGCTTTTCATGTCATATTTCCATTATTTTGTTCACTCATGTAATAAACCAATTGACAAACAAGCTATCACATTGTATACAAAAATGGCTCATCCCTAACAAACTGGCCGTAGCAGTAGTTGTTGAAGCCCATTAAAAATTTAGAACCACCCAATTGATCATACTTGAAGGACCACTGTAGAATGGAAAACATTAGATGTTTGTGAAATTTATTACCAAGTAACAACATTAGCAGCCTCATTCAATTGCAAGCCCGCAACTCGATCGTTGTAGGCAGTATGTCTGCAGGTGTGTTGTGGGCTCCCGTTCGTCTCCGATTATGATACTATTCAATTGAGCAAGGGCGCGAGTTATGGACCGAAGCCGCAAGCCCGTAAATCCCTCCCGTGGCCGCAAACTGGAATCCAAATCCGGAATCAATATTGCTGGAAGGAATATCAACAACCTCACATACGCCAATGATACTACTCTGATGGCTGAAAGTGAGGAGGAACTAAAGGACTTATTGATGAGGATAAATGAAGAGAGTGCAAAAGTTAGCCTGCTGCTCAACGTTAAAAAGACGAAGATCAGGGCAAACAGTAATCTCACTTCCTGGCAAATATTCAGGGAAAAAGTGGAAGCAGTTACAGATTTTGTTTTCCTTGGATCCAAGATCTCTGCACATGGTGACTGTAGTCATGAAATTAAAAGACATTTGCTTCTGGGGAGGAAAGCTATGGCAAGCTTGGATTAGCTAGTAAAAAGTAAAGATATTAAACTATCAACACAGGTCTGCATAGTTCGAACTATGGTATTCCCAGTAGTAATATACGGATGTGAGAGCAGGACCATAAATAAATCTAAGCACCGTAGAATTGACTCCTTTGACCCCATCCCATCCCCCACCCCCCCCCAACAGTTATTAATTACACATAATACACTTATTTTCATTTATCGTTCTATTATTTTTGGGATTGATATGGAGGGAGGAGAGAGAGGAGAGAGGGAGAGGTGGCCCAGGGGAGTAGTTGTGTAGAGGAGGAGGAGGGGAGGAGCGATGGAGGTGAGGAGTGGTGGAGCATATGAGGAGGAGGTGAGGAGCGGTGGAGGTGAGGAGTGGTGGAGCATACAAGGAGGAGGTTGAGGAGTTGGAGGTGAAGGAGGAGGAGGTGGCAGAGGAGGAAGTGGCGGAGGAGGAGGAGCAGGAGGAGGAAGGGAGTGGAGAGGAGTGTAGAGGAACAGGTGGGCGGTGGCAGTATGGCCCGAGCAGCAGGAACACCTAGGAGAGGGACATAAGGGAAGGGGCCTGATCCCAGGGCGGTGATAGATCGGGGATGATCAGGCCTCAGGGACAGGTGAGGGAGGTAAGGATCCCTGTGCACAGTCGGAAGGGCAAGTGGCTAAGGGCAAGCACAGGGCCCACAATTACTTGCACCGGGAGAATGTTGTCCTCCTTGGTGCTGAGTAGTGGGTGAGGTTACAGCAGTAGGCACATCACCAAGTGATGTGAGGTCTGTCAAGCACCGCTTTGACGACATCAGGGTCAAGGTGAGGAGGACAAGAACCAGACTGTGATCTATAATGGGTCGCCAAGGACCTTTTGAGACAGGAGCTTGCTGCTGGAGCTTCCCAGCTTCCATGTCAGGTGAATATCACATACACCAATGTGCCACCACATGTACATCACACACACTACACATGTATATGACCAACAAGGACACTGACATGTCAGCTCTATAGAATTAACAAGGGATAGATGGTGATTAAATCCACAAAGCTGACAAATCACTGTCATTCCTGGGCACAACAACAGTAATCAAGCAACAGAGAGTCCATTTATTGGTGTGCCCACTGCAGACTATGCAGTTACAGACCGCAGCCAAGTCAAGATAGCGTTAGAAGACAAGAATGATCAAGACCAAGAGCCAAAGAATAGATTACATCTAGCAAATGATAGCTAATCTGAGCTGCAATTAGGAGTATTATCCAGGTTCAAGCCTAGATGTCAGATAGTTAGGAATGTACACAAAACAATATATTATTCACCATACTAATGACATATACCTTTCTTTTCTCTCTTTCAGCATCAAGGAGGTCTGGGTCCAGTCACGAGCCAGAGGGGCGTCGGCTCCATCGGAGCAGGAAGTGGAGGAGCGAGCCCCCGCCCAGCAGGAACTGGCGCAGGGGGAGGAGGAGAGAAGCAGAGCTGAGGGCCTTGGTTCGGAGGAGGAGGATGTAATATGGCTGGTGGGGTCACTATCTGGACCTTCAGTCACACCACCGGGATTCAAGCTCACTATGCCCCTCCTCCAGAGACTGAGGCTATCGCCAGGGCCCTCCAACTGGAGTGAGGACACCAGCTGGCCACCCCCCCTCCCCCCCCCCCCACAGCAGTGAGCTGGACTGTCCGCCACCACCACCACCAGGCCCAACAACACCACTGCCCATTCCGCCACACCCTCCAGCCGGGACCCAGACCCCCCCCCCCACTCACACACCGCCACCTATTCACCAGGCCATGGCCCAGGGGCCTCCATCTCCAACATCAGGCCAGGCTGCACAGGCAGAGATGCTGGCCCTCATACAACAGCAGTTGGAGTGTCATCAGGGAATCTAGGCCAGCATCTACTCCAATCATGTGGAGGTAATGCACAGACTGGCAAGGCGCAATAGGGAGGACGCACCACCTAATGACTGAGTTGTACCTGGCCGTGCTGCTCAGGATTGGGGCAGAACAGAGCGCATTCCAGGGAGTCACCGCAGAGGCCATGAGATGCGCTATGGTCCCCAGCCCACCTCCTCCACCCCGGAGGCTTCCCCCAGCCCCTTCTCTCCTTCCACCATGCTTCCACCACTGCAGGTGCAGTTGCCTCCCGGGGTTTGCGTCCCCCTGCCCCCCCCCCCTTCCCACCACCACCACCACCATGAATACAGCTGCCAGCCACGGGGGATTTGGGTCCTGTGTCTAAGTGGAGGAGGACCTAGGGGCTACGCATATGTTTGTACCTTCTCAACAGCACTTCTCAGTGACAATCTATTGGACACAATGTTAACCTAATCTAGCCTGGATACAGAGTCTTGGATCTTGGCCTATGTGATGGTGATATTATGTATGCAGATGGCTACTTCCCATCACATGGTCCATGATCCTCTTCTCTGTAGACACATAGGGTTCTGTTCAACATGTCACCAATTGATGGTCACTGAGGAATGCTGTTGAGAAGTGATGCTGTAGTCCATATAATTTTTTAAGGCCTTATTTTGTAGACTTTGTCTTTTGCTTGTTTTTTTTGTTTTTTTTTTGTTTTAGGTACAATTTAGGTCCATGAAGGCATCTTCTGCATCTACAAGCATTGTGAAGGAAATGTATGAGGTGTGTGGTTTTCACAGTGCCTCTCATGTAAACATTCCTTCAATGACAGCCCCCCTTAACATGTAGCTCCCACAATCTTAAAGCTATCATATAGCCAGATATCTAAGACATGATTGCTGTTAGCTGAAATGTAGACTAATACCGCTATGGCGGTGGAATTGCAAAGTCTCACAATGGCATGTTAATGACAGCCAGCATTAACATATGCACAAGTGAAGCTAGTGACTTCAATATCAGTCTGAGAACAGATCTTCGGGTCTGATGTAAATAACAGTGAATCTGGCTGCTGACCTTTGTGTCCTCTCCATATTAATGGGTATTGTCCCATATCGCTGATTATCCAGAGACCCAGCTAATAGTTAGTAATGCTTGCAGATGGGAATCAGGTGAGTTTGTATATTGTTACAGTATTTAGCACTGTACTGTACATACATGTTGTTGTTTTTTTGTCCTCCTCTGCCTTTTTTTTGTTTTTGTCACCACACTGTATGTGTGAAACTGGATTAGATTACACAGTGCAGAGGTTGAATAATCTGTTTCATTGAGCAGATATAGACAAGTTGTAAGTGCTATGCACATTAATGGTTTCTTCAATTAAATGGAGTGATTTCTGATGATTCTTTTTTTTATCAGATTCCGTTTGCAGTGGTGTAGTGACCACATATGAACCTGGTAGGTGCTATACATCATGCTTATTTTAGACTATGACATTACCCCCTGTAGATATCCCCATTTTCCCACAAGCCTCTTGCTCCGCCCACACCACACCCATGATATTAATACACAGTCTTGACCATTTCTGATTGTGCTGTGTATGAAATAAAGCTTTGTTTTAAAGTTCTAACCGTGTCAGTGTGTTTTCAATGGTTGTGGTTATGGGACATCCACAGGCATCACATTAGTGTCACATTCATATATATTTAAACTAATGAGCACTAGTTACTATGCAATAGATTAATACATATAACAATAATAATAGTCATAATAGCATTAGATATCATATAATATTATATATCATATATAATCAAAATGAAGGGTTAATACACATGCAGAGTCCAATAAGTGATAGTGATACTGGTCCCCTTGTGGTTTGCAAAGTGGTGGTGGTGAATGGGCTTGTGTACCTGAATGAAGCTGTGAGCTATACCATGTAGAGTCACTGTAGGTGGGCAGGTGATAGCAGAGAGGTCAGACAAATCCCAGTCCACTAGAGAAGTAACTGGCAACCCACTCCACTATCTTTGACATGTAAACCTTGTGGGTACTCACAGACAGATACATTAGTAGGTGGGCTGCAGTCCATAGGGTCACAGAGAGTCAGACACAACTGAGGGTCTGACCAACCATTTGTGAAATGTTCCCCTGGTACTTGATATATGTGATGTGGCGGTGTAATATGTCCACTATTTGTTGTCCCAATGTAGATGTGATGAGTGAAATGTATATAAGATGATATTTGTATTTTAGAGTCCACATTAGAGCCTGTGAGCGAGAAAGGGTTAATATGTCAGCCATTTGCATGTATTTGTGTTGCAGTTTTATGAGGTAGTGTGTCTTTAATAGCTTTCAGCATGTTGTAGCATGGCTTTGTGCATGACCATTACAACTTATGATGAAAATAACATTTTATCTTTTGCTATATTTGATATTTGGGAGTTGTGCATGTAATTGTAATGCCTTCCATTGCTTCCCCATGTTTTAAAGTGCATTGGTGTCTTTATATTGTATATTTGCAGTGTTACAAACTAGTCTGTAAACCCTTTGTGAATCCTATTTGGAACCCGTAAGCTTTGGTCTACCCTTTGGCGTTTGCAGGCTTGATTGCGGCTGCGGTCTTGAGCCATTTTTGCAATTGATCAAAGATCAAAGGCTTTGGGAGGCTGTAAGTTATGGGTTTAGCCATCGACATTTTTTCAAGGCCGTAACTCGTAACCCATTTGAAAGCCCGCAAAAAGACGCAAATTGAATAGCAAATTAATTTGCAACCTCACTTACGGTCTACCGGATCGAGCAAGAGCTCAATTGAATCAGGCTCAAAGGGTATAAAATAATTTTTAGGTAGCTACTTTTCATTCTCCTCATATCACTAAGAGCATGTCACTGTATGAGGTTGGTGTATTCTCTGCAGTTTTCTGCAAAGAGATATCTTAGTGTGATGTCTAACTCCATTGACTTGAATGAACCCAGTATGACACTGCAGAAACACAGTGATGTTTATTAGATCTATAAGTCCTAGTGCCGGATCCAGAACCTCACTACTCTATCAGCCCCATTAAATTCCAATCCCGTATCGGCAATGGCACACCCGCAAAGCTTGCAGGCTTGAAATTCTGCTGTGTTACAGAGCTATTAAATTGAACCATGCAGCAAATTACGGGACAGAGACGCAAACCCGGAAACCATTCTTGCGTTGGATGTGCAGCCGTGAACATGGTCAATTACTCAAACACGTAGTTACGGGTTTAGACAGAGCCAATGGCAAATGAGATTGTCATCATTACGTTACTGAAAAATGGAGGTTAGATTTCAAAGCCTTACAGGTTTCAATTATGAGTTTTGATCGGACCCACATTCCAGAAATAATGCAATATTAATAAATCAGTAAATATTATATTCTAATCCACAAAAATTAAACATAACATTTTTTATTTAAAATTTCAGATTTGAGAGCTTGAGAATGTTGTGCTATTAATTGTAATACCTAACATCACTTTCCCTTAACTTATAAGTACAGTAGTGTGTTTATATTTGCATTTACGGTGCTACGGATAGGACTTTAACCCCCTTGCGGGTCCTCTCTACTACCTGTTGGCTTTTTGGCTCCATTTGCGGCTTACTAGTTTGAACGCCAGTGGATTCGTAACAATTTAATAACGATTTGCCAACGTAACAATTACGGGCTTGACAGATCAAAGGATTTGCAGCAACGGAGTTCAGATTTCGGCATCCTGTAGGTCGTTTGCGGGTAGCTTTAAGAGGCCAAATTAATAGTCGTCTTGTGGGCTCCGTTACGGCTACGGTTTTACACGTTTAAAAGGGCTGTATGATCCAATAGGTAGCTGCTGGTGGTTGCCCACGTCACACTAGGGCACACTCTGAGGAATGGGAAGAGGGAAACAGTCCAATATGGAAGCCCCCTAGAGGTGAGCAGAAGGGAACAAAATAGTAATAATTAATAGCTTTATATAATTGGGATAAAATACTTTTATTATGCTAGACTAGACTAAATGTATACTTTTAAAGGGTCATAACGATTTGTTTTCACAACAATATCTGAAAATTGTTCAATGTCAGTAGTCATTAAAGGGACACTTTCATCCCAACAAGTTGGATTTATCCTAAAGTGAAAAGAAGCACCCTTTCTCCCTGCCCCTCTCCAATCTGCTCCAGATATTGTCTTATTTAATTGAGTCATACAAATTACCTGCACCTGATCAGTAAGTTGCTAATTTAAAAAACCTAGCTCATTATTACCAACCCAACCATTAAAGCCGCCCTGATCAAACTTCCACCCCTTCCCACTACATCTACCCTGTTGTGTTACTGCACACCCGGGCTATTATACAATCCTGGCCCATTGCATCAACTCAGCAATACGTTCATTTTAATCTTCCCAATTTAACTCACATGTACAACAACTAACTTTACTGTTTTTCTTTTAAATTGTACTGTTCTCCAGTTCTGTACCTTGTCTAATTGTACTGTTTTCAATTGTCTTCTGTTCTCCCTTACTCACTTTTACTCTTAACTTTTACTCTTTTCCTAACTCATCCAAGTGCCTTTCTATTACTCTTGCCCAAATGTCTGCCTCTCTCAGCTCCTTTAGGTTGTAAGTTTGTGAGTTTTCAGTCTTGTAAGCTGCTTTGGTAAAAACACTATCTACTTAAGATTTTGCTTTGCATTTAGCACCTGTTTAGCGATATTGAATTAAAGGATAATAATAATACTAATAATAATACTAATATTAATAAGAATAATACATTTGTAGCCATTTTCTCTAAGTAAATATTTCACAAGATACTCAACATTGTTTGTGTTGCTCCTTTATGCTAATGTGTGACTTAATATGCTAATTTGCGGCTCAGTGGTCTCGAGAAGGGAGGCAATCTAACTGCATGATAACCATAAGGGGCATTGTTTTTGCCACTACAGATACCAGCAGACTCTAATCCTAATTAGTACATCAAATCAGCCTGATTAGCATATGAGAGCTGCTCATTTACATAAGAATACAGCTTATACAATGTTGTTTCTCTCACAAATTATTTACTTTAGAATCAAATCACTATTACAATGAAAAGCTAGTTTTCATGATACTCAACAAACAATATTTTTGGAGTGACAGAGTCCCATTAATTAAATAAAACCAGAATCTAGTCTTAGTTTTAAATGGATTTGGAACATATTTTTATCCAGTCCATGGAAATAACAAGCAATTTGTAACAGCTGCAAAATAAGGAATGAAGCAATCTGAGAGTTTCCTCCATACATTTTATGTATACCGTAATTAGTTCCTCAATGGGAAGTAGAACCCATCAGAACTGTGATTAAAGTGATTTAAAGCCAGGTGGAGAGTACAGAAAAAGAGTTCAGTCAGTTATGTAGAGAACTTACTTCAAAACCATGTTACTATAATCCTGGAAAACAGACCTCTAGGACACTAGATATGAAGGGCAAGAAATAACCAAAATGGCAAAACACATGGAAACCCAAACAACTGTTATATATATATATGTGTAGTCCACTATATTTATATTGATATGAAAATGTATACATGTTTTGTCATTCTTGTATTTATATTCTACTGGCGACTTGTCCATCAAAAATGACGGGGCAATACAATGTTAAGCCATGGCAATGCTGTTTGCCACACAATGCAAGGCTTTTGCTCCTCTGTGGACCTTCGGCGCTCATTGTGAGCCTATCCCCTCGTGTACTTCAACTGTCCGGCTATGCAACGTTCACCTTTGGTGGTCATCGCGAAGACAGTGGAAAATGTGAAAAAAATGTGAGTACAGTCGTAATTGTTGTTTGGAAAAGTCGTAAGTCCTTGGTGTTTTCTGCACTTTGGGGTTGTGTAGCCTCCTTTTAATATTTTTCGCCCAGCATTTTTTCTCTCGCTTAGCTGATTTTCAGGTGGCGAAACTCCTTAAATTCAACTCTTATTCATGTGCAACCTCACCCCAAGATATCCTGGCTGCCCCCCCCCCCCCCCCCCGTGCTGGGTGTGATGTTTTTGTTATGTTTTGTTTTTATTTTTAAGTGTTTTTATTGTTTATCTGGGTTGCTTTTAACCGCGAGTGAGGCGCTGTAGAGCCTCCACCTCCGCAAATGCGGACACTCGCTTTGAAAGGTCTGCATTTACAGCATGCAATGAGCAAATGCGGCCCCTATTGCTGGTGTCAGCATTATGCTGTGGGATGTTTTTCAGCAGCCAGGACTGGAAAACTGGTCAGAGTTGAGGAAAAGATGGATGGTGCTAAATACAGGGATATTCTTGAGCAAAACCTGTACCACTCTGTGCGTGAGTTGAGGCTAGGACGGAGGTTCACCTTCCAGCAGGACAATGACCCCAAACACACTGCTAAAGCAACACTTGAGTGGTTTAAGGGGAAACATGTAAATGTGTTGGAATGGCCTAGTCAAAGCCCAGACCTCAATCCAATAGAAAATCTGTGCTCAGACTTAAAGATTGCTGTTCACAAGCGCAAACCATCCAACTTAAAGGAGCTTGAGCAGTTTTGCAAGGAGAAATGGGCAAAAATCCCAGTGGTAAGATGTGGCAAGCTCATAGAGACTTATCCAAACCGACTTGGAGCTGTGATTACCGCAAAAGGTGGCTCTACAAAGTATTGACTTTAGCGGGGTGAATAGTTATGCACAATGACTTTTTCTGTTATTTTGTCCTATTTGTTGTTTGCTTCACAATAAAAAAAAAAAAAATCTTCAAAGTTGTGGGCATGTTCTGTAAATTAAATGATGCAAATCCTCAAACAATCCATGTTAATTCCAGGTTGTGAGGCAACAAATCACGAAAAATGGGCGGTGAATACTTTTGCAAGGCACTGTATAGAGCAAACCTACTTACCTATTGTTCATTCTCAGCCTCTGGCAATTTTTGTTTAGTTTTTCTCACCCTAAGGGTAATGGGGGTACCAGACATGGACACCTTGCTCACTGGTCCTTAGGGAGTATAGCTGCACCTCACTAATGAAGCCCAAGAGAGGACAAAATTAATGTCTGGGGTTTGCTGTTTCTCCTGTTCAGGGTAGAATTGCCTGGTATTTGGAGGATGAGTCACTCTAGTGAGGGGGACCAGACTAATATACTACAGGATATTTCTCCCTGTGAAGGGCACACGTGAGCAAAAAGAGGATGCTCTCAGAGTGGGTAACCAGACCTATAGAACAAACCTACTTCGATATTGTTTGTTCTCAGACTGAGCACCTTTGACTCTTTTTGTTTTTTCTACAGGGGAAGAAGCGAGGGCCTCAGTTGCTGGCATGGAGCGCAGAAGGCGCTCCTTGCCAGCAACTGCGGCCCTCGCAAAAAAGTACGAGACACGTTACAACCAATTACGACCTCGCAAAAAATCGACCGCAACCCGCGGACATGAAAAACACAATAAATACACACAACACATACATAAAAAGCTTACCTACAGCAAGAGGGGGCATCCAGGACCTCAAAAACTGAAGTTACACCTCAATTTAACTCAAAATAAAAGACACTAAAAAATTCTCTAAGCAAGAGAAAAAATGGCCGCCGAAAGAAACGAAAACGAGGCTACAGCAGTTTGCATTAAAGCTGTGTAATACAGCAGGCATAAGCTTAAAGGAAGCAATGTTTGAAAATGGCTATGGATTGAAGAGCGAGGCATTTGTGGTCACATTTGCATGTCCCAGCTCAGCTTCCCAGAATGCAGTGTAATAACAGTTTTTCTCGGAATTCTGACCTGGAAGCAGGTTTTTTAACTTGATTTATACATTCAACCGTGAACAAAGATGTACTACTTATTTACTGTGTATATATATATATATATATATATATATATATATATATTGTGATCAGGATGGCCGCATATAGCGGTGGTTTCTTGAATGAAGGGCTGATACCGGCTTGAAAGTGCAGCAATTAGGTTTATTTGAAGAAAGAAAATACAGCTGTAGCCGTAGCTCTGCTTAAAAAAACAATTACTTCTCCGCGAGGTGGGAGAATGCCACCTTGTGGCCAGGTTGTAGACAGTCCTTTACTTGGGTAGTGCCACCTTGTGGTCAGCTTGAAAACAGTCCTTTAACTTGGGTAGTGCCACCTTGTGGCCAGGAAATAAACAGTCTCTTTACTGGTGAGGGTCCCAGCGGGATTAGGTCGCCATCTTCAGCAACCTCTGGGACACCGCTCCACTCTGGGACACAGCTCCTCTCTCGCTCTGTGGGACACAGCTCCTCTCTCGCTCTGTGGGACACAGCTCCTCTCTCGCTCTGTGGGACACAGCTCCTCTCTCGCTCTGTGGGACACAGCTCTCCTCTCTGGGACACAGCGCTCCTCTCTCGGACACAGCGCTCCTCTCTCGGACACAGCTCTCCTCTCTGGGACACAGCTCTCCTCTCTGGGACACAGCTCTCCTCTCTGGGACACAGCTCCTCGCTCTGTGGGACACAGCTCCTCGCTCTGTGGGACACAGCTCCTCGCTCTGTGGGACACAGCTCCTCGCTCTGTGGGACACAGCTCCTCTCTGAGTGGGACACCGCTCCTCTCTCAGTGACACAGTTGCGGGTGAAGCATAGGGCCCGCCCGTCTCTCCCGTATGCTTCACCCCAGGGACCCTTGCATACACAAACTCACTTGTATAAACTTCTCTTTTACTTCACTTCTTCCCTGGGGCATAATACTTCAGCTAGACCGTGCTTAGGCCTTTAAGGCAAAACTCTGCCTGGGAATCCTCACTTATTCCCTTCACTTACTTGGCTTCCTTGTAACTTCACCTCCTGGGTCTGAAGTCACTCTTCCAGATCACACAACTCGCTGTAGTCCCCGTTCTCCCAGTAACCGTCACGAGGCAATCCTTTACAGGGTAGTTTACAAACTTCACTGTACTTCCACAGCAGATCACCTTCCACTCTGGGCTTGCTTCTCTTGGCAGCACACCTGCCTAGGGCCTAGTCAGCCCCACCCCACCTTTCCATGTCTGCTTTCCAATCTTTTAGGAAAGCAGACAGGGAAGTTGCTCCAATTAGGAGTTCTTCAGAAGTTTTAACTCCTTCACTTCTGTCAAGAACTCACACTCCACTTGCTTGTCATCACTTCCAAGGAGCAAACGATCACAATATATATATATACAGTATCTCACAAAAGTGAGTATACCCCTCACAATTTTTAAATATTTTTTATCTTCTCATGTGACAACGCTGAAGAAATGATCCTCTGCTACAATGTAAAGTAGTAAGTGTACATCCTGTATAACAGTGTAAATGTGCTGTCCCCACAAAATAACTCAACACACAGCCATTAAAGTCTAAACCGTTGGCAACAAAAGGGAGTACACCCCTAAGTTGAAATGTCCAAATTGGGCCCAAAGTGTCCATATTTTGTGTGGCCACCATTATTTTCCAGCACTGCCTTAACCCTCATGGGCCTGGAGATCACCAGAGCTTCACAGGTTGCCACTGGAGTCCTCTTCCACTTTTCCATAATGACATCACGGAGCTTGTGGATGTTAGAGATCTTGCACTCCCTCTCCTTCCATTTTAGGATGTCCCACAGATGTTCAATAGGGTTTAGGTCTGGAGACATGCTTAGCCAGCCATCACCTTTACCTTCAGCTTCTTTAGCAAGGCAGTGGTTTTTATTGCAAATAATCTGCAATAATTTTTAATTTTTTTTACTTTTATTTCCGTTTTACATCGATCCCGGGAATCAATGGGTTAATAAATATCATGGAACCCGAATGGACTAGAACAGTTGCTTTAATGACTTTTATTGATTTCTACATTGCTGGATTGCGAGATTCTGATCACAAATTGTACTACTAAACACTAATTAATTGTAGTATAAACTCCATGTTTTATTGATGTCATGATGACGGTCTCATTTACTATTGACTCTGTCTGAGAAGTATTGCGAGTGTCTGAGAAGTCATTTATGGACTTGCTTAAATATTGTCAGATAATATGATCACGCCCCCTACATGGTTTGTGTGTGGAGGCTGTGAGAGGGCAGTTGCTGTGAGAGGGCATGTTTCTACAAAACGTAACACACAGACAAAATGTCGGGTTACAGGTAAGTACAGGCTTGCAATTGAATGAGGCTCTTAGTCAGTCTATCCCAATATGTGCAAGTATGCATACCTCAATAATCAAAGAGAGGGATCCTTTCTGTATTAGTCCAGTGACAGCACATGGCTGTCAAAATATACAGAGCATTTCTGTGATTACGTTTTAAGTGTGCATTTTTTTTCTGTATTGGTAAGTCACTGAATTAAGGGGAAGTTTCATTAAAAAAGAAAAAGACTAAAAGAAATTTGGACAAGATATTGTGTTTGAATGCTGTAGCAGTTTTAATTAGGATTAAAGGGGAAAATCCCAACAGCCAGCTTCAAAGTTAATCCTATATCTAAATATGTATATTTCTCTGGCACGATAATAAAAGAAAAAAACTAAGCTTTACCTTTCTACTTGCAAAATTATTATTTTTTTTGCCATAGGCATGTATGTGGGGAAATCCTGTTTATAAAGTAGCAATAATGATATACAGTATAATGATATAGTGTTAGATCCTACTAACATGTGTATCATTTATCAGTGGATTGACAGCCATTAACATAAAGGTTCAATTCAGGCAAAAGAACATAGATGAGGTATACAAAGTATTCCATTTGTTAGATGCCCTTGTGCTGTTTATAATTATTCAAACACTTTCAATGCAACCAGGTCTACATTTAAAATTCCTTATGAAATGAGAACTTGGCAAAAGGAAGCTATTGATTATAAGTAACATATGCACTGCCTCTCTAGGCTGCTACAAGGAGGTTACCTCAGTGGTGTCAGCCTGTTGCTGCAGTGGGGTTGACCCATTATAGATAAAACAATGTCAAGTCGAGGTGCAACTAAAAGTGGTCCTTAACTCTAGGGTTGTTCAAGGGATGGTCCCGAAGGTAATCCTTGTCAACTTTATTTACTGTTGATCTAGGGGTAGCACAAGCTTCAAAAGCCTTACCTGCCTGGCCAAAATTATGTGGTTGGGGTAATCCATTTGTTTATTCTGGAACTCCCTTAACCAGCTCAGATAAGAAATCAAGACTGTGGGTCACAGCTGATGATGAAATATAATCTGGGTCATGACATAGTCTAGTGCCTGTTTGACTAGCTGGGATGAGTATGGCTTCTTGTCAGTTTCTTTGGATACTATCTGCATCAGAACAGGAGACCCAGTACTTTCAATGTTTTGTCCAACAAAATCCAGAATCAAATGTCTGTGTCATCAAGTCCAAATCACCTAGAACCTGCAACATTGGTCTCCCTTTTCCAGGTCCAGGGATCATCGAGAATCAATAGATCAGAAAGCTAGTATTCCAGGGTCAGTTAATCCTCCATCAAATCTAATAGCCAGAGGGTCATTTTGCAGTTCCTATGAGATTGTCGTTGGCTTCAATGAGCATTCGACATGTCCAGCAACTCACCCCTGGTTTGTACTTCGGGCTGCCTAGAGTTCATGAATTGCATCTGAAGCATCAGCTTCAACTCTGCTTGGCTCCTTATACTGGTAGGTTTCACTACTGCCACCAGATAGATTGGCTGCTAAGACACTGTTACATCTGTTCAGAGAAAGTTTTCAGCAAACTCAGTTCAATCAAAGGAGCAACAAAATTCAGTCATCTAAAAGAGCTCTTAAGGCTAAAGGATAAATATTTCTCATTCAAGGAAGCAGTTCACAAACTTGACCAATAGTATTTTAATTGGTTCTCTGCTCACAAGTTGTACAGAGCCAACTACTCACAAGGGATCTTTGAATCATGGCTATGATCTTTTTATTGCAACTGTTAAGGGTAACAATGCATACAACTATAAAGCAGTCATTGGGCATAACTCAATCAATGGAAAACTGTTATAAAATTGATAAAGCATGTGCAAACTCTTCCCAGCAAGCACTGATGGCTGGATGCTGACACCCACATGCACACCACCAGGAGCATTATACATACAGGGAGTATCACACCGGCCAGAGCCCTGAAATAAAGATGCCTTACAGTTGCATGAAATCTAAAGTTAGACATTAAAATCAAGCTCTTCTACATCAAGATGTTTGAACTATTTGAAATAATGTTTCTATTTATAAAATGTCCAAAGATCTATTTCTTGCTAGCATATAATCCTTCAACCAATTCAAACATTTACATGGAACGGCTCATAAAAATAGTATGTGCCTGCAGTATACTTCATTTAGTAGCCTTTAATCTTCAAGCAAAAATATGGACAGAGAAGTTCAATCTCTCAGACGTATGTTTCAGCCTCTCTTGGGTACACCAGTGTGGTGTAGCTGCATGCCCTAAGGCACAGCAAGCAACGAGTTCACATCATAGGGGAATCCAGCAGTGGCCTATTGATCATTGTGCTTTAGAAAGGCCAAAATGTACATCTGGTGTTTGTTGTTTCTAATGTTCAGGGGAGCATTGCCTGGCATTACGGGGCTAGAATTCTGCCCTCTAAGTAGGTTACCAGGCCTATAAAACAAACCTACTTAGGTGTTATCAGACTGAGCGCCTCTGACCTTATTTTTATTTTAACCTTTAATCTACGCCAGGGATTCCAAACCATCTCCTCATTATTTAACACTATGTGAATACAGGTAGGGCAATTTGAGGCTCTATGGCCTGTTGAATACTAATTGCTTCACCTATGTTCGCACAGTATTAAACCAAACTCATGCAGCCCTATTAAATTTGAAGTCTGTAGCGGCATCTGCAAGCCCGCAAAGGCTGAGGGCTTGAAATTCGGCTACGTTACAGAGCAATAAAATTAGACCTGGCCATCAGTTACGGGCCAGAGACACAAACCCGTAAACCATTTGTGAGCATGATCAGTTAGTCAAACCCGTAGTTACGGGTTTAGAGGGAGCCAATGGCAACAGAGATAGTTATCAATCCATCACTGAAAAATGGAGGTTAGATTTTAAAGTCTTATGGGCTTCAATTACGAGTTACGATTGGACCCACATTCCAGACATAATGAAATATTGCTAAATCTGTAAATATGATATTCTATCACATGCGAGTTCCACTATCTGTATTAACACATTGATTGCCGGGATCGATATAACAGAAATTAAACTGAAAATAAAGTATTTTATGTGGCAGATTTGAGAGATTGAGAATGTTATGCAATTAATTCTAAGACCTAACATCAATTTACCTATAAGTACAGTAGTGTGTGTATATTTGCATTTACCGTGCTACGGATAGGACTTTAACCCAATAGCGGGTCCTCTCTAGTCGTGGTTTTTTTGGCTCCATTTGCAGGTTACGGTCTTGAACGCCAGTGATTTTGTTGCAATTTAAAAGCGTGATAAGAACGTTATAGTTACAGGCTTGAGAGATCAAAGGATTTGCGGGTGCACAGTTCAAATTTCCACGTCCTGTAGCCTTTTTTCGTCCTTACCCCGCAAGTTGTTGGCGGGTTGCTTTACAGGGCCAATTTAATAGTCTCAAGGCTTGCAGCCTACGTTACAGGCTACGGTTTTCAAAGTTGAGGGAATTTAATAGGGCTGATGCCTGTCTGGGGGTTTTTAAGGAGAGGATTGGGATCACGGATCAAGACTATTCTTGTTTCTAAAATGTTTAAAGAAAGAGGCAAGACATCTTTATATTCATTTCTTTTTATACTACATATAAATTAATGCAATTATATAGGTGGTCTAAGTAGTTGATAAACATTTTTTTGCCTATGAAGTAAAAAAAAATTGATGGCTAAAATTATTCTATAATTCATTGATCAAAGCAAATATATTTACTTTACCATTTGGCATATTACCTCTGTTTAAAACATGTCAATCTTTCTGAAAAGCATAGGAACATGTAATTAATTTGTCCCGTGTATCCAACTTATAAATGGAGAATAAAATGTTGTAGGGAATCCCCAGAGAACTCAAACACTGTCAATTTGCCCAAGGGAACAAATGTTCAAGTTTACTGCTTTCATGTAGAAAGCGGTGCAGGGTGATGTTGTATGTACACTGTTATGGACAGCTATTAATTTCCCTGTATGCAAGCAACAGAAACACTTTTATCCTAAAGTAACTTGTAGGGACAACATTTCAAGTACAAAATGTACAAATTTCAAGTATTAGGCAATATATTGTTCGTTATATTAGCTTGTAAAGTTTCAAGTTATGTTACATGTATATTCCTTGACTAATTTTTCCTTAAGCTTGTCAAAACTTTTATGGGCATACATTCTCGTAACAACCATAAATAAATAGGCTGCAGAAAATAAATAAAAAATTTGTACTCAGAACCCATCACCTTTTTTACAAAGCCCTTCAGTTTGAGGCCTGCTATCTAAATTGCACAGTACAAATAAAAACTATATAAATATAAAAAATGACTAAATAGAATAATTTCTAGCTCTAGCACTGCAAAGGGACCAGAAGCTTAAGTCAATTATTTATATGTTGGTTCTAAGGGACAATGTTTGACATTTCTTAAATAAAGCTTTGTTTTGAGTTGAATTGGTAATATATATGCATATCTGAGTTAAGTTTTGTTAAAAGAATTTTTTGATGACAGGAAAAAAGAACAGATTACATTGGCTTGGGATGGCCTTGCAGCCTTTCTTGCCTATGTTAACAGCTCAATAATTTTCCATTTTGTGGGAAATGGAGGTAAAAAGAAAAAAATGTATCCTGTCAGGGGGAAGTTAAACCTGTTGTTACACCAATGATAATTTAGGAAATATACCTTGACAATTATTTGTGTTCGATTCAGAGGGAAGTCTATGGATTCTAGCAAGAGAGACAGAGTGGTATTGATTTAGTTTTTTTTTAGTATTGGGGGAGGACAGAGGCAATATGTTTAGGATGATAGGTGATGGCCTGGTCTGAGCATTTTATTGCTTTAATATGAGATCTAGATATGGTGCCTCTTAATGTGGTGGCTTAGAGGGTGTGAGCTTTAATTCCACAATCAAAGAACAATTGTTTAGACCAAAGCAGAGCCTTTTAGACCTTGTGTAATTGTAAATGTTGAAGGTATCATTTAACTTGATTTATCCACTTTAGTAAATTAGCAGATGGGAATTGTTTGTGGGACTGTTAAAGAGTGCCAAGTTTACTTGGGCATGTATTAATGGCTTCCTGAGATTTCTTTTTTTGGTAAGCAGTGATTGAAATGTGACCCTTCAATCACTGTTTTACATGTTTTCCATTCAACTAGGGTGAGGAAGCTGGGCCTGAGTTAGATTGTTTTTCAATTTCTATGGCAATATATTGCTGCGATATTGGGGATTCGTTAAGTGTTAAAGTGAAAGTGGGGAGGTGGATATATAATAAGTGTGTGGAGATTTTTAATGGACTACAATGTGACCATGTGAATTGGTTGGAACCAATAATCTAGTAGTAATTGTATCAATGGGTGGAGATAAAGAAATAAACTGTTCTGGTATAGACTTAGACTTGGTCATGGAGTGTGAAGCTTGAAAGTATGGATTGTCCACTGTCTGAGTTTGGTAGAGTTATATGGGATTTGGGAGCAGGACCACAGGATCTGTCTAGTTTAGGTTCCAATGTAAGATTGAAGTTACCTTCCAAAGTATTAGTTAGGAAGTTTGTTACTGATTTTGTGCGTATATGTTGAGGAGAGCAATGGAGGTACCTTAGATAGAAAGTTATAGGAATAATAATACCCTGCCTTCTTTATCAGTTTTTTGAGAAGTGAACTGCAGGAGGTAAGTCTTTGTGTAAAATGGTAGCTACTTTCCTAGATTGTAATAATGTTTACTGGTGTACCTGGTGATATTATGTCATTTAAAGTAAGTCTCTTTGAGGTCTTTAAGTACCTGCATACGTTTTTGAGATGTGCTGAGTCTCTTGGTGTTGAGAGAGAGATTTTTCATTTTTGTGAAGGTGGATCAACCGAGATAGAGCATTTAATTTAAAAGCCAGTCTTCTGGGTTGTAGTCTGGTCGGGGCAGACCTGCCTACCAGGCCTTAACCATGTGATCTGAAAAAAGGTGAGAAAAATCTGTAAATGTAGTAACAATTGTTTCTTTCAGATCTAAAAATAGTGATTTTGCTTGAAAGTTTACTGGGCAATCAGAAAAAGTTGTGCAGCAGCATCTCTGCTCAGCTCAATAGTTGTACTTAAATACAGTTTTAAAGAGACTCTGACCCCAAAATGGAGTTGCATGAAAATCTGGCTGTATATTGTATTAGCCATTTTTTCTAATGTACACCATTCCTGAGATATATAGCAATCTTTCTGCTTCATACAAATTTAAATGAAGGCTCCTAAATACTAATTAGCTGCTTTGGTTTGTTAATTTGTATCACTATCTGCTTAACTATGGAGGACCTAAGCAATCTGAGTAATCTGATTGGTCCTATTAAATTTCAAATTAAAAATGAGCAGGGTTGCATCCGAAAACCCACTGGCTAAAATATGATGGGCATCTATTTTAGGCAACCAGAATGCGTAAAAAAATGATATTTAAGGTGCAGAGTGCATGACAGTGGCCAATTGAGGAGACAAGCTCCTTTAATCTGATTTTATTTTACAGGTTAGAATTTTTATTTTTACTTTATGCGTTATTTATTTATAATGTTTTTTTTTTTTTTTATCTGTAATTGTTGTTAATTTTTATATAATTATTATTTTTTTGGTAATATAGAATGATATTATTATGTAATAGTTTTTTATTATGTGTATTTTTTAATGTGTATTTCTTTTTAAACTTCTTATTGTGAAGTTTTTTTTTTTACTTAGGGTGCCATGGGGGTTCTTGCAAACCAACCTGTCATTTTAGGGGTTAACTTTTTGGTACCATGGGGGTCTATATAGAAGCCCCATGGTAGTTCAGGATGACCCCCATGAAACCTCCATAATATATAGAAAGCTAATAGTTCTATCATGGGGGTCGGTATAGACCCCCATGGTATATAGGGGCTCTATACAGACCTTTTTACATTGAGTAATTCTATACACCCAGCAATTTATTTTATTTAATAATAAAACTTGTTTTCCACACCCCAGAGCTGTTTATATAGCCACAGTGTATCTCCCAATACAAATACTGCATTCAGTAGCTCAATGCAGAGATCTACAGATCAGTGTCTGACTCCTCCTGTTTTCTTCTACAGGTTAACTACACATTCCATGAGTCCTTCCTTCACAAACTGCCATCATTCATTGTTACATTATAATAAAATGTATAGCTGTCTGTGAATAGCCAAATGAATTATGAATTTTATGCTAATTGTAGCAGAGATTTTAAGGGGTGTTAACTCACAAAATAGATTGCTTACAAACTCAAGAGATTTAGCAAACATCAGGGTGAATTTGTTAATGCCTATTTTGTTATGCCAATTTTTTTTCTCATACACTACTGGGCAGTGTTTTCTGTCCTGTGGGCTGTAATCATTCTGCAGGTGAGTAGGTAGGGTCTATTTTAACAAGGAAAGGAGCGAACTTGGGAGCTTGCAAACATTTTTAGTGTAAGTGTAGTTAGTGTGTAAGTGTGGGAGATTGGATAAAAGGAGTGAATCCAAAGAAAAGGGATATTATAAGAAAAAAGAAAAATAAAAAATGATATACTTTTTTGTGTTTGTTTGTTTTCTCACTGTATTTTTGTAACTGAGTCAGTCCAGTGGAAATCTCACGCTGTGTACATCTTGCCAAATGTATGCACTGCTGGAACAGATGATCCAGGGTCCATACCTCTGTGGGAGGTGTGAGCATGTTGCCTCTCTGGAAGCTCAAATTCGAGAACTGGTGAGGAGAATTGCAGCACTTGATATTGATATATTGCTCCACTGGAAAGGGAGCACAGGGTAGCTGGGCCTAGCATGGAGGGTGGAGCTGGGGCTAGGGAGAATGTCCAGGGAGGTAGCTGGGTTACAGTTACAAGGTAAAGCAGGGGGAACCGGAGCAGGAGGCAGGCCAATACTGAGTTGACAAACACAAACAGATTTGCCAGATTGAGTGAGACTGTTGGGGATGTCCATCCAGGAATGGCAATGCCAGATATAGTTGTTCCCTCTAACAGTCAGAAGAACAGTTCTACTGGAGGAGGGGTGGGGGGGGGGGGCGGGAAGCATAAGCAGGGCAAGAGAAAGGTTTCGGTGGTAGGGGACACTATTATTAGGAAGGTAGACAGGGTGATTTGTCACCCAGATCTCAGCAATCGAACAGTCTGCTGTTTCTAGGGTGCTCAGGTTCGGCATGTTGTGGATCAGGTAGATAAATTATTGGAAGGGGCTGAAAATGTACCGGTGGTCTTGGTACATATTGGTACCAATGATAAAGTAAGTGGAAGATGGAGTGTCCTAAAGAATGATTTTAAAGATCTATGGAATAAGCTAAAAGCAAGGACCTCCAAGGTAGTATTTTCTGAGATACTACCAGTGCCACGTGCTAGCCCAGGGAGACAGAAGGAGCTTAGGGAGGTTAATGTGGGGCTAAAAAAGTGGTGCAGGACAGATGTTTTTTTTTTTTTTTTTAGAGCACTGGGCTGACTTCTCACTTGGGTACAATCTCTATAGCAGTGATGGATTGTTGCACCTTAATGACGAGAGAGCTGCTGTGCTAGGGGGAAGGATGTTAGAACGGCTGGGGGAGTTTTTAAACTAGTAGGTGGGGGGACTAGATAGAAGTATTGGGGTAGAAAGGCTAGAGGGGGGGGTGAATTATCTACCCATGGGGGAGGAGAAGGGGGAGGATAGACAGTAGGGAGGTATTACTAGGTGACTCAAATACAGTGGCAAGCATTTCACAACGGCAGAGCCATAACAACATAAAGTGTATGCTTGCTATGCAAGAAGTTTGCCTGGGAAAATGGGAGAGCTAGAATTATTAGATGTACAAGAAAAATGGGACTTAATAGGCATTACAGAAACTTGGTGGGATGAATCTCAGGACTGGACAGTTAATTTGGATGGTTATAATTTATTTAGGAAATATATTGGTAATGGTAGAAGAGGAGGAGGGATTTGTCTGTATGTTAAGCCTGGTTTTAAACCTGTAGTCAAAGAAGATATTTACGGTGGAACTAGCGGCAACATTGAATCTTTGTGGGTTTAAATAGTGGAAGAGCTACTTCTAAATGCATATTGGTATGAATATGCTATAAACCCTCACATATAATTGAGGGTGATGAACTGCAACTATTGCTGTAGATAGATAATGCAGCTAAGCATGGGCAAGTTCTAATAATGGGAGATTTTAACTACCCTGAAATAAACTGGATAAATAAGACCAGCAGTTCAGCTAAAGGGAGCAGGTTTTTGAGTACACTCAGGGATCATTATCTGGCCCAGGTAATACAGGAACCTACTAGAAATGAGGCTATCTTGGATTTAGTCATCACAAGTAATATTCATATACTATCAAATGTTAAAATAGGGTAACCCTTGGGGAATTGTGATCACAACACAGTCTCAAATTATAGACCTGTAAGCCTCATATCTGTAGCTGGGACGCTTTTGGAAGGGTTAATATGGGACAATATACAAGAATATGTCTATTTGAACAAGATCATAAGTAGGCGTCAACTTATCAATTTATGAAAGATAGGTCATGTCAGACCAATCTAATTAGTTTCTCTGAGAAGTTTAGTAGGAACTTGAATCAGGATAACTTAGTGGATGTAGTCCTTTTGGATTTTGGTAAGGCTTTTGATACAGTGCCACATGGGAGATTATTAAGCAAACTTGAAGATACAGGAATTGCAGAAAATATCTGCTCATGGATCGAGAGCTGGCTAAAAGACAGGAAGCAAAGGGTTGTTGTAAATGGAACATACTCTGATTGGACTAATGTGGCAAGTGGGGTTCCTCAGGGTTCAGTATTAGGTCCTCTTCTTTTTAACATATTTAGTAATGATGTAGAAGTAGGACCTATACTGTAAGTAGTGTCTCAATTTTTGCTGATGACACAGAGTTGTGCAAGGTAATTAAATCAGATAATGATGTAATTTCCCTAGAAAGGGATTTGCATAAATTAGAGAAATGGGAGGCTAAATGGCAGAGGAGATTTAATACAAAAAAAATGTGAGGTTAATCATTTGGGAAGGAAAAATAGTCATGCAATTTATAATCTTAATGGAGCAAATCTAGGTGTATCTGATATTGAAAGGGATTTGGGAGTACTTGTGGACAACCACCTAGGTAGCAGTGCTCAATGCCAAGCAGCAACTGTAAAGGCAAGGAAAATATTAGCATGTATTAAGAAGTGTATAGAAGCAAGGGAATCAGATATAATTCTGTTACTGTACAAATCCCTAGTCCGGCCTAATTTGGAATATGGAGTACAATTTGGGGCACCACTTCATAAAAAGGACATTTTAGAGCTGGAAAAGGTACAGAGGAGGGCAACAAAACTAATAAGGGGAATGGATGGCCTAAGTTATACAAAAGACAAACCAAATTAAACTTAGTTTCCCTAGAAAAAAAGGCGTCTACGAGGGGATATGATTACTTTATTTAAATTCTTCCAGGGCCATAGAAGGCTTTGTCAAGTGAAGTTTTTGTGCAATGATATTTTCAACTGACAAGAGGACATCCACGAGGTTAGATGAAAAAAAAGATTTCACCTTAAAGAAAGAAAATGGTTCTTCACAGTTAGGGTGGTGACAGCGAACTCAATAGTTAATTTTAAAAAGGGGTTAGATATATTTTTAATTAAAGAGGGCATTCAAGGTTATCCTAGATAACTAGCAAAGGAATATTGATCCAGGGAGAAATTTGATCGCCAGTCTATGGGGTCAGGAAGGAATTTTGCCTGTTTTTCCCATTATAAGACAATTGGCAAGTTACAATGTTTTTTTTTTCTGTTTGCCTTCCTCTGGATCAATTAACAATTATTATCAAATAGTCCACATATTAAAAGGATCAGAAGAGATCTAAAAAGGTTGAACTTGATGGACTAACAGTCTTTATTCAACCTCAAATACTATGGGCCTCATTCTATTATCGGCGTAAAACGGCCGCAAGGCTGCGATTCCTTGCGGGGGTTCCGTTATCTTGCAAGGATCTCCCCTTACGGCCGGCCGTATATCTTGCAACCGGCCGTAAGCTCAGAAAACTTTAAACGCAAAAATAAATTCAAAACGGCACTGTACAGCTCTGTAAATGCTAGGGATCATATTGGGGGACATGAGGATTAATAGCAACCCCCTCTCAAGCTTGCACATCAGCCCAAATCCGAGTTTACATTAACTGTTTATTTTCCGGCCGCAGCGTGGGCGGGTCTGAGGTGCTCCAAGCCCTTGGGACTTTTTCCATGTATTTTTGACATAAATTAAAAAATAATTTATTTACGGATTTGAGTGTAGGGGAATGTTGTGCTATTTTTGCTAACACCTACAATCACTTTATAGTCTCCTCAGAGTGCAGGATGGCTTTATTTCGGCTTTATAATGTGCTTAATTGGTGCTAGTGGGACCTTTTTCCTGCAAGTAAGCTGCGGTTTGGTTTTAGCCTTGCAGAGAGGGTTCCCGGAGCAATTGAATAGCAACCAGGATTTTCTTGTGGCCGAAACTCTTGCGGCCGTTTAAGATCAAAGGCTTTCCTCCGGCGCGAGCGGCCGCAAGGGATAGCAAGGCGCCGGCCGCAAGCCTGTCGGAATCCCCGGCCAGAGGGGAATAGAATAGCCGAATAGCTTGCGGCCGGTACTTGCGGCCCCGCATCTCCTACGGCCGATAATAGAATGAGGCCCTATGTAACTATGTAACTATGTAACTATAGTGATTCTCATCTATCAGGAAATTTAAGTATACTTTAGTAGTTAAATCATTCGCCATTTGTATGTGGTATGTTGTGGGATAATAGGGATTCCATGGGGGTCCTTTAAAGACCTTTAAGTCCTGCAGAGGCATACACAATATTTTATTTTCTTCAATTAAAAATAGCTGGATGACTTTTTCTCTGCTAAATTATGCTTTGAACTGGCTCAAGATCTGTGGTGTAGCACAAGGTTGTCTGACCTGTAACTATTAAAGTATACATGTAGATAATTACAGAAGATGTTATAAAAATAAGGTTCACATGTCATGTGGTCTAACCAGGTAAGCATATAATGTTTAAGATCATAATTCATTATGTGAAAGTCATTTATGATATCCAACTTTCTTAAATTTGATTTACACAGTTGACACCGAAGTACAGCTGTGGAGAAGAGCGCCTGAGGCATGCACATCATTTCTCTGACCCTGCTGTTATAACTAATCTCTCGGCAATGCTAAGACATATGTGCAGAAATATAAAATTCAAAAAGCAACTTAATTAAAACCAAAATATACATGAGGGATGAAAAGCTGTTCACCGTAGCTCACATTCTATATCCCTTCCACTATATACCACCTGTTTCTTCCTTTTGCCTGAGGCTGTCAAACTGCCAGCTGACTCTCCTGTTTGGTCTGATAAAACCTGAGGCTTTGGGCAGAGGAGCGAGCGATGTCAGCGCAAACAGTTTGAGGTTATGTCTGCAACTATCTGCAATTACACTCCTCATTTTTTTAAGTAACCAAACTTGTTACAAGCACATTTCCACTTCTAGGAAAAAAACTGCTGCACCTGTCCTAAACAATATTCACCTCAATTTATATTTTTATTATTATTTATTTTTTTCGAACATCTAAAGAAGCATGTTTTAGATGTTACAAAAGTTTTTTTTGCATGAATATATATTACATAAAACCTGTTTAAACTTAAAAGTACAACAAACCAAAGAATGTGCATATGTGTGTATTTGCATTTAAAAAAATAGGCCCAGCTTAAAGGGCCACTCTGGTATTTTTTCCTATATTGAATAACAAACAAAATAAACACAATTTTGCAGGCAAACACTTACTGTGTATTCAAAGCAACATAATTACATATAAAGTAAAATACATTACAGACTGTTCTAAAACTTTGATTATTTTTAAAATAGTGGATTTATAAAAATATGACCACAGGTCCTTTAAAATCTTAAAATATACAATGTTTCAATTTCAATAAGTATTTGGCAAGAACAAGTGAGCTCACAGTGTGATTTACTCTTTAATCCAAACACCTCTTCAGATTATTATTCATTAAGGGACGAAAAGTATAGTGTAGATCAAAGTCAGCTTTCCAGTTTCATATAACAACATCCCTCCAGCTGCCTGAATCACCTGAATTCTAGATACTGGTGATTTACTTTGGGCCATATATAGTCTAAGCTGTTCTAGAGTGGAATATAACACTAAGATGACAGTGTCATGTTCAGGAGGGCCCACTGGACTTTTGGAGACTGTTGGACTATTGGGGGCTTAACATGGACTGTTGTTGCCCTGTTGGTATGGGGTGGGTATTGTTGCCAGTGGCATGATTGGGGCATACGTATATATGACTTATGATTGTAATGTTAAGTATGAGAATCCCCATGGCATGATTAGTATCTAAATGCTGCTTTTTCCCCAGGGAGCTAAATAAAGTGTAGAAAGTTTCCTGCAGATTAAGGGTTGTCCCTATACAGAAAAATCGACACTTTGTCTGCAGGGGAGGAGATGCACAATATCACCCACCCCTGCCAGAGGAAAGACTAACATGACACAGTGAAAGGGCCTAAAAAGTTAGAGACAGTTGTCAGAGCAATGGGGGAATTACTAACCCATATAATTAATCATATTCTAAAAGAAATTGGAATTGTGGTGTAGTGTATGACCCCTCTGTAAGTCTCTATACCAGGATAAGCATAGGGGTTCTAATAACATATATGTTGTGTGGGACTCCCAGTTAAGGGGGTGCAGCAAGATGGGGAGTTAGCAAACAGCCTACATCCCCCTCCTTAGACTTCATGTCTCAGCAAAGGTGATTAGCAGATATCCCCTGTTAGTTACAAAGGAGCAGAAATGGAAATTCTTGATATGGGCCTGGGGCAAAATCTTCAGGAGGGGGGGGGGGGGGATTTGTAAGCTTCCATTTTGTTAAAGACATCTGCAAGTGCCGATAAACACATGGCATTTGCTGAATTTCAGGACTGTATCTAGTAACCCCACAGATGGATAGGTGATGAAGGAATTATGTAGTGTTCTTGAAAGCTTTCCTCCATTAAGGTAAGTTTTTCTGAGACAAATTGATACTGGGGTTATGCTGCCTTAAAGGGACAGTTAATTCAGCACAACTTGGAGCATACCACTGTTCCATCCAGTTCCATCTATTTATTTTCTCTCCTCAGGAAATCTGTGATCTTTTTGTCCACTAAAGCAGCCATATCATTAAATGTGTTGGGCATGGATACTTGGACCAGTTCATCTTTGAGTTGTTCAGATAGCCCAAGCTTAAATTGGAGGAATAAAGCTGGTGCATTCCCTAGACAAACCATGAGTCTTTGATTACGTGACTGTGTGGCAAGGATTGCGGGTTCTTTTTTAAGCACAGAACATCCATCACTGACGGTCCTCCACTGGAGCTACAAGAAACCTTCCCCAGCATTTTCACATTCTCAAAGGGGTGGTATGTAAGGAGAGTTGTCTCACGGTCTCCCTGAAGTAGTGCATTTCAGTATCTACCAGTTGCTGATGTTCAGGAATGACAGAATTCCACACTTCTGACTTTTCTTTAAATCTTGAGGTGCTGTTAGCTATGTGATAGTTTCAGAGATTGAGACAAGTAGTGTGTGCAAATGAGTAAACCAGATCTCAACTGCCTTTTCCTTTTGGTTTGGTTGAAGTTATGACTCTTGTGCCACAATGCATACAGAGTGGTCAATTACTACTTTGCTTAATTTGCAGATACTTATATTTTTTATCTATAGTGTTATGGTCTTACTTTTATCTATTGTTATGCTTTATGTATTAATGTATTATTATGTAAGGTGGCTGGTGAGTTTCAGTATCTTTCTTTTGTTTATTCTTATTGTGCTCACGTTTGCTCTTAGTTACTCATCGCTGCTAAGCTATTATGAAGTAGTAATCCCAGCAATTGTTTTTGTCTCTATATATACAGGTTTAGTCAGAAGGACATTTACCATTTATTTTTGACCTGATCTCAGTTTTGTCAAGCAACTTGTACTGATCTAATGTTTTTATTTCTTTAACACGGAAAATGGTACAAAGAGAATTGTTACATTTATTATTATGAGTCTGTCTTATTATGAGTCTAAAGCTATAATATTCTTATTCACATATATTACCCAGATTTTTATACCAAATCAGGTTCATGTAATTTTAAAGTACATTTTAATATTTTTTTTATATTTTTAATATAAGTGCATATGATCACAAATCAAATCAGAGCATGTTAATCTGTTTTTAGAATATTTGTATAGTTAATCCTAAAAACACTCCACACTAGAAACATGGGCAAAAATGAGAGTTCACTACCTAGCTGTTAGCTGTCCTGAGGCTACTGATGATGTCAAACCTGTCATCACTAAGAGCATATCTTGACAATACCATCGCTTATTAAAGGATGTAATTACCCACAGGGCTTTTCTCTTCTGATATTATGTGTAAATAAGCGATTCTTAATAACATATGGCTCTCTTCTCCCTGTTGTTCATTACTAGACTATGGTGGTCTCCTGGTTAGTACCTTGTCTTTAAGGACAGAGACTATGTTGGAAGTCTGTTAAATTTTCTTTGAACTTATTAATATTTTGCTTGAAAATTCCAATAATAAGTAAAACAAAATCTAGTATATGTTACAAAACAATGGTGCCTCTCCTTGTCTGGAGTGTGCCTTTGAGGAAGAGGATTATGGATTATATATGAAAATGATGTTAAAGATATATTTAAATGTATTTTCTGAATCATATTTTGGCATTTAGTATGTATGTGTGATGTAAGATTTTTTGATACTGTAATATATGACAGAAAAACATGTGTTTGTTATTTGAAAGTGTACAGCATAATATTACTGAACATAAAGATAATTTATTAGATCAGAACTCTAATATTTGCTCTTTAAAGCAGTAAACTAAGAAGAGAGGTGCATAATAAGTTAGGAATAAAAAAGCTATATGTCATTAAAAGCATATCTAAGTGAGCTGGATTAATACATTTCTGCAATCATTAGGCAAAAAGCAGTTTATGTGTATGCAGCACATCTCATAAAACATTTTATTTTTATTAATATCTAAAAATTCCTCTAATGATCATGTTGACATCTCCAGGGTGTGTCTACACAGACCCCTGATCCCCACCCAATCAGCATGCAGTATGAGAGGAGCAATATTAACCCACTATTTACCTGCTGTTGCTTGCTCAGCCAATCTCCTTGCAGCTTCCTGCCTCTTTGTCTGTAGCATTACATGGCACATATCAGTGATACACTACATATCCCAGACTGCTTTGCACAACAAACAGGAACCCTGAGTTAACTCAAAAGTTTCAGGTAACAACAAATCATTTTAAATGTGATGCTAATTTAGCCTGGACTTGGAGGGTGTTAACCCTAATTTGCAACTGTCAGAAATCACAAGAGATTTTGCTTACTTCAATGTAAGTGTGTAAATATTTATTTTGGTATTTTTTCATGCAAAAAATATGTTTGCATACACTACTAATTCTTCTCTCTCAGATGCATCCATAATCTAGCAAACTTAGATATGCCTTTAAACAGACAATGTAGTGTTCTTGTAATTGTATGTAGCAAAATGAAAACCACCTTAACCCCGTTATAAAAAGTGATGAATTATTACTTTTTTTCTAATTTCCCTCTTCTTACCTTGAAGTGTCTGCCATGTTGGCCTCTCTACCTCTTCCCACCCCTCCAAGTATGTTACGGTGTAAGGTGTGCATGCAGCATTTACAATATCACACTATTTGATGAATATGTGTCATAGACTAGAGTGGAAAACTGTCAAATTTATCTTAAGTGATAAAGCAAACCACTTCAAGCTTTTCTATTGTATGTAAGCTAGGCAGTTTGATGAATCACCTCCTTTGAATTATTAGAGAGATGGATATTATTTATTTCACATACCACAAATAACAACCTTTTAGGAGTACATGCAATATGAATTTCAGAGCACTCAGTTTGTACAGCTTCCAATGATATCAACAATTATGGAGCTTTGGAAGTTTTGACAATACAATTAGGCTTTCCATATATAAAAAACATTTTTTCACATGATATTGCATAGATACAAAGATTTTCATGTTGCTAACACATAGTTCAAACATCACTCATAGTATCATTACTGTATAAGATGAAATCAACTTCCCATTTAGATCCCTGTAAAACATTTTTTAACCATTTGATATTGAGATTACAAATTGAGGACATTGAATAATAATGATCACATGAAAGAAAGAAAAATCCATTGGAGTATATAATTTGACAACTATAATGCATGTGCACCTTATATTACCAGCTTCATTTTTTTTACCAGCTTAATTTGTGAATATATTTACAACTACTAATTAGTAGTAGTTGTAATTAGCACCAGAGTGCACTAAAATTCCAGGCTTCTGTTTCGAAGGTATCTATCTACTGTAATTAATCACTGTGAGCCCTATTCTATTTGAGCAATGCAAATAGCATTGCTCCTTAAAATCTGCTGCAGGAACTTTTTTCCATACCTAACACACTTATTCACTCGTAATTTAAGTGAGCACAGTTAAATTTGGAAACAGTAAGTTACAAGGCTCAGGTTTTGTAGGAAAGGGCTGTGCTTAGAAACTCAAGCCAACCTAAACTAATGAGAATCCTTGGGCATTCCCTCCATTCATACACATGGTGGAGGGAATCCCCAGGGATCTCCTTCCCCGCTCACTCCCAGGTCACCTCCTTATCCACTCAAACTCCATCCCCCTACCTGATCAACCCCATCTTTGTAATCATTGGGGTCCATAGAGTCCCCTGGGGCAACTAAACTTTTAAACCTGTGCAAGAGGTTCCTTAAACGACCACTGCAGCACTTAAATAGTTAACCCTTGCAGTGGAGGTCCCACGTGGACCCCCAGAGCATTTAAATAAATAACCCCATGCAGCGCAAGTCCTTATAGGATCCGCTGCATCTAAAGATTTAACCCCTGCTTATACTACCCATGTGACACCTAATAAATGAACTATACGGACCCCAATGGTAATTATTTAACCCCTATCTACCAAAGGGGTCTAAACAGACCCCATGGTATACTAGTTATCCCTCTACATACCATGAACCGACCCCCATGGTGAAATAAATTTCACCAGGACCCCCATGATACTTTATGTTAAACACAACACTACACTATTAAATTAACCCTCCCCAATAAACTAATAAATAAAAATAAATCTAAATGACATAAAATAAAACAAAACATTAATTACATAAAATCCTCCCCCCCCCCCCCCCCCCCCAGTAATTACACATATATGGATGTGGAGTCCATCAGAGGGTGGAGCTACCAGTGGTGCAGGTGGTGCAATGCATCAGGGTCCTCCTCTGGTGTGAAGCCCTGTGCAGTGCATTTTTTTTTTTGCATTTAATTTTTTTATAGTGTAGGGGCCCCCATACACAGGTCCGACCTACTACATCCGCCCCTGGGTCTTTTTTGCCAGAACCCACCCGTCTTGAAATTGGTCCATGCCTGTTTAAAAAAGAGCATTTTTATTGAGAGGTAGCAGTGTGTTGCAGTTCAGCATGCTGGGGATGTGTAACAGGGAAAAGATGAGAGAACAAGGGCTGCAAAAGTACAGGAAAATGGGTCCTGGATCTGTGCTGCAGGCAGAGGAGCTTTGCACAGGCAGGATTTAAGGGAAGGGGAGAGCTATGGGAAGTAGTCTTAGGGAGGGAAGCTGTTATGGAAAAGGGTTTAAGGGAGGGGCAAACATTTTTTTTGTACCCGTGCCCTCCTTTTTCTAGCTCCCCCACTTGAGTCCATGTAAGCTGTAATATCAACAATTTGTTGCAAATACCTCTGGCACTCAAGAAGTTAAAATTAAAATTCATAATTAGGCCAAAGTTAGAGATAGCCATATATATTTAAAGTTAAGCAGAGATTATCACATCAGATGACCTTTGGAAAAACAGACAGCATGTCAAAGTTTAAGGTAGCTTTATAATCACACAAAACTCGTTGTGATAACACTGCATAGATCATTGGCAAAAGTTTTATCTTTAAAGGACACTGAATTCTCATACATACAGTATTCTATATTACAGACAATTACGAATCTGCACATAAACTAAAATATTTAAATAATTGCTGCTTTTATTAACACCACACACTGGCAGACTTGCTAGGCTTCTCCATGGCTGTGAAGTGCATCACTGAATGTAGTAATGAAGATTTCAAGGAAAATTAATTTCAAAGCCTCAGTGATGCTGTTTACAGCTTATTAAAACTAGGAGACTGAGAATGAGTGTGGTGGGAGACCCTTCACCGTAAAAAAAACAACTTAAGTTTTACAGGCATTTGTGAGTCTCTAAAAAATGTGTGCTCTGAATTTCAGGTGAAAAATAATCAAATAGCATGAGTGAACTTATAATTGGTCCAACATGGCCGTTGTATCTGAGGACCAAGCATTTATTTATAAGTATCCATACTTTTTGTACCACTCTTACATGAGAAAGATATATTTAGTGTGCTTTTTGATATCAGATGTGGTGTAAGGACCTTTGTTTATTTCTTGACTCTTGTGATACCTGCTTTGGCATTGGATTGTAGATTGATGCATGTTTCAAACGTTTATTCAATTAATATTTTTAAGAATCTCGCCATCGTGCAGCCATGACCAACAACAATGAATATATTCTCCCAGCTGGTGAAACACCAAGAATGTATCCTTCAGACATGGGTTAGTCTTAACTTTCTTGACACAACCACAGTCCTGTGGGGCACGGAGCCGACCCCAGGCTCCCTCGGGATTGCTGGGAGTGCCCCCTGACCTGTGGAGCCTGGGAATGCGCACTATTGGTGGGGGCACATCACGTGGGCCGGTCGCAAGATATAGCAAGGGCGTGATTGGGCGCGGAAGGTTTAATTTTCTCGATTCCATGGATCAGGGGGCATGCAGCCGTGGATGTCTGTCTTCAAGGTGACAACGTAAAGGTTTGGTTACGGAGATCCAAGACAGATCAGGATGGTAAAGGGAAGGAGGTCAGTCTGCAGACAGTGGGTGCAGACTGTTGTCCCTTTGAACGTGTGAGGCTCTATTTACAGCGGTGCCCTGGTGTTTCGGGTCTGCTCTTAGTACATGAGAATGGCCTGGCGCTCTCCCTATTTCAATTCTCTAGAGTGCTGAAGTTTGGCTTACAGAGCTTGAGTTTTAACCAGTCAGAATCTGGTAGGGGCAGCCACTGAGGCAGCACTTTTAGGCCTGCCTGAGGAGGTAATCAAGAGAATTGGAAGGTGGGAATCCAGACAATTTTTTACTTATGCGCGTCCAACAGCCAAGGGTTTCTAGCTGCAGCTAGCGGAGTGTAATACTGTCATTGTCATTACAGGCCAGACGAAACAGCTGTGGATTATCGGACAATCGTATGTGCATTGGGCTCACCTGTTCACTGCAGGTACACGCAAGGATCCGCAGCTGGGCATTGCGGACAAGGTCATGCAGGTGCAGTGGATCAGAGTCTGAGGCTTGCACTGGGGTCAGTTGAGTGGGCTACTAGAAATCTCATGCACACCGTTGGGGTTACCCTAGTGTTATTTTGATACATGCTGGGGGTAACGACCTGAGTACAGTCCCAATGAAAAAGATGGTTGGGGACAGGAAGCAAGACAAGTTGAGTTGGTTGGATAAGTTTATAGGTGTTTTCATCATCTGGTCAGAAATGATAAATAGAGGGGTAAGGAGGATTGCCAGGAACCCTGTCAACTTGGAAAGGGCGAGCCAGAAAGTCAATAAATTAATTTCAGGCGTTACTGGTGCTTCAGCAAAAGGAATTTGAGGATAAGGAAGCGGGTTTGTTTTTTCTGCCAGATGGAGTACACTTGACAGATATTGGTCTAGAGCTCACAGGCCAGGAAGTAAAGAAGGGGGTCATTTCCCCCCCTTACCTCAGGGACATGGTAAAGGACAGGATTGGTGCCCTGGGCTCCTGCTCAGGGATTAAGGGCTCCTCCTCCTAGGATTTAATTTGTTAAAATAATAAATATGCTGTGGCCTGTTGTACTACCAAACAGGTGTCCAGTGTAATTATTTATAGTTATAAGACAAGAGATGTAAAAGGGGGGGGGGGGGGGGGGGGGGTAATTAATCTATGATGAGCACCAATATGATCTCACAAGGTGAATGATTAAACAGAGTGCAGGTTTCAATAAAGGGAAAATGATAGGTTAAGGGTTTAGACAAAATAATATTATAGAATGCTAAAGAAGCACTTTTCTATTAAAACAAACGTATGGCATTACCATCTTAGGGGCGTGGGAATTTGTAACTGCAAAATAGCAATAATCCCATGTCCTTAAAGAAAGAAGAAAGAAAACTGTTAGAGCAGTGTTTATCAAACTGTTCAGCCGAACCCTGGGGTTTCATTTATTGTAACCAATGAAACCCAAGTAAATTACCCCAAAAGATATATTAATGTGGAAAGCCTTTTAATGACCTAAGTGAGTTAATTAGAAGGTCATAAAGTTTTATGGCCTCTTCTAAAGTTCTGATCACTGAAGTCTTTTATGAACTTTATTAACATTTTTTAATTAATAAAAATAACTAAATTCTTCACATACAAATCAAAGCATCTACACTAAACCAATTGAACAATTATGGTGTAGATTCACTATGGTTTACATGCTGAAAAAGGACAGGGGAAGCAAAGCGTTTTGCTGTGGCTGCAGTGGATAAGAAATAAACACAAGGAACAACAATAATACTTTTAATTGATACAGTAAAACTGTATAATTGCCTCCAGTAATACAATACAATACAATACAGTTATCAATATGTTTTTACTGTATGTGTAGTTTCTGTCCCTACGCATTGAATATAAACCTTAATATACAGTGTCTTGCAAAAGTATTCACCCCCCCCCTGACTTTTTACCTATTTTGTTACATTACAGCCTTACGTTCAATGTTTTGTTAATCTGAATTTTATGTGATGGATCAGAACACAATAGTCTAAGTTGGTGAAGTGAAATGAGAAAAATATATACATAAAACTAGTTTTTAAAAATAGAAAACAGAAAATTGGCATGTAAAAAAAAACAACATAAAAAGCTCTGGTGCAACCAATTACCTTCAGTAGTCACATCATTAGTGAAATGATGTCCACCTGTGTGCAATCTAAGTGTCACATGATCTGTCATTACATATACACACCTTTTTTGAAAGGTCCCAGAGGCTGCAACACCTAAGCAACAGGCACCACTAGCCAAACACTGCCATGAAGACCAAGGAACTCTCCTAACAAGTAAGGGACAATGTTGTTGAGAAGTCTGTGTTGGGTTATAAAAAAATATCCAAATCTTTGATGATCCCCAGGAGCACCATCAAATCTATCATAAACAAATGGAAAGAACATTGCACAACAGCAAACCTGTCAAGAGACGGCTGCCCACCAAGAATCACGGACCGGGCAAGGAGGGCATTAATCAGAGAGGCAGCACAGAGGCCTAAGGTAACCCTGGAGGAGCTGCAGAGTTCCACAGCAGAGACTGGAGTATCTGTACATAGGACGACAATAAGCCGTACGCTTCATAGAGTTGGGCTTTATGGCAGAGTGGCCAAAAGAAAGCCATTACTTTCAGAAAAAACAAAATGGCATGTTTTGAGTTTGTGAAAAGCCATGTGAGAGACTCCCAAAATGTATGGAGGAAGGTGCTCTGGTCTGATGAGACTAAAATTGAACTTTTCGGCCATCAAAGAAAACGCTATGTCTGGCGCAAACCCAACACATCACATCACCCAAAGAACACCATCCCGGGACTGGGAAACTGGTCAGAGTTGAGGGAAAGATGGATGGTGCTAAATACAGGGATATTCTTGCGCAAAACCTGTACCACTCTGTGCGTGGTTTAAGGCTAGGACGGAGGTTCACCTTGCAGCAGGACAATGACCCCAAACACACTGCTAAAGGACACTTGAGTGGCTTAAGGGGAAACAGGTAAATGTGTTGGAATGGCCTAGTCAAAGCCAAAACCTCAATCCAATATAAAATCTGTGGTCAGGCTTAAAGATTGCTGTTCACAAGCGCAAAACATCCAACTTGAAGGAGCTGGAGCAGTTTTGCAAGGATGAAGGGGCAAAAAATCCCAGTGGTAAGATGTGGCAAGCTCATAGAGACTTATCCAAAGCGACTTGGAGCTGTGATTGCCGCAAAAGGTGGCTCTACAAAGTAGTGACTTTAGGGGGGTGAAAAGTTATGACTTTCTCTTTTATTTTGTCCTATTGCTTCACAATAAAAAAACACATCTTCAAAGATGTGGGCATGTTCTGTAAATTAAATGATGCAAATCCTCAAACAATCCATGTTATTTCCAGGTTGTGAGGCAACAAAACACGAAAAATGCCAACAGGGGTGAATACTTTTGCAAGGCACTGTAATGTCATGGACAGGGCCCACGGTTAATTATGGGTTCACAGTTCTACCATTTACACAAATAATTGATTGTATATTAATCACAATGCTTCTATTTGCAGATGTCATAATCCAATCCAGTTGATCAATGGAGTCAGCAGTTGTGGATCCAACACACAAAATTATTTTAACAATTTAGTGCAGTGGGCGGAGGGATGATCTTCTCTTAGTACACATGTCTAAAAGGAACTATTTTTTTATATTTTTTGAAAGTAATTTTTGGAACTGGTAAACTTTTAACAAATCTAAAACCTAAACAAAATCTAAAACCCAGCCAACATGATCCTTACTTTTAAAACAGCTTTTGTTTTCAAAGAAATAACAATAGAATACTGTACATCAGATACATAACCTGTAACCACAAGAGAGGGTATTTGAGATACACGTTGAGTTTTGCTAAAGAAAACTCTGACCACAATTCCTTGTGACTCACAATCAGCAGCTCCTTTAATGATTCATTGGTGAACTGTTTTTTATCAGTTTTTTGACATTTTCTGAAATTAAAAATGAGTTTATTAAAATGCGATTAAGTAAATTTAAAAGGGCTCTATTTAAGCACACAGCATATTTTATTTACAGAAGTTTTTAGTTAGTGAAGACCTTGCTTTTGGATAGAAGTTCACTAACTAAAAACTTGTGTAAAAAAAATATGCTATGTGCTTATATAGAGCCAAAGTGAAAGGGCTGTATAATCGGCACTGGCGTAGGAAGGGAGGGGTGCGGTGGGTGGACCGACTCGGACGCAACCTCCTTGGAGGCGGCACGATCTCTGGCGAGAATGCCAATCAGTTGCTGCTGATGCCGCCCCCGCGAGCGTGTGTCTGTGAGTGAGTGTGTGTGTGAGCCACATCTTAAAGCCTTTGAAGGTCACATGCAGCCCCCAGTTAGCATTTTGCCCACTATTGGTTTAAATCCTGCTAGTTTAAATGGATGACACAGGATTTTTAACTTTATCTTTTCTATAATTCAAATGTTTTGCTGTAACTTATTAATACTTTGCATTTGAACTCATTAGAATTCACAGCAATTTTAATAGAAACATTTCTATATACATAATACCAGATAATATAGGCTACGCGACTCTAATTCAGTACAAGCAATGAAACATACACAAGTTATGATTTGTGCACTTAATGTCAGTTTCATCTTACATCAGGGGCGGCTGGTGCATAGGGGCAAAGGGGCAGGCGGCCCCCCAAACATTATCAATAACTTTAACATTGTATTTTAAATTTATATAGATAATAAAATTTTATTATATCTGTATATCAGCTATCATGACGTCTTTCATATGATTTTGTTAAAAATATGTATCTGTCACTTGCCTGGTGTCTCTCTCCCTAGTGCTGCTATATTACAGTGTGAGTGTCTGTCAGCGTACAAACCCTTCCCATTCTGTTCCCACTTTTTTGCCTGACTGATCCTCCCTGACAGATCCTCCTGCCCTACTCTGCCCCCATCTAGACCCTGATGCCCCCTCGTTGCCCTAAACTGCCCCCATTTAGGCCCTGATGCCCCCTCCTGCCCTCTGATGCCCCCATCTAGGTCCCGATGCCCCCTCCTGCCCTACACTGCCCCCATCTAGGACCCGATGCCCCTCCTTGCCCCACACTGCCCCCATCTAGGCCTCGCTACCCCCTCCTGCCCTACACTGCCCCCATCTAGGCCCCGCTACCCCTCCTTGCCCTACACTGCCCCCATCTAGGCCCGATGCCCCCTACTTGCCCCACACTGCCCCTTCTAGGCCCTGCTACCCCCTCCTTGCCCTACACTGCCCCCATCTAGGCCCCGATGCCCCCTCCTTGCCCTACACTGCCCCCACCTAGGCCTCGCTACCCCCTCCTGCCCTACACTGCCCCCATCTATGCCCAGCTACCCCTCCTTGCCCTACACTGCCCCCATTTAGGCCCCTATGCCCCTTCCTTGCCCCACACTGCCCCCATCTAGGCCTCGCTACCCCCTCCTGCCCAACTCTGCCCCCATCTAGGCCCCAATGCCCCCTTGTTGCCCCACACTGCCCCCATCTAGGCCTTGCTACCCCCTCCTGCCCTACTCTGCCCCCATCTAGGCCCCGATGCCCCCTCGTTGCCCTACACTGTCCCCATGTGGGCCCCACTACCCCTCCACTACCCTCTACTCCCATCTACTCTTCCACCCTCTTCCCCCCTTTCCCCTTCCCCCCTTCTTCCTCCCTTTCTCCCCTTATCCTCCTCCTTCTCCATTTCCCCTTATCCTCCTCCTGCCCCTCTCCCTCCCCCTCTCCCCCCCTTCTTTCCCCCTTATCTTCCTCCTACTCCGTTTCCATCCTCATCCTCACTTTCCCCCTCTCTCATGACCCCCCCTCCCTTCAATGAACCCCCTTTCCCCTCTTTTACCTTAAACCGCTGTGCTCCTGGTGCTATCTCCCAGGCAGCGGGTCTTCTGGCGTGTCCGGAACCACCATATGCTAATGACGTGACATCACATGCGCGTCACGTCATTAGCATATCCCGGTTCCGGACACGGGAGAGAGCAGCAGAAGCCCATCGGATCAAGGTAAGAGAGGGGAAGCGGGGGTCATTGGGGGGAGGGGGGGTCATGGGAGAGGTGTAAAAGGGAGGATGAGGATAAGGGGAAATGGAGTAGGAGGAAGATAAGGGGGAAAGAAGGGGGAAAGAGACACAGAGGAGGTGGGAGAGTAGATGTGGGAAGAGTAGATTGGGTAGTGTAGGGCATAGAGGGTTAGAGGGTTAAAGGGTTAGGGGGTTAGGGCATAGAGGGTTAGGGCATAGAGGGTTAGGCTTAGAGGGTTTGGGTTAGAGGGTTAGGGGGTTAGAGTGTTAGGGGGTTAGGGCATAGAGGGTTAGGGCATAGAGGGTTAGGGTTAGAGGGTTAGGAGGTTAGGGTTAGAAAGTTAGGGCGTAGAGGGTTAGGGTTAGAGGGTTAGGGTTAGGATTAGGGAGTTAGGGTTAGGGGGTTAGGGTTAGGGTTAGAGGGTTAGGGTTAGAGGGCTAGGGTGTTAGGGTTAGAGGGTTAGGGTTAGGGGGTTAGGGTTAGAGTGTTAGGTTAGGGCATAGAGGGTTAGGGTTAAATGGTTAGGGGGTTAGGGTTAGAGGGTTAGAGCTCAATTTTGGCGCTCGCCCAAAAGTCGGTGTGCCATATATATGTATAGGTATTGATATACAGTATATGTAAATATGTAAATATATGTATGTATGTATATATATATATATATATATATATATATATATATATATATATATATATATATATATATATACAGGGAGTGCAGAATTATTAGGCAAGTTGTATTTTTGAGGATTAATTTTATTATTGAACAACAACCATGTTCTCAATGAACCCAAAAAACTCATTAATATCAAAGCTGAATATTTTTGGAAGTAGTTTTTAGTTTGTTTTTAGTTTTAGTGTGTGCAGGTGACTATTACTGTGCATAATTATTAGGCAACTTAACAAAAAACAAATATATACCCATTTCAATTATTTATTTTTACCAGTGAAACCAATATAACATCTCAACATTCACAAATATACATTTCTGACATTCAAAAACAAAACAAAAACAAATCAGTGACCAATATAGCCACCTTTCTTTGCAAGGACACTCAAAAGCCTGCCATCCATGGATTCTGTCAGTGTTTTGATCTGTTCACCATCAACATTGCGTGCAGCAGCAACCACAGCCTCCCAGACACTGTTCAGAGAGGTGTACTGTTTTCCCTCCTTGTAAATCTCACATTTGATGATGGACCACAGGTTCTCAATGGGGTTCAGATCAGGTGAACAAGGAGGCCATGTCATTAGATTTTCTTCTTTTATACCCTTTCTTGCCAGCCACGCTGTGGAGTACTTGGACGCGTGTGATGGAGCATTGTCCTGCATGAAAATCATGTTTTTCTTGAAGGATGCAGACTTCTTCCTGTACCACTGCTTGAAGAAGGTGTCTTCCAGGAACTGGCAGTAGGACTGGGAGTTGAGCTTGACTCCATCCTCAACCCGAAAAGGCCCCACAAGCTCATCTTTGATGATACCAGCCCAAACCAGTACTTCACCTCCACCTTGCTGGCGTCTGAGTCAGACTGGAGCTCTCTGCCCTTTACCAATCCAGTCACGGGCCCATCCATCTGGCCCATCAAGACTCACTCTCATTTCATCAGTCCATAAAACCTTAGAAAAATCAGTCTTGAGATATTTCTTGGCCCAGTCTTGACGTTTCAGCTTGTGTGTCTTGTTCAGTGGTGGTCGTCTTTCAGCCTTTCTTACCTTGGCCATGTCTCTGAGTATTGCACACCTTGTGCTTTTGGGCACTCCAGTGATGTTGCAGCTCGGAAATATGGCCAAACTGGTGGCAAGTGGCATCGTGGCAGCTGCACGCTTGACTTTTCTCAGTTCATGGGCAGTTATTTTGCGCCTTGATTTTTCCACACGCTTCTTGCGACCCTGTTGACTATTTTGAATTAAACGCTTGATTGTTCGATGATCCCGCTTCAGAAGCTTTGCAATTTTAAGAGTGCTGCATCCCTCTGCAAGATATCTCACTATTTCTGACTTTTCTGAGCCTGTCAAGTCCTTCTTTTGACCCATTTTGCCAAAGGAAAGGAAGTTGCCTAATAATTATGCACACCTGATATAGGGTGTTGATGTCATTAGACCACACCCCTTCTCATTACAGAGATGCACATCACCTAATATGCTTAATTGGTAGTAGGCTTTCGAGCCTATACAGCTTGGAGTAAGACAACATGCATAAAGAAGATGATGTGGTCAAAATACTCATTTGCCTAATAATTCTGCACTCCCTGTATATATATATATATATATATATATATATATATATATATACCCATGGCATGGTTGTGGCCTATATTGTTCCGCTTGGTATTTTAAGTTTTTTTAGGTACAGTTTGGGACTTTATAGTCCAGTTTTTTGTAATGTGGGGTTTTAAGGTATGGTTGGGGCCTATATAGTCCGGCTTGGTATTTTAAGGTTTTTTTAGGTATGGTTGGGGCCCAGATAGTCTTGCTTGGTTTCATAAGTGTTTTTAAGTATAGTTGGGGTCTTGCACTCTGATTTGTTTGCTTGTTTTATATCACCCCCAGGTCCAAACACTCTGCTGCTGCAGACTATTTTTGACTACTACACTTGAAGACACCCTGAGAAAGAGAGTCAAATGTTGGTGAGTGCCATTGCATTCATGCAGAAGAGAAATGTTATTATTTGCCTGAATCCCAAGATTCTAGAATTGTTTTACAGTATTAAAAAATCAGTAGGTGGAGTCTATTTCAATGGGTGGGGCAAGTATAAGGTCATTGGACAGGGCATATAAAGGTCATTATGACATCAGGGGAGGAGTTTAAAAATGGGTGGAGACTGTGTAAGGGGATGAGCTAAGTTTGGCTCTGGCGCCCCTCCAACTTGAAAGTTCACCAGCCGCCACTGTCTTACAGTACTTTTTTTCATATATGCCATCAATTATCAGTCATCAAATAAAACATTTATAGAACATTTTTCAGTACCACTCATTACATTACATCTGATACAGCCTTATTAAATTGCGATTCGGCCAATTGAAAAGGGCTCTATATAAGCACAGAGCATACTTTTTTTTACAGAAGTTTTTAGTTAGTGAACTTCTATCCAAAAGCAAGGTCTTCACTAACTAAAAACTACTGGGAAAAAAATATGCTTTGTGCTTATATAGAGCCCTTCTCAATTGGCCGAATCACAATTTAATAAGTCTGATGATGTCTGATAAACTGATACTTAAATGCTGCTTGTTATTAAGCTCATACTAAGGCCCTCATTTAATTGCAATTTGGCCAATTGAATAGGGCCCTAAATAGGAACATAACATATTTTTTTTAAAGAAGTTTTTAGTTAGTAAACATCTATCCAAAAGCAAGGTTTTCACTAACTAAAAACTTATTTAAAAAATATATGTTATGTGCTTATTTAGGGCCCTATTCAATTGGCCAAATCGCAATTGAATGAGGGCCTAAATGTGCTGGAGGGTTCCCTGGTGGCTCAATGGTAGGATGCAGGTGCTTTCACCACAGCATTTTAGGTTCAAATCCAGCCAGGAAACCAAGAGGTCACACTGGTCAGAACTTGGATAGAAGACCACCTGGGAATACTAGAAGCTGTATGCTGTGGCCCACTGGAGAAGGAACTGGCAACCCACTCCATTCTCTCTACCATGAAAACCAAGTGGTTCAGCATGGTGTGTTGTGCATGAGGTCATGGAGAGTCAGACATGGCTGAGTGACGCCATTTACATAAATGTGCTGGATTGATAAAAATATCTTGGTGGGAAATCCTGTCGAATAATGAAGATGTTGTTGTTCTGTTGTGTGTGACCCCATGGCCAGGCACATCTCTCAGCCACTGCCTCTCTGAGCACCACCAAACTCTTGTTTATTGATTAATTTACCTCATCTATCCATCTCCACCTCTCTCGTCCCCTACTTTGTGTTCCTTCAATCTTTTCCAGCATCAAACTCTTATCTATGGAATCTTGTCTTCTCATTAAATGGCCAAAATATGTTACCTTTAGCCTCATGATCAAACGTTCCAGCAAGGGAATTGCCTGGCATTTTCGAGGCTGACCTTTCCTTTTCCACACAGTCATATTGATATGCTACAGGAAATGTATCTTTTCTAATGGCACAAAACTAGAGGCTGCGCACTTTGCTTGGTGATGTCCTTTTTCAGTTGTGTAGTAAAAGCTCTGATAAGCATATCTATCTATCTATCTATCTATCTATCTATCTATCTATCTATCTATCCCTATAGTTTGCTCTAAAGCTGGATCTTTACTGAAACTCCCTGGACCTGAACTTAAGCTGTTGCCTATTTATTACAACGTTTTACAGACACAATCTAGGGAAATGTATTTCATGTTCTGCAACTGTCTGAAATAGATGTAAGGAGTTCCAGGGCAATTCAGAGCACATTTTCTAAAAAATATATATTTTTTAATCACAATAAAGTAAAATATTGTTTATTATGATCTTTTAGTCTAAGTCTTAAAAGTTGTACCATTACTGTGGACATTTAAGATGAACTTACATGTACTTCAACCCTAGACATTGTAAAATGTGGTATTTTTTTCCAAGTCACCCCATAAAATATGTTATTTCCAACGTTTACAGAGCCAAATAAATGCACATTCATTTAGCTGGCAGTCTCTTACTGTACAGTTTTGAACTACCATAATAAAATAAATAGGGAAATTAGTTTATGTACTTGTTCTAGCATGTAACCGAACATCTGATTCAGGTACAAAGAACAAGTGAAGCTGCACAGAGAAGGAGTTTCCCTTATGATGGTGGTTTTAGTATATAGACATTGTCTTATGTAACCTTATAAGACTGGACACCGCAACAGAGCTGTGCTATGGATGACCATGAAATCCAAACATTTAAGTGTGCTTGTATTCCCATTTTTCTGTATGTCTTATGAATATTTAAAAGAACACAGGAAATGCTTGGGAAGGGTGGGAGAGGGGACTAAATGTCCGATAAAATTGGTGGTCTTTTTTTTCTCCACTACAGAGACTGCAATCATAATTAGCACGTCAAAACTGCAAATTTATATGTGTGAGCAAGAAAAACAGACTATACATTATACTAGCATTTTTTCTCTACGGTAAAGCATTCCATAGATATACAGCATTATTTCTGCAGGCAATTTGTGGCTCAATTTGCTACTTGAAAATGGTAGGGGAGGAGTTACTTACTGACAACAACATTGGGGTCATTGTTTTGCCCAACAAGCACTAGATATTGTGCAAAATGTTTTAAGAAAAAAAACACTATTTAAATATTGAAAATGTATTTGCTTTAGCTAGGTGTTTCCTTCTGCTACTTTCTCTGGACAGCGTGTTCTTAATAATGAGCTTTCCACTAGTCCAAATGAAAGCACTAGCATTTGTAGCTGCCACTCTTCCATTGCATCAGATAGAAAGCCTCTTCTCTTCTGTGGAATCAGATCTGCCGAAGTCCAGATGGTAGATTCCAATGCAGCGTAATTGCATTAGCAAGTTAATATCCTAAAGGCTATATTATTTTATATTGACTTTCTAAAACCATTTGCCATTATTACATGTAGTTTAATACCGTATTTAAATACAAGATTACACTGCTCATAACCACTGAGTAAAACTGCGTGCTGATGACAGAGACCCCCCTCCCATCCCCCATGTTTTATGTGTAGGTTGGCAATCTGACCAGTGCCACTACATTTGCCATTGACCTTGTCATTACTATGTGAATCCTTACACTGATATAACACATGGGTAGATTCACTAAGCATAACTAGGGCTATGATGTGCTTCTCATAGACTGTGATGGCAATATTCACCCTACTGAAGCAGACATCGCAGCAGTTCACAAACACATCACAACTGTGGCCAATGATGTGTTTCTGAATAACTAAACTTGATAATAAGCAATATGTAATTATTCTTTACTGCCTGGCTCAAGTTTGCTTTGTTCCCTGATGTTATCTGCTAATTTCTCAGGTTGGTACTTCCTTGTAAATCAAGTTCTAATTAGTCCTGCTGAGAGAACACAGGAGGATGCAACTGCCACATTCCCATTGAGCAGATACATTTTGAATATTCAAACTCTCTCACACCTCAGGAAGTTGATCTTGTGAAGCCAAAATGGTAGATTGCACAGAAGCTACTATTTTGTTCTAAAAGCATGTTGCATATTTTTACTTATAGTTCTTCAAAGTGGTAAAGTTTAAAATTATGACCACAGTTGTCCTTGAATCTACCTAATATCCCTTTTAAAAGCAGTGCACTCAATCAATCAATTTCTAGGTGAAATGTTTTTGGTCCTTGGTGCACCACACCAGGGCATTATTTAAATAAATATATGCCTGAACATAGGTGGTAGGTCACTGGTTAAGCCACTCAGGTTGAACAAAAAGTCCTTAAATATTGGATTTGGTGAAGAATGCATGTGTTGAAAAATACCAAAACTCTAGTTTGAGTTATAAAGAACTTGATACTTAATACCTTATTAGCTGCACACAGAATCACCCCAGGGAATTAAAGTTAGAAAAAGTGGTTAGAAAACTAAAAGTAGCATGGTCACTTTGAACTTATTTGCATGCCACTTCCCAGAATGCTTTTCTGTTGAATTACTGGGTATTTCCTATCATCTTACTTAATTGAGACGGGTATTAATTCATACTGAGTAACATTGAAGAGCAAACAGACATGTTTTATGTTTTCACCTGAGTTTCTGGTTCATTGCTCTCCTTTCCTGTTCTCATTAACTTCCCTGACAAGATATTAATCAGCCTTCAATTTGCTTGACCTATCATAACTAGATATAATTATCTCAATCTTGTGCCCAAGCAGATAAGTTTCCTCCATTTCTGGTGTACTTCCGGACTAATGTTTCCTGTTTTGTAAAAAAATCTTGATGGCATTTAAGTTTAAAGGCGGGACCGAATAATACACAGATTCTTATTTTAATAGTAATATTCTATATCAGGTTTGGAAGATGTCTGTTGCAACAAAATACTATCCAATATTTCCCACATAGAAAATATTTTTTTGCTATGTCAGTGCAAAACTTATTAAGGAGATTATAAAATATTGGATATGAAGTTATAACATTGTATTACCAAAAAAGTGTATTTTAGGATAAAGGAAATATTGGTAAATTTTACAGTATTTGACATATGATTGAATAAATAATCAATTGCTTGGCTACATTTTAAGTTGAAAATTACCCCAATTAGTCATCAATAGATAAAATATAGGTGCAAGCAGTGCCGAATCTACCTTTTTGGAGCCCCTGGGCAGTAAAGTGGAGGAGCCCCTACAAGTGCGTGAGGAAGGTATGCATGCACCCATTTTTCCCTTTTCTGTGCTCTCTTCCTGTGTCAGCAAATCACAGATATCTCCCGTTATACAACATAGCTACTCATACACGTGCCGAGCTATTACTTGTTTATTAAATGCATTTGATGGCGCGCCATAATATTTATATTTTTACATGGGAGGACAGAGAGCAGATGTTACACAAAACATATTATGATCACTTGCATCACAAATAAAAACTGAGTAATTATGAGAGTTAGAGGGGCCATTGTACAATGACAACAGAAATTGTCTGGAAAAAGTCAAAGTAAAAGCATAATTAATCAGGAAAAAAGTCATACAGCCAGTTTGGAATTAAATAAAATAAATGCTGATGCCTCTTAATATTATATCAGCATTCACAAAGAGCCCACTATAATTATAATCCAAATATATACATAATCAGTTAGTGTCCCCTACATTTAAATAAGTATACACATATACAGCCATGGTCCTGTGCAATAAAATAAATGTGAACATATTTACATATTTAGGACACCTCTTATACAATATATGTACACATATTCATCCAGGGTCTCTTATAATCATATTAATGTATAAATATTCAGAGAGGGTCACTTATTATCATCATAGTGATACAGTATATAAATATTTAGTCAGTGTCTTATACAAACAAACACATATTCAGCCAAGTCCCCTATAGACATACAGTATATACCGGACATAAGCCAGTGACCATTATAATATAAATATTCAACGTCAATTGTCAATTATTTTATTAATGTATACATATTCAGCAAGGTACACCTAAAATCATATGTATGTATACATATTCAGCAAGGGTCACCCATAATCATATGAATGTATACATATCCAGCCATGTTCACCTATAATTATAAACACATAGATATTTAATCAAGGTCATCTATAAGCATAATTCCTCCAGGGTCCCCTATTTTTATTTTCTAAATATATATTTAGCCAGGGCTTCCTAAAATCATATACATCTATATATATTCACCCAGGGTCAACCATAATTATAATATAAACACATATTAATAATAATAGTAATAATAATAGTAATACAAACACATAAATATTTAACCAGGATCGATTATAATTAATCAAATATACACATATTCAGCAAGGGACATCTACAATTAGCATAACAATATATAAATGTACATATAAATACATAAATAAATATTATGCCAGGGATACCTATAATCCTACAGTATTAATAACCAAGTAAGCAACTTATCTCCAAGAATAAATACTATTGAGGAGCTACTTTCTAAGAATATTTCCTTACAAAAAAATACAATTTAGTCTAAAAACATTATACAGTATAAACTTACTACTTCTGTTCAACTGGTGCAGTTTCTGTAATTGTCTACACTCTGCAGTAAATGCAGGGGATGAGAATGTGATCAGGGAGAATTCTTTACTGTACTCTAGTTTCAGACAGCATTTTGTTTTGAAGCCCAAAAAAAGTATTTTTAGGGTTTTTAAGCCAAAAAAGAACAGGGGTCCCTCATAGGGAGGCACCCTTAGGCAGCTGCCTAGTTTGCCTAATGGGTAATCCGGACATGGGTACAAGAAACATATGTCAGGAACAATATCTAGCAAATACATATTGCTAGTAATACCAAATATTATGGAGATGTAGATAATGTGGATATTTAAGTTATATTTATGTTAATATACACTCCTTGTTATTTCATAAATGACAGATTAATTAACCTTGATCCATTCTCTACACCCGTTAAAATTTCACAATAATTAGCAATGGGTGGGTCAACAAATTTGATCTATAATTCTCTGGTAAAATTTGTAACTTGAAATTATTTCTCCCATCACAGCTAAGTTGCAGTATTAAGACATTATAATACAAAACAGTCAATCTCTTTAAAGTAAATATTGCAAAGAGAGCTAACAGCAATTTAATATTTGTATAAGTTTGGAAGGAGAAATGTACCTTTAAGAGAAGCAGTGAGTTTAAACATGATTCCTGCAAGCTTAAAGGGATTCTGTCACCCAGAAATTAAATCATTTTTTAGGTTATTCTTAAAGAGCAAGAAAACAATGTATACATTATGTTATTCACAATGAATCAATTCTTGGAAATTCCATGTTGTTGTTGTAATTATATACACGTGAGCAGCTCACACATATTGATTAGCTGCTTTGATGTACTAATTATGATTACAGTCTGCTTGTCTGTCTCTGTAGTGGCCAAAATAAAGACCCCCAATATTATTGAGCAGTTAATCCCCTCTCCCACACTTACCAAGCACTCTAAGCTGCACATTAGCATAAAGGAGCTGCAAAATCAATATTAAATATTTTAGGAAGTTTATTATAAATAACATTGCTAGTATAATGTAATGCCAGTTTGTAATGATCTTTAAGAGACTGACTGTGGACACTTTAAACTATTTGGTTACTTTTAATTAAATTTGACTATAAGAATTTAAAAAGTAATTTGGCTTCTGTACTACAAGTATATACAGAAAACTCCCCGTTATCCGGCACCCTTGGGGAGTCCCTATTGCCGGATAAGTGTAGTTTCCGGTAAATCGTGAGCCCCTGAATATAAGTGTCTAAACGACCCTTAAACACCCTAAAACCCCTCAAAATGCCTTTAAGAAGGCATTAGCACCTAAACCTGGCCATTCAGGCCCACAAAAAAATAATTTAAAAAAAAGTTTGCTTTTTTTTTTTTTTTCGGATCGTGACGGTTATTCCGATTTAGCTGGAGTACATTTAAAATGGGCAATTGCTGCCGGTGCCAGTTTCTAGAGAGTGCCGGTTGGTTAGATGCCGGATAACCAGTAATTCACTGTATATTATATTAATTTGATCCCAGCAGGACTATAATGAATTCAGAGCCCTGTTATTATACTAGCATTTATATTTTATATTATATTTTTTATTTTACTGTATAAATACATTTAACTGGCAAATTAGTTATAATGGTGATTTTTGTTTCTCACAACTAGTTCACATTCTTTTCCATAAATCTATTAAAAAACTTTTCTTTTCTTTTTTACAATATGTTGATTTTTATTCCCAAGAATAAAATCTAGGCTATACAAATTTTAATTTCATTAACTGTTAATTATGCATTTCAACTTTTTTATAGTTGAATAATCGAGAATTAAGAAGTCTTGAGCAGTACTCCTCGAAGTTAATCCTCGAAAGCTTGTCATAATAAATTAATATGTTTGTCCAATAAAAAAAGGTATCACTATATACTGCAATACTCTGATTATTCAACTAGATTACTGGACAATCACGGCTACCTCAATCTTCATAACTTTTTTATATACATTTAGATTTCTTCCACTGACCTTTAGTTTATTCATTTATTTTTTACAACTTTCTAGTTATTGAATGTTAATATCCAAATGTTTTGTGTATTCAAAATGTTGCCATGTTATTTAAAGCATAATTTTATTTATTTCTTCTTTAATTTTTGATGGCAACATTTAGTTTATTACATCTTTCTTATTTATTTTATCACAATTAATATAATGTATTATGTAATATAACTTTGTTCCTGTTTCACTCTTTCTTTTATCCATTTCCAGAGTACAATTTTGGCTCCAAACACTAGGGTGGGACAAAAAGGGATTTTCCTTTGGACTGAAAACAAACTAAGTGCGATTGTATCATAGCCAGTTATGTATAGAAACCTACCATTAAATAAAAGTGTCAGTTGTATATAGGTGATTTCCATGACTGGCGCAATGGCCTCCATTTTGGAAATGGTATGTTCTTTGTGTTAATTTCCATATCTAATTTGTGAAGTTTTTTCTGTCTGTAGGAGCAGATCAACAATGATATTAAAGGTAGAAATTAATATTAAATTGGCGAAGTCTAATCCTAAAACAGATACCTGTACTGTTAACATATTCTTTGGTGCTTATCAATATAACGGTAATCCTTTAAGCACTTATAAGTAAGTAAATTCATGCAGGAGATAATTTTTTATTTGAAAATTATATTTATTATTATGTAAGAATAACTAATAAAAAGTATGTATTATTTAGTACCACTGAAGTGTTAGGCTTATGGTATGCTTTTTGGAAGAACTTGACTTGATAATGTGCAAAATGTTTTCACAAAATTTCAAAAAAATACAGCCTTTATTTTATATTGTTGTATAGATTTAGTTTTCATGAAGACAAACATTTTTGGCTTTGTTTCTAATGGGAGTTGGAGGAACTGTGGACTATCTCTTCACATAGCACACTTGACAACTGAATCAATAGAAGTGTAAGGCCCTGTCAAGTTAAAGACCCTAGCAGTCTACAATGGAATCCCCTATTACAGAAGGAGATTCAGATAAATATAATGTTTTCTCCAAATATGGTCTTGAATATAAAGCTTGTTATTTTGTTACAAGCATGTGAAGGTTTTCCTAAACTACACTGGCCCTTAAAGAACCTTCTACAGAAAACCAGATTAATATTTAAAGGGCCACTGTAGTTCAAGATAAAAGGCACTTGTTTGAGAAATGCATAAACAGCTGTGTACACCTTGAACGTAAAACATTTTTAGAGAAAATCAGAGTATTTGGAGAGCCTGTTTATGAATAGTAAAATACATTTTATTTATGTTAAATCGCTTCCTGATTGCCACTGCTCTGTCTCCTTAGTAACACCAAAATCATCACATTGTAATGTCACCTCATTTGCAAACACAGCAGGAACCAAGAGTTGCAGCTACCAAATACCAATTGGATAGACTAAAGCAGAATAGTCAACCTGGTTCCTACTCTCCACTAGCGGGCGATTCAAGCTTTCATGGTGGGCAGCAGGGTAATCTCTACGTGGAGTCACACGCCAGAGACCTGCAGCACCACACTTGGCTGGCTGGAGAGATGGTGAGAGAGCCTAGGGACAGCAGTCAGGACCGGATCACTATCTAGTAAGTACAGGGTGATACATAGCTAGGGACAGCAGTCAGGACCGGATCACTATCTAGTAAGTACAGGGTGATACATAGCTAGAGACAGCAGTCAGGACCGGACCACTATCTAGTAAGTACAGGGCGATACATAGCTAGGGACAGCAGTCAGGACCGGATCACTATCTAGTAAGTACAGGGCGATACATAGCTAGGGACAGCAGTCAGGACTGGATCACTATCTAGTAAGTACAGGGCGATACATAGCTAGCGACAGCAGTCAGGACCGGATCACTATCTAGTAAGTACAGGGCGATACATAGCTAGGGACAGGAGTCAGGACCGGATCACTATCTAGTAAGTACAGGGCGATACATAGCTCTGGACAGCAGTCAAGACCGGATCACTATCTAGTAAGTACAGGGTGATACATAGCTAGGGAAAGCAGTCAGGACTGGATCACTATCTAGTAAGTACAGGGCGATACATAGCTAGCGACAGCAGTCAGGACCGGATCACTATCTAGTAAGTATAGGGCGATACATAGCTAGGGACAGCAGTCAGGACTGGATCACTATCTAGTAAGTACAGGGCGATACATAGCTAGGTACAGCAGTCAGGACCGGATCACTATCTAGTAAGTACAGGGCGATACATAGCTAGGGACAGCAGTCAGGACTGGATCACTATCTAGTAATTACAGGGCGATACATAGCTAGGGACAGCAGTCAGGACTGGATCACTATCTAGTAAGTACACGGTGATACATAACTAGGGACAGCAGTCAGGACTGGATCACTATCTAGTAATTACAGGGTGATACATAGCTAGGGACAGCAGTTAGGACCGGATCACTATCTAGTAAGTACAGGGCGATGCATAGCTAGGGACAGCAGTCAGGACTGGATCACTATCTAGTAAGTACAGGGCGATACATAGCTAGGGACAGCAGTCAGGACTGGATCACTATCTAGTAAGTACAGGGTGATACATAACTAGGGACAGCAGTCAGGACTGGATCACTATCTAGTAAGTACAGGGCGATACATAGCTAGGGACAGCAGTCAGGACTGGATCACTATCTAGTAAGTACAGGGTGATACATAACTAGGGACAGCAGTCAGGACCGGATCACTATCTAGTAAGTACAGTGCGATACATAGCTAGGGACAGCAGTCAGGACCGGATCACTATCTAGTAAGTACAGGGCGATACATAGCTAGGGACAGCAGTCAGGACCGGATCACTATCTAGTAAGTACAGTGCGATACATAGCTAGCGACAGCAGTCAGGACTGGATCACTATCTAGTAAGTACAGGGCGATACATAGCTAGGGACAGCAGTCAGGACTGGATCACTATCTAGTAAGTACAGGGCGATACATAGCTAGGGTCAAATGATTTATGTTACCAGAAATTAGATAAAATTGAGCTCACGCGGCATCAGGGAATTTTACCGTCAAAAGTGGGCGATAGGTATTAAAAGGATTACTTAACGACTGTGATAAATTTGCTCTGCACAAACTCCAAACAGCAGTGCCATTATATATATATATATATATATATATATATATATATATATTTACATTTAATTTTAGCACATTTTTGGAGGGGCGGTTAAAATATTGTAGGTCTGTAACACTAAAACATGTTTATATTTTGCAGAAGTTGTAGATATGAAACAAAGGGTTTCCCTCATATATAGGTGCACCCTCACCACCTGCACAGTGACATTTATCTCTTCCTGTGTGACTTGTTATGAGGGATATGATGAACCTTCCTACACTCAGGGTGCCTCTTTCTTGTGGTTTTTATGTGATAGGAAAATGAACAAACATTAGATTTTATAGCAGCTAGGTTTTGATATTTCACATGATTATACTGGATACAGTCTTTATTTTGATAGATGATTATTATAAATGTTTATTGCTTATAAAAAGAAATCATGTATTCGTAAGAATACCCATCTAAATCTGATGTTCATTCTGACAGTAACAGGGTGGTTACTTGTAACTATAACTTGCTTTAATGGACCACTGTAGTTCAAGAAAACAGGCACTGGTTTGTGAAGTATATAACAAATTAACAACATTAGTAACTGTGTAAGCCATGAACGTAAACATTTTTTTGAGACATATTTTTGGGAGAACTTTTAACACTCTGAATAGAGGAATCAATTCTGCTGTTGTTACATCAGGGGTGTGCATTTTGTATCAATAGTGGAGGGAAGGTTGTGGGAACATGGAACAAGTATAGGTAAGTAGTTACTGATAAATAATTAGATCTTACTGAAACTGACACCACACTCCTTCCCCATACTTGCCCAGAAGCATGCTGATTACACCAGGAAATGCAGGCACTGCTGCACAGAAATATAAACACCCTCTGCACTCACTCAACTTCCACCAAGGTATCATGAATGCCTCCAGCAAAGGCATATTTTCTTCTAATTAAACTTGCTTAAAGGGCCACTTCATTCAGCACAATTTGGACAACATCACAGTAAATATAAAAGCACGTTTAAATACTAAAAGCATGTTTATTAATATCTCAGTGAAAGTATTTAAAGTGAAGTCTGTGTTTACATGTTTCACTGACATGCCCTCTGCCCACAGCTACAGCTCTATGAACTGAGCAAAAGAAAAACAGAGGTGAAACCTTATCAAATTCAATGGTACAGAGAATGGGGTGCTGGAATCATCTAAAAAGATCAGTTATAGATTAACTTTTCAGTGCAGTCCTGAGTTCAGGGAGAAACTGCTATCAATTAGTGTCCTCACTGTGCTGCTCAGCTGTCTGTTATTACTCATGCAACAGTCAATAGACAAGATGGACTGTGTTTGTAAACAGACTTAAAACCTTAAATATGTTCAGCTCTTGTTAGGGTAATTAAAAAAAATAGATACGTTTAACATAAAATCTTGTGCTCTTACAGCGAGTTAAATGGCCCTTTAATAACATTGTCCCTGCTTAATTATGCACTTAGTCAAACTTAACATTTCCCTTCATATCTTTTTTCATTGTACAATAGTTATTTAATGTAAGTGGATTTAAAACGTTAATAAGTGTTGTTTAAAGGCAAGGTTTATGTTCAGATTTATGTTCAGCACTCCCATAGTCTCACAGTGTTCGCTGTTAATTATATATTTTGTAAACCAGTCTATCACTTCCTCTTTTGTTTTTGGCATTGATGATTGCCGATATGAAGGATAGGTCATAGTGGCATGTCTAACATTATTGTGTTAAAAAGGAAGACAAGCCAAAATAAAGCCAAACTACACTAGGGAGTTTTTATGATTTAACCTCCCTGGCGGTCTGGCCGTGTCAGTGCCCCCGAGTGTTAAATTGGTACACTCGAAGGTGATGACGTGGCCAGACCGCCTTGTTCCGCCCCCCTGCGTCACCTACGCACGCAGGGAAGGGAACCCGGAAGACGGATGCATGTGATCCTGAGCGTGGTTCGTGGTTGCCTCTTTAGGTACTGACGAATAACCCCGAGCCATGCTCGGGATTACCACTAAGGCGGTTAAGAACCATGGTCATCACATATATAGTTGTGAGCGTACGAGTGGTTGCTAACGCTTGAGGGCTCGCGTATCGAACCACGGCCCTCGCGAAGCCGAAGGCTCTCCTTGCCAGCAACCGTGACCCTTGCAAACTTTATGTCGCAACGCAAACAACATACAAGACACGTTACCACTCATTACGACCTCGCAAAAATCGTCCGCAACCCGCGGACAGGAAAAAATGAAAAACACAATAAATACACACAACACATACATGAAAAGCTTACCTACAGCAAGAGGGAGCATCCAGGACATCAAAAAATGAAGTTACATCTTAATTTAACTCAAAATAAAAGAGTTTAGACACTCGAAAATTCTCTAAGCGAGAGAAAAAATGGCCGCAGAACAAAACGAAAAAGAGGCTACAGCACAAGAAACACGCAAAACACCACAAAACACCTACGGATATTCCGCTACAGACGCATAACACACATTTGACGCCATTTTAATGCGGAAGTACACAGCTACGCTAACGGTTTGGTCTCGCGCACGCACACTATTGCACTGAACACATTCATCACGCGGGTATCGCAGCACATATGGAATGACAAGCTTCCAGAAAACACAGTTTAGTGCAAATATGTTTTTGCTTCATGGCCTTAGAAACTTTGTGAATTTTGAATTCTGTTTAGAAAAACATTGTTTTAGACTAAGAACGATGGATACTAAGCATCACAGGGACTACAATTTGCCCCACAGTGCTTCCTTGAGCATTTCCTATGGTAAAAAAAATTGCCATTGCAACCCTTTACAATAGCAGTATAAAAGCATCATACATAGTTTAAAAAAACAAAACAACTTTAAAATAAATTAAATCATAGTAAAATCAATAGGTGTAATCAATCAATCAAAAAATAGAGGGGGACTAACTGAAGCATTGCAGCCCTCTGTGATAGACTGAAATACGCTGTGATGCATCACCAGATTTACTAAGCTCAATTTCCCAATTAAGAAGTAGCCAATCGCATATAATGCATGTTAAGGGTATGTTGTTTGTATAAGACTGTGACAATCCAGGGGTAGGGACTATTACTGTCCAGAGCCACCTGCTATATACTACAGGTTAACTACCCACAAGGACCTTTGTGTTCTTGGAAATCTCGGCACCAGCACCCTGATATCTGGCTTCTGTATCAGTCAGGTCTCTCCATCAGGAATCAGCACTTTCAGGAGTCTCAGTAACCTTCCTGTGGTAGTGGCCAGGACAAGTTACTTGGAGGGTGGAGATAGGATCAGTATCGCAGGCACCAGGAGCAGATAAGAAAACATATAATTGCTATATGTCTCAGCTGTCAACTGATTTATTTTTGAAAAGTCGGCAATATTTATATCATTTAGATACAAAGGGGGATGTATACAATACAACCTTTACAGGGAGTGGCAGACAAACACAGGATATTGACTCCACATGGGGTTCAACATTAGCATTCTGACTGGCACCTGTGAACAACATCCAATACACACATGTCATCTCTAGCTGTCTAGCACATCAGATATGTAATTAGCTTATCTGGCAACCAATGGGACAAAACAGATTACAATACAATCACTGGTTCCTGTCTGTCTACAATGTAGACCTATTTTGTTTAACTGTTTCATGACCATTTAGTTAAAGTTTAAACAGAACACAGTAATATAACATGGGGAATGACATATAGTTTACAGGATAAGGCAGATACAGTATATATGCCATAAGACCATATGAAATGGGCCTTAAACTCAAATTCATGTTTTTGAGATTTAACCACTTCCGTACTCCATCATCCAACCATTCATTTATCCCATTCTTTCCTATACTTTTTTATCCCCCTTGCATGTCATGATTACATCAGGAAAGAGAGAGAGATAATCCACACCAATGTTTAACCATCCATTTAAAATAGTGCGTGTGGTCGCTGTTCGTGCTTAGTCATATTTAGAAAAGTTGGATATTGAGTAGGTGGCTATCTATTAGTCTGTCATAGCACTTTGCTCAACTAATTTTAATTGAATCTTATGAAACATAGATTTGACAGCAGGTAATAACCAAAAATGCCTGCCTAAAGGCCTAGCTTAATTAATCCCCATGATGGCCTTATCCTAAGCAAGGTTAAATTCCTTAGCTGTTTGACTCTACCATTTCTACTAGAAGGCTGTTCCACTTATGTATTTTTTATTATTATCTAATATTTATAATGAGCCAACATATTCCCCAGGGCCATACATAAGACGAACAAAAGATAAAAATAATATCAATATAGATTAAATGAAAAGAGAGCCCTGTTTTTGAGCTTACAATATTGCATATAGAGTACTTTTTAAAGCATCCTATACGATTAAAAACTCACAAACTTACAATCTAAGTGATTTAGAAAGTGATAGATACATTGGGCATATCAAGTATGAAGGTGATGTTGTTCAGTCCTTCAATCAAGTCCGACCACAGCAAGTCAGGCACATCTGTCTGTTTCTGGTTGTGCTGATCCATATACCGTATATACTCGAGTATAAGCCGACCTGAGTATAAGCCGAGGCACCTATTTTATCACAAAATACTTGGAAAAATTAGTGACTTGAGTATAAGCCGAGGGTGGGAAGTGTGCTGTCCCCTGTGTCCCTCTTGTGCCCTCTGTGTCCCCCTCTTGTGTGCCCTTTTCTTGTGTCCCCCCTCTCACTCCCCTGTGTCTCTTCCCCCCTCTCCCTTCCCTGTGTCTCTTCTCCCCTACCTTATCACCCTCCTCATCCCCCCTCCTTATCCTCAACCCCCCTCCTCATCCTCAACCTACCTCCTCAACCCCCCTCCTCATCCTCAACTTCCCTCCTCAACCCCCTCCTCAACCCTCCACCCTCATCCTAAACCCCCCATTCTCATCCTAAACCACCCATCCTCATCCTAAACCCCCCTCCTCAGCCCCCCTGCTCGACCCCCTTCCTCAGCCCCCCTCCTCAACCCCCTCCTCATCCTCAACCTCCCTCCTCCTCCTCAACCTCCCTCCTCATCCTCAACCCCCTTCCTCAACCCCCCTCCTCAACCTCAACCCCCCATCCTCAACCCCCCTCAACCCCTCCTCAACTTCCCTCCTCATCCTCAACCTCCCTGCTCATCCTCAACCTCCCTCCTCATCCTCACCCCCCTTCCTCAACCCCCCTCCACAACCTCAACCCCCCATCCTCAAGGCCCCATCCTCAACCACCCTCCTCATTCTAAACCCCTTCCTCATTCTAACCCCCCTACTCAACCCACCTCCTCATTCTAAACCCCCTCCTCAACCCCCTTCCTCAACATCAACCCCCCCATCCTCAACCTCAACCCCCCTCCTCAACCTCAACCCCCCATTCTTAACCTGAACCCCCCATCCTCCACCCCCTCACCCCCCCTCCTCAATCTCAACCCCCCCATCTTCAACCTCAACCCCCATCCTCATCCTAAACCCCCCCATCCTCATCCTCATCCTAAAACCCCCTCCTCACTTTACCCTTCCTCATCCTAAACCCCCCTCCTCACTTTACCCCTCTAAATACCTCCCCCTCTCTCTTTCCCCTCACTTACCTCTTTCTGCAGCTGTTCCTCCACTCCTCCCTGCACGGTGGGGTTAGAGAGACACAGGGGTGGTTAGAGACACGGGGGGGTTTATAGAGACATGGGCGGGTTAGAGAGACACAGGGAGGAGAGTGACACTAGTATAAGCCGAGGGGACCCTTTTCAGCCTTAAAAAAGGGCTGAAAAACTTGGCTTATACTCGAGTATATACAGTAGTTTTCTTGGCAAAAATACTGGAGTATGTTGTTAGTTCCTTCTCCAGTGGACCGCAATTTGTCATACCTCTCTGCTAAGACCTGCCCATCTTTGTTGACCATTCATGGTTTAGTACATAGCTTCATTGAGGTACACAAGCCCCATCACCACTACAAGGTAGCAATCCAGAAGGGGAGGAAAGTGATAAGCTTCATAAAATAGATGTTTTTATTAGTGAGGTTTTGAAGGATTTGAGCCAGGAGGAAAGATTAGTGGAGCAAGGTAAGGAGTTGCAAAGAATAGGAACAACATGAGAAAATTCTGAATGTAGAAAAGATAATAAGAGAGGATAGAAGAAGGTCATTAGAACAGAACAGAGGGATATGGTGGTGGAGTATTTTGAAATGAGAGCAGAGATATAAGGAGGTGCAATATTGTTGAGGGCTTTATACATTAGGGTCATGATTTTACATTTTATTCTGGAGGTTATGGGGACCCAATGGAGTGACTGACAGAATGGTAAAGCTGCCATTGAGCATTGGGTATTGTAGATGAGTCTAGCGGACGCATTCATTATAAATTGGAGTGGTGATAAGCGGGTGATGAGGAGGCCAGCAAGGAGAGACTGAGAGAATGAATTAGGATTTTAGTTGTGTAGATAGTGACGTATTTTGGAGATATTTTTTTTAATGAAATAGACAAGATTCGATGAGTGAATATATATGAGGAATGAAAGAGAGGGCAGAATCAAGAAGAACCCAACAACAACTGGCTTAGGAGGAGGGAGTGATAACTGCATTGTCAACAGTAAGAGACATTTGAGGAATGGATGCTGTAGTAGAGGGTTGAAAAAGAAGAAGAATCTCAGTTTCTGGCATTTTAAGTTTGAGATGGTGGGTGGACATCCAGGAGGATATGCTAGAGAGTCTGTTAGAAAGATGGTATTGAAATCCAAAAGATTTTATTATGGTTCCAAGTGAAGAAGGATAGATGGAGAAGAGGAGAGGGCCTAGAACTGAACCTTGGGGTACACCAACAGACAAAGGGTGTGGTGAAGTAGTGGTGCCAGAAAAGGAGACACTAAATGTTTGACCTTGTAGGTATAATGTGAGCCATGAAAGAGCAGAGTCACGGATGCCAAAAGAGGAGAGAATTTAGATTAGAAGAGGGTAGTCAACTGTGTCAAAGGCAGCTGAGAGATCTAGGAGGATTAGAGTAGAGAAATGACCCTTTGACTTAGCAGTGAACAAGTCATTAGTAACTTTTGTGAGAGCTGTCTCTGTGGAGTGATGGGGTCAGAAACTGGATTGGAAGTTGTCGAGAAGAGAATTGGAGGTAATTAATTGGGTGAAGTAGTACTTTCTCACATTTCCTCTAAATCTTCCACCTTCCAACCATGACCTCTTTTACACTGCAATGGACCTAGCAGCAATGAGCAGATCTGTCAAAACTCATGACCAGCATGCTTAGTGAATCTCAACAATGAATCTGAATGACTCCTTCAACTATCCAGGACAAAGTAATGTTATAGTTAGTGTAAGTATCTGAGTGTGTTCATTTCAATAGCATAAAAGCATGACACATATTTATCTTTCAGGAAGAATATGAAGTTATTAATCAATGTGTAATACTGATTTAGTGAATATACATATTCTTGAATAATGCATTTAGTGTGTAAAAAATAATATGGAGGGTCACTGGGAAATGGTGTGTCCATTCATACAGACAGTACAATATCTTGCCATATTAGTTATATCATAGAGACAGCTTAAAGGACCACTGCATTGCATTTACAAGTAAAGTTCATATGTGTGTTTGCTGGGCATATGTTTTTAAGAACACTATGTTGTTAACATTTTTCTTAGCTTTTAAACATTCTGTTTTCTCCTCAAGCAATCCTGCTTGTCTCTTCCTACCTGTGTCTATCAGGTGTATGGCCAGATCTGTATGTGTGCCAGACTATTATAGAGCTTGGAAGCAGGCTGGGCTGATGTCACTGGTTCTGCCCCATGAGATCCTTAGCTCTGCTCCCACTGACTACACAGAGGTAACAGCTCTGCTCGAATCTATTTGTAGTTGCCCTATACCCTGCTCAGTGATGAACCGTCATATCCCCCCCCCCCCGGTACTGAACATGCACAGTCCGGAAGAACTGACCACGCCCCTAATGTTACAGGTAGGAGGAGATACAGAGCTCTGCTTTAGGAGAAAACAAGTAGTATAAAAGTTAACTTTTATTTATTTTAAACTGAATTGTGTTTTTAATAGTCTAAGCCCAGTAAACAATGAGCTTTACTTGTAATTTAAGTACAGTAGTCTTTTAAGGCTCTCTACTTGGTAGGCTATATTTCCATTTTTTTGTTTATAAATCACAAATATTTTCCTGATATGCAAAATTCTCAGTTAATAACTATGAATCTATTTATACCAATATTCATAAACTAACCTCTCAGATTAGGTCACATAAGCCAATGATTCATATTTACCAAAGAGGAAAACTCATTTTTATGAGTCAATATGTGGGCTTCTTATCTTAAACCATGTTTATATGTTCTTGGCTGTCACTGGCATGAAAACAGGGTTTCCCTCATATTGCAACCTTACTGTGTAACTACAGGATGACGGTTAGCTCATCCTGTGTGACTTGTTTTGAGGGATATCTTAAAGCCTCCTACACACTATGTGCCTCTTTCTTGTGGTTTTAATGTGATGGGAAAATAATCAAAACATTAAGTTTCATTGCTATAACTTTCTTTATATATTTCATGTTGTTATTCTAACTATAATTTCTGGTTTGTCTACCTTTTTAAGCACCAGTGGAATATATTTAGCAATACAGGGATTACTAAAACATTATATTAACAGCATACTAGAAACTGATAATAGGCTAAATGTGTTTATAGAATAAAAAAAAAACTAGCCATTAATTTATAACCTATTTTATGTAGTGCAATTGAGACAGAATGTTGTTATTTTTTATTAATCTGAGCTATAAGGGGCCTGGAACACAACATGTTTTTCATGCATTTAACAAAAACATGTATTAAACATTACAAAAGTAGTTTTTTGCATACAAATTATTAAGTAAACTTCATTGAAACTAATAGAAAATGCAGAGAATACACTTTAGTCTAAAGATCTCCTTGGCTGGCAGAGGGCAAGTCCCAAAGAGCAGGTAAACTTCTATAAGAGTTTGTGCTATAAGGCCTTTATTTGAAAAAATAAATCACACTGTAACATATTATCAAATATATTATTATGCAACAAAGGAAATAAGTATTTCAATGTCCCTTTAAGTATTATTACAAGGACCTGCATTCTATACTAATACTTTTTCCTTGCTCTCTAGCGCGCTTGGAGGGCACGAGGATCCTGTCCTCCTGCATAGTGCCCTGTTTAATAAAAGGGATAACTCTCTGCCTCACCCCATGGGCCTATCACCCCTTGCTTTGTGTAATACAAATTATTCCCTTCAGTGAGTCAAGAGAATCCTAGTAGGCCTCAATCCTATATCACACCCCCCTTGGCTTATAGTGTCCATTGGGCTTCTGAGAAAAGCAGCACATCACTAACAAGTCCCTTCATCTCTTCTCTGGGGGGGGGATTTTCCCGGCCAATATCCACTTGAGCATCCCGGCCCTGAGCCTGGGGATGCTGGCCTGTCGTTTACAAGGCTTGCCTTGGACCCCCTTCTCCCGCCGCTTGTGGTTGCGAGTTTCTTGCAGCTTTTTGTCTCTTTGAAGCAGGGACTACTGTCCATTGTCTAACAGGCCTATCTCGCTTGTCTCCTGATTCTTGACCAAGTGGGCGGGGGCTTTCACCCTCCTTCATTAAGTTCAGGGAGGAAAGAATAGTCTGGCATTCCTCCACATCTTGAGCCACAAATCTGTTTCCATTCACTGTAAATTGGATGTTGAAAGTAAACCCCATCTGTAGGGAATTTTGTGCTGGATAAGCACCTCCACAGCCGGTCTCATTTCCCTGCGTCTCGCTAGGGTAGCTGGTGAGAGATCTGCATAAACCTGGATGGTGGCGCCGTCTGGACCTTTGATTTCGTCTAGACCTCTTGCGTGATAGAGAATCTGGTCTCTTGTGTGTTGCCTCAAGAAACTATGATGTCTTTAGGCATGTTAGGGTTCGGGGATGCCCCAAGTACCCTATGTGCTCTTTCGATGCCGATTTCTCCCACCTGGGAGTCTGGGAGAATTGATTTTATTAGATCCGAGAGGTAAGGCGTAAGGTCAGTGATTGAGTTTGGGACGCCTCTGAATCTGACGTTATACCTCCTCGATCTATTTTCAAGGTCTTCCAGCTTGAGTTCGAGAGAGCATATTTTCATTGTGTTTGTATCAATGTCTACCCGATCTTGTCTTTGGGAGTCAATGACATGGTCCAGAGAAGATTCCAGGATACTTGTCCGTTGGCCTAATTCTTGGATTTCGTGTTTCAGATCTTGAACTGCCAATGATAGTTGTGACTTTAGCATGTTCTCAAACCAAGTTTTGGAGTCATTGGATAGGTTTGCATCCATCATATTCCCTTTCTGGGAGCTCTCAGCATCCGACACATCCGAAGCCCCCGAAATTTATTCCGGGTGGGGGAATCGTCTAGCCGTGGTAGAGGGGAAATGTTCAGTTATCCATCGGGACCCCTCGCCCTTTTTGGTTCTGACCATCCTGATCTTTGCCTTTTTGTTGTAGATTGGGGTAGGTCTGAACCTATTCCAGGTTTGAGTTCTCCGATAGACCTGGTCTGTGCCGATGGGGGGAGAGTCCCGGCTTAGGATGTGTCCCGGCCCACTGGGTAGCAATGTTGCTGCAAGGGTCTCGTAGGTGCGTTTTGAGATCTAGGAGGGGTACTGGCCCATTTATAGGGGTGTTGGCCCTACATTTACCACATCTTTACTTTAATGAGCAGGGTATTCGCCACAGGGTTTTGTGCTAACATCCTCCAGAGTCCAGGCCCAATAATTATCAGGCTAAATATTGCCTTCAGATCTTCATATATATATCTGGTACGTAATCACCAATGTGACGTCGTGAAATGCAGTTATATCAGTCCTTAGTGCTACAGTTTCTCCCTAATATAGGGAAGATCCGGGTGGGAGGATGGAAGGCAAGGTGTGAAGAGCCTTAGTCCCTTGATGATCTAGATAGTCAAGGACCTGCATTCTAAAGTACAACTTTGACTGCAAACAATAGAGAGCTTATGAGTGTCCTATGTTCCCTCCAACATTAAATGACCTAACACTGCAGTGGTGGCTGCATGAAAAGCATCACTGCACATCTGAAGTTAAAGCACCACTTAAGTGTCCTATTTATATTTTGCTAATTTGAAGACTTGACTTGATAACATACAACATGTTTTACACAGTTTAAAATAAATAATTACAGCCCTTAAGTTAAACTGCTGCATTTAATATTGCTTTAATGATTACAAACATTTTTTTTTGTCTCTAAATGATTAGAAAAACAGAGTGGGAGTAACTGTGAATTCAGACAAGATCTGTATTCACTTCTGTCAATTCTACACTAGTTGAATGGTGTTGCTTATCTGAATTTTCTGCTTCTCCATGAATGATGTTCTGATCTGAATTGCTGGGTGCTGAGATGAATATAAAGTCACAACCTGGATACTGCTCCTGTAAGCTAAAGCAGGAGAATTAGGGGTTTGTGGGGGCCTCATCTCTGGGTCGAGACATATTGTTGTCAGACGGTGGTATCTCGGTGCAGCAGGATTGCTACCTACAAGGGGGGGAAAAAGTATTTGAACCCCCGCTGATTTTGAACATTTGTCCACTTACAAAGAAATGATCAGTCTATAATTTTAATGGTAAGTGTATTTTAACAGTAAGAGACAGAATAACAAAAAACCCCAAGAAAAAAGCACTTAGTACTTGGTGGCAAAACCCTTGTTGGCAATCACAGAGGTCAGACGTTTCTTGTAGTTGGCCACCAGGTTTGCACACATCTCACTCCTCTTTGCAGATTCTCTCCAAGCCATTAAGGTTTTGAGGCTGATGTTTGGCAACTAGCACCTTCAGCTCCCTCCACAGATTTTCTATGGGATTAAGGTCTGGAGACTGGCTAGGCCACCCCAGGACCTTAATGTGCTTCTTCTTGAGCCACTACTTTGTTGCTTTGGCTGGGTGTTTTGGGTCATTGTCATGCTGGAATACCCATCCACGACCCATTATCAATACCCTGGCTGAGGGAAGGAGCTTCTTACCCAAGATTTGATGGTACATGGCCCGTCCATTGTCCCTTTGATGCGGTGTAGTTGTCCTGTCCCCTTAGAAGAAAAACACCCCAAAGCATAACGTTTCCACCTCCATGTTTGACGGTGGGGATGGTGTTCTTGGGGTCCTAGGCAGCATTTCTCCTCCTCCAAACATGGCGAGTTGAGTTGATGCCAAAGAGCTTGATCTTGGTCTCTTCTGACCACAACACTTTCACCCAGTTCTCCTCTGAATCATTCAGATGTTCATTGGCAAGCTTTAGACAGGCCTGTACAAGTGCTTTCTTGAGCAGGGGGACCTTGTGGGCACTGCAGGAGTTCAGTCCTTCATGGCATAGTGTGTTGCCAATTGTTTTCTTGGTGACTATGGTCCCAGCTGCCTTGAGGTCATTAACAAGATCATCCCTTGTAGTTCTGGGCTGGTTCCTCATCGTTCTCATGATCATTGAAACTACACAAGGTGAAATATTGCATGGAGCACCAGACTCAGGGAGACTGACAGTTATTTTGTGGTTCTTCCATTTGCAAATAATCGCACCAACTGTTGTCACCTTCTCACCAAGCTGCTTAGCGGTGGTCTTGTAGCCCATTACCACCTTGTGTAGGTCTACAATCTTGTCCCTGACATCCTTCGACAGCTCTTTGGTCTTGGCCATGGTGTAGAGTTTGGAATCTGACCGATTGATTGCTTTTGTGGACAGGTGTCTTTTATACAGGTAACAAACTGAGATTAGGAGCACTCCCTTTAAGAGGGTGCTCCTAATCTCAGCTCCTTACCTGTATATAAGACACCTGGGAGCCAGAAATCTTGCTGATTGATAGGGGATCAAATACTTATTTTACCCATTGACCTGCAAATCAATTTATAACTTTTTTTTTTCTTACATGAGTATTCCTTGTTTTTTTTTTTGTTTGTTTTTTTGTAATGCTGTCTCTCACTGTTAAAATACAACTACCATTAAAATTCTGGACTGATACTTTCTTTGTCAGTGGACAAACGTTCAAAATCAGCAGGGGATCAAATACTTTTTTCCCTCACTGTACAAGGACATGGTGGAAGCAGAAATCTCCTTCAGGCTTGCGGGAGTCAGAGAGGGAGAGCCAGTTGACACGAGAGGCAAAGGACTGTCAGGGAGTGGCCCTTCTAAAGCAATGGATGGCATTCCTGGGACTGTGGCCAGGGCCATGAGCTGTCAGGTTGGCTGGAAACTGGTATGGAAATAGATTGCATTGGAAAAGCAGTATGATGCCTGGTTGGTGCCTTTTGTTGCCCTTGGAGGGGATCCGTATTTTCGATTGGAGCTAATAAATGGGCTCTGGGATATTGTGTATGGTCAATTCGTCAATGGGATGGTAAAGAGGCAGAATAATTTGTTTCTTAAACATTGTCAGTGGCTGGAACTAGAACCATGGTCCCTGGAGGATAATTTGCTGGCACCCCTGATTCAAGAAGAGCTGCAGCTGGAGGCTGAGTATGTTTATTTACTGTAGGGTGGACAGGGATGAGGAGGACTGGTTACAGGACCCCTACCAACCAGGAGGTATGGACAAAAGTAATTACGTTCAAGGAGTCTGGGGAGAGGATGTTATGGACTCTGACCAGGACTATGCCAATATGGATGTGCAAATGGGCCAGGCCCAGTTTTTTGTTGCTATGACTGGGACATTTGAAGATGGTACCATACATTATGGGTATATCCCAAAGGTAGTGGAGTCTGGCCTGGGAGGGTTCTGGAAGAAGGAACCAGAGATTAACTGTGAACCAGTAATGGGACTCAAGTGGATAAATACTGTCCAGAAGCCAAACACAGACCATGGGGCAGACATAGAGAGTAGCCCTGAGACCTTGTTAGACATGGGGTTCAGCCATACCCAGGTGACTGGTGTACCATCGCTAACAGCAAGGCGGTGGGGAGGACAAAGGATGTCTGTCTGCCTGATGACCCAAGGGAGAGTCTGGATGGTAGCAGCCCAACTCTAGCAGCCCTTCGGAGAAGGTAATGGACTGTGCACTAGGTATGGATTGTGAACCTAGCATGGGGTTCCCATGGATAACCTGGAGCCAGCCATGGATCAAGGGGCAAGCACAGAGCATAACCTTGGGACAGTGCCAGACCAAGGGCACCAGCCATACCCACATGGCTGGGGCACCATTGCCAACAACAAGGCAGTGGGGAAGACAGGGAAAGTCTGTCAAATTGATGGCCCAAGGTGAAGTCTGGATGAGAGCAGTTAGGTCCTGCCAGTGGACCCCATGATCATGGACTCGGAAGTTGAGTGCTATGCCCAGGCGGTGGTTTCAGAAGAAGGGGCGTGATATGCTGATCCAGGTACAACCGCACAGTACAGTACTTTATACTGTTACTGTAACAATAAAATTACTTACTTGTTAAACTGAGAGCAAACAATGCTGTATTTGTCATGAGAAATCAGTTGTCATTACCGATTGCAGATATTTATCAATGATGTAGTATCTTACAAGGAATGCTTATCTCTGACCACTATCAGAAGGCTAGGAGTACTATCACTATCTCTATATGATATTGTTTATCCACACTGACATCACATCTTAAATGTATGCATGTATAACTGTTGGGTTTGTTTAATATATTAGTGTAGGACTATGCCATTCCACAGACATATGTGCGATGGTAGATATTAAACGTAACATCAATAATGGAGCTTAGAACATGATATATGTGCTTATTTATGGCATGTGAGATTATTCTGTAGGTGAGATGTCATTTTATATTATGGCTATATGATAGCCACTGTACACAGTTTATAGTTAAACAAACTTAATGGAATGTAATATGTGCCTAAAATAAAATAAAAAGAACATGTTGATCAGTAAATAAAAGAAAATATGATTTTCTACTCTGTAGACAAGCATGACTAAGTTAACATTTTGACCAATAGATTTTCACTGAGGAATGTATTTGAGAGAACTGAATGAGATGCAGCCCCTATTTCCTCCTCTTCCTGGTTACAGGGGACGCCACCACACATTCTCTCCAATGGGGTCTCCTAGAAGATGTAGGTGAAGGCATTGCTAATGGTGGAGGTGGAGGCATTGCGACAGAGGGCGATTGGTCAGGCTGTTGGTGGCTTGGGGACTGCTCTGGATTACTTGATGCTGTACTCACCAGTATTTTTTGCTTCAGGTCCAGTATGATTTGCATTATTGCAGTCTGATTATTATAATTTTGGATCAGCCTGTCCATGTATGCCTCTATCTGTATATGATACCTCCTCAGCTCCATATACATCCTTAACTGTGTGACTAAACTGTACACTTATGCAGAGGGCAGATACAATGGCCTCCTGCTGCCTATAAAAGTCTATGAGATCAGCAATGCTTTCCTCTACTGGTGTGGATGGCACTGACAGAGAGCAGCTGGCGATTGCCGGTGGTGGTTGCATCTATGGTTGTGAGGGTTGTGGTAGTGGTGGGATGGTCAGGAGGTGCTGGCGTGGTGGTGGCAGTGGTGGTACATTTAATAGCCCCAGAAGCAATGGAGCTGAAGGTGGTGGAAGAGCTATTGGTGGAGGAGGTAGCCCTAATCCTGCATTTGCAGTAGGAGGTTCCAGGCGGCAGATTCTTTCTGTGGGAGGCGGGGGCCATTGGTGTTAAACTCCATCCTGGTAGCTAATGTGGTTCCCTCACTGACCAAATATACTGATCCTTCTCCTCCTCTGGCTTATATTCCTCCGCCTGGTACTGCTGCTCCTCCTCCGCATATGGCTCCTCCTCCTCCTCATAGGAGATGTTTGTATTTGCTAGGAATTATCACTGATGTCCTTGATTTGTATAACATGTATATGTGCAACAGGCCCAATGCACATATTTCTAGCTTTACGGTTTAGAATCTTTGTTGTGATGTTATAGATGTTTTGATTTAGGATGAGTTAAATTTACCTGTAAGTAGATGATATAATCACAACAATGTCTAGCACATTGTTAGAATCCGATTGTTCTGGGTATTAATTACATTTCATAGCAGCAATCATTATCATCCATCTGTTATAAACATATCTACTGAGGATGGTACAATGTATGGAAGGATAAAGTGAAAGCGCACATCCATCTCATTCCTTGGGGTGACAGACTCATGTAAATGGATATGTAACTATTCTTGATGTTATTAGATATGTAATATACCTGGGTATCTATCTAACTTAATGTTGTTTGTTTTATTGAAAGTTTATGAGCTCTGTTTGTACTTGCTCAAATCAAACCAATATTCCAGGCTGGGGTCTGCCCTCTGCAGCTCATGAAGACACAGACTCTGCTGTACTAGATGTGCATTGTCTCATACTAACCAGTCAGTGGCCATCTCTAAACCACAGTTCCACAACATGCTGCTAAGACATGATGCCCTACAGAGTCTGTGTCTGCAAACACTGCAGGACACCACACTGCACATCCAGCCCTACAGAGTCTGTGCCTGTAAACGCTGCAGTGGGGAGACCCATACAGGGAGTATTTATTTGATGTTGATTCAGATAAATAAAAGTTTTTAATTCATTCTTAATTAAACAAAGTACATCAAAGTAAATTGACACACAGTTGTATTATATAGCTGTAAAATCCAGGAACCTCACATATCCATGTAAGTGATGCTCCGCACTTACATTGGATGTGTGTTATCCATATGTGTAGTGTACAGGTTTGAGCATGTGACGGTATGTTACTGTATGCGTTTATGATAATTACCTGATATGGTTCCTGGCTTCAAGACCTGTCCACCAGACCGTCCGACCACTGTTGAAAGTGCAATACAGTCCTGCAGCATCCTGTCCCACTTATTGAAGTGGACTGTAGTGGGCACCACCTGATGCCCTGGCACTTGCTGCTTTCTCTGGACATCTTCTTCTCACCTGGACCACAAATCCCTCCCTATGGAGTATACTAAAGCGGGCATGAATGAGCACCACAAACTCTTCATGGATGTAATTGGGGCCCTGTGTTTAGGTACAGGCTCCAGTCCTCCTGACTGTACCTTGTATGTCTCACCTCCCTGATCTGCCCCTGAGGCCTGCTCCTCCCCAGCCCTTGACCAACCACTAGGTTCAGGCCCCTCCCCTTCTGTCTCTGCTCTATGTGTGTCTACATCAGGCCCCTCTCCCTCTGTCTGCTCCCCTCCCAACTCTTCTCCCTACTGTTGTAACTGCGGCCCCCTCTTTCCTCTCCTTCTCCCCTTCTCACTCCTCCCTCCATACTCGCTCCAAAAAACAATAGATAATAAAAGTGAATATAATTTGTTATGTAAATGTAAGTGTCATAGAGAAAAAAAATGTATGAAATTTATGTAAATGTATGGGGTGGGGGGTGAGGGTTTAGGGTGGGTAGTATGGGGTGTATGTGTCTTGTAGCCTAAGTGTAATATATGTAGCTATGTGTAAATGTATTAAAATATGTGTCAATAAATTATGTGTAATAAGTAAATTAAGTGTAAAATACTCCTACTGAACTCCAACCTATTCTCAAAAGCACTTTCCTTCTCCTCCTGCATTACTAAGCGAACCCCTATGGCTAGTGATCTAGTAAACATGGGGCCTCATTCAATTGAGTCCTCAAGAGATGCGGGCGTCCGTAATGGAGCCCGTAAGTTATTTTCCTATTCAATTAACTTCTTTTTGCAGGCTCCGTCCGGGTTACGGGCTCCGGCCTCCGATTCCTTGCGGTGATGAACATCGCAAGTTACAGCCGATCCAAGCCTTTAATCTTTCACGGCCGCAAGAATTACAATCGCAAATTGCTATTCAATTGCTCAGAATCCCCCTTGCTAACCACGCCGCCAAGGCAGCAAATGCCAAAAGTCGTACCACAAGTTACAGATTCCAAAAAGAACTCGCAAAGGGCTTACAGACTAATCTGTAACACTGTCATAGCAGAGAGATCAGACAAATCACTGTCCACTAGAGAAGGAACTGGCAACCCACTCCAGTATCACCTGTCATATTCATTTTAGGCCCTCATGGGAATGTTCATACTCTCTAATCACTAATTTGACTTGGCCTGTTTATTAACTCTTTATCACATATAATATTTGTCAAACTGCTATTTGTCATCACGCTTGCTCGCCTCGCGAAGTGAGGCGAGCCGTTGAGGCATTGATGCATTCCGAGCTCGCAGGACTTAGGCAATAAGTGGTTGAGGCATTAAAGCATGCGGGACGTAGGCTGAAATGAGCACTTAAGCAGCCGCGCAGCACTTAGGAATTGCAGCCAGTGGCGCCGTCAGCAAAATATAAATCAAAAAACATGAAAAACAAGAAAAATAATAAAAAAATAAAATAAAACACATTCACAAACACAGCACAGGGGGAGAGCCAGGAAGCCTGGGAGCGAGGTTGCAAGTGTTTTTGAGCCTTATTTGACGTGTTTCGTCACTCGAAAATCGGCTATGCGAGAAAAAAAAAAAAGGCGGCCGAAAAACGTAAATTTTTTTTGAATCTGGACGAAAATGAGGCTGAGCAAAGGCAGGTACGCAGGACTTAGAAAATACACAACGGCAAAGACAGTAACACTTACACGAACAACGCCAGGCACGCGGGACTTTGAAAATAAAACAAACGGCAGTCACACAGATTCAGCAGACACACAGAAGAGAAACACACAGGGAAGGGACAGGGGAGATGCTAAAAAGAGACACATGGCATTCCCAAGCACAAAACTTGCAGGTTAATGAATCTTGCAATGAGCGGCCCTTACAGTAGGCGGGGGGGAAAGGTTCGCAATGAGTGCCGAAGGTGCTCAGAGAAGCAAAAGCCTTACATTATGTGGCAAACAGCATTTCCTGGCTTACAATTTTAAGACCGGCAATTCGCTAATTATTATTATATTTGATATTTAGTATTATATGATGTCTAATGCTATTATGACTATGATTCTTTTTATATGTATTGATCTATTGCATGTTAACTAGGGCTCATTAGTTTACATAGATAGGAATCTGACACTAATGTGATGCATGTGGATGCCCCATAACCCCAACAATTGAAAACACACTGACACGGTTAGAGCGGCATAACAAAGCTTTATTTTTTACACAGACAACAATCAGAAATGGTCAAGACTATGCATTAATATCATGGATGTGGTGTGGGCAGATCCCGAGAGTGCAAGAGGCTATTACTGGGAAAAAGGGGATACCTACAGGGGGTAATGTCATAGTCTAGAATAAGCATGATGCATAGCACCTACCAGGGTTACATGTGATCAGTACCCCGCTGAAACCTGACTGATAAAAAAAAGGAACATCAGAAATCACTCCATGTAACTGAAGAAACCATTAATGTGCATAGCACTTACAACTTGTCTAGATCTGCTCAATGAAACAGTTGATTCAACCTCTGGAATGTGTAATCCAATCCAGTTTCACACATACAATGTGATGACAAAACAAAAATCAGAAAAAAAGTTATCAACTAAAAAAAGGTTATGAGGATAAAAAAAACTAATTAACATGCATGTACAGTACATTGCTAAATACTGTAACTGTAACAATATATCAACTCACCTGATTCCCATCTGCAAGCATTACTAACTAGTAGCTAGGTCTCAGGATAATCAGAAGTATGGGACACAAAAGTCAGCAGCCAGATTCAATGTCACTTACATCAGACCCAAGGATCTGTTCTCAGACTGATATTGGGGTCAGGATCACATGCTTCACTAGTGCATATATTGCATGCCATTGTGAGAGTTTGCAAGTCCACCATTATAGCGGTATTAGTCTCCATTCAAGCTAACAACAATCATGTCTTTATCTGGTTATATGATAGCTTTAAGATTGTGGGAGATACATGTTGGGGGGGGGGGGCGGGGGGGTGTCATTGAAGGAATGCCTACCTGGGAAAACCTTACACCTCGTACATTTCCTCTACAATGCTTGCAGATGCAGAAGATGCCTTCATGGACCTGATTTGTACCTAAAACAAAAAAAGAGAAGAAAAAAAAGACAACGTACAAAATAAGGCCTGAAAAAATCATAGGGTCTGCAGCGTCTCTTCTCAACAGCTTTCCTCAATTGGTGACATGTTAAACAGAACCCTACGTGTCCACAGAGAGGAGGATCATGGACCATGTGATCACCATCACATAGGCCAAGAGTCTGTAGCCAGGCTAGATTAGGTTAACATTGTGACTAATAGATTGTCACTGAGGAGTGATGTTGAGAAGGCACAAACATGTCTGCAGCCCCTATGTCCTCCTCCACCCTGCCACAGGGCCCACATCCTCCGTGGCTGTCTCCCTGCTGATGGTGGTGGTGGGGGGCGGGGAGAAGCAACCCCCAGGAGGCAGCGGCACCACAAGTGGCAGTGGCAGAGGCATAGTGGGAGGAGAGGAGGGGCCGGGCTGCGGGTGCGATGGTGATGCCTCTGGGATAGAGGAGGCGGGGCTGGGGACCAGTCCTATCCTTAGCAGCCTGGTCAGGAAGGACTCCGTCATCAGATGGTGCCTCCTCTCCTCCCTATTGCACCTTGTCAGGCTGTGCATGAGCTCTGCATCATTGGAGGAGATGCTGGCCTGGATCCCCTGAAGACAGTGCAGTTGCTGGTGCATGATGGCCAGCATCTCCGCCTGCGCAGACTAGCTTGGTGGTGATGGTGGTGGTGGGGATGGAGGTCTGTGGGGTGTTGCTGGGTGAGGAATGGGGTGGGTGTGCCTGGTGGTGGTGGCGGCCAGGCCAACGCACTGCCATGGGCGGAAGGAGGTGGTGGTTGGCTGCTGTCCTGGGATCCATAAGTCCAGGTTTGAGCATGTGACGGTATGTTACTGTATGCGTTTATGATAATTACCTGATATGGTTCCTGGCTTCAAGACCTGTCCACCAGACCGTCCGACCACTGTTGAAAGTGCAATACAGTCCTGCAGCATCCTGTCCCACTTATTGAAGTGGACTGTAGTGGGCACCACCTGATGCCCTGGCACTTGCTGCTTTCTCTGGACATCTTCTTCTCACCTGGACCACAAATCCCTCCCTATGGAGTATACTAAAGCGGGCATGAATGAGCACCACAAACTCTTCATGGATGTAATTGGGGCCCTGTGTTTAGGTACAGGCTCCAGTCCTCCTGACTGTACCTTGTATGTCTCACCTCCCTGATCTGCCCCTGAGGCCTGCTCCTCCCCAGCCCTTGACCAACCACTAGGTTCAGGCCCCTCCCCTTCTGTCTCTGCTCTATGTGTGTCTACATCAGGCCCCTCTCCCTCTGTCTGCTCCCCTCCCAACTCTTCTCCCTACTGTCGTAACTGCGGCCCCCTCTTTCCTCTCCTTCTCCCCTTCTCACTCCTCCCTCCATACTCGCTCCAAAAAACAATAGATAATAAAAGTGAATATAATTTGTTATGTAAATGTAAGTGTCATAGAGAAAAAAAATGTATGAAATTTATGTAAATGTATGGGGTGGGGGGTGAGGGTTTAGGGTGGGTAGTATGGGGTGTATGTGTCTTGTAGCCTAAGTGTAATATATGTAGCTATGTGTAAATGTATTAAAATATGTGTCAATAAATTATGTGTAATAAGTAAATTAAGTGTAAAATACTCCTACTGAACTCCAACCTATTCTCAAAAGCACTTTCCTTCTCCTCCTGCATTACTAAGCGAACCCCTATGGCTAGTGATCTAGTAAACATGGGGCCTCATTCAATTGAGTCCTCAAGAGATGCGGGCGTCCGTAATGGAGCCCGTAAGTTATTTTCCTATTCAATTAACTTCTTTTTGCAGGCTCCGTCCGGGTTACGGGCTCCGGCCTCCGATTCCTTGCGGTGGTGAACATCGCAAGTTACAGCCGATCCAAGCCTTTAATCTTTCACGGCCGCAAGAATTACAATCGCAAATTGCTATTCAATTGCTCAGAATCCCCCTTGCTAACCACGCCGCCAAGGCAGCAAATGCCAAAAGTCGTACCACAAGTTACAGATTCCAAAAAGAACTCGCAAAGGGCTTACAGACTAATCTGTAACACTGTCATAGCAGAGAGATCAGACAAATCACTGTCCACTAGAGAAGGAACTGGCAACCCACTCCAGTATCACCTGTCATATTCATTTTAGGCCCTCATGGGAATGTTCATACTCTCTAATCACTAATTTGACTTGGCCTGTTTATTAACTCTTTATCACATATAATATTTGTCAAACTGCTATTTGTCATCACGCTTGCTCGCCTCGCGAAGTGAGGCGAGCCGTTGAGGCATTGATGCATTCCGAGCTCGCAGGACTTAGGCAATAAGTGGTTGAGGCATTAAAGCACGCGGGACGTAGGCTGAAATGAGCACTTAAGCAGCCGCGCAGCACTTAGGAATTGCAGCCAGTGGCGCCGTCAGCAAAATATAAATCAAAAAACAAGAAAAACAAGAAAAATAATAAAAAAATAAAATAAAACACATTCACAAACACAGCACAGGGGGAGAGCCAGGAAGCCTGGGAGCGAGGTTGCAAGTGTTTTTGAGCCTTATTTGACGTGTTTCGTCACTCGAAAATCGGCTATGCGAGAAAAAAAAAAAAGGCGGCCGAAAAACGTAATTTTTTTTTGAATCTGGACGAAAATGAGGCTGAGCAAAGGCAGGTACGCAGGACTTAGAAAATACCCAACGGCAAAGACAGTAACACTTACACGACTTACACACTTACAGGACTTAGAAAATACCCAACGGCAAAGACAGTAACACTTACACGAACAACGCCAGGCACGCGGAACTTTGAAAATAAAACAAACGGCAGTCACAAAGATTCAGCAGACACACAGAAGAGAAACACACAGGGAAGGGACAGGGGAGATGCTAAAAAGAGACACATGGCATTCCCAAGCACAAAACTTGCAGGTTAATGAATCTTGCAATGAGCGGCCCTTACAGTAGGCGGGGGGGAAAGGTTCGCAATGAGTGCCGAAGGTGCTCAGAGAAGCAAAAGCCTTACATTATGTGGCAAACAGCATTTCCTGGCTTACAATTTTAAGACGGGCAATTCGCTAATTATTATTATATTTGATATTTAGTATTATATGATGTCTAATGCTATTATGACTATGATTCTTTTTATATGTATTGATCTATTGCATGTTAACTAGGGCTCATTAGTTTACATAGATAGGAATCTGACACTAATGTGATGCATGTGGATGCCCCATAACCCCAACAATTGAAAACACACTGACACGGTTAGAGCGGCATAACAAAGCTTTATTTTTTACACAGACAACAATCAGAAATGGTCAAGACTATGCATTAATATCATGGATGTGGTGTGGGCAGATCCCGAGAGTGCAAGAGGCTATTACTGGGAAAAAGGGGATACCTACAGGGGGTAATGTCATAGTCTAGAATAAGCATGATGCATAGCACCTACCAGGGTTACATGTGATCAGTACCCCGCTGAAACCTGACTGATAAAAAAAAGGAACATCAGAAATCACTCCATGTAACTGAAGAAACCATTAATGTGCATAGCACTTACAACTTGTCTAGATCTGCTCAATGAAACAGTTGATTCAACCTCTGGAATGTGTAATCCAATCCAGTTTCACACATACAATGTGATGACAAAACAAAAATCTGAAAAAAAGTTATCAACTAAAAAAAGGTTAGGAGGATAAAAAAAACTAATTAACATGCATGTACAGTACATTGCTAAATACTGTAACTGTAACAATATATCAACCCACCTGATTCCCATCTGCAAGCATTACTAACTAGTAGCTAGGTCTCAGGATAATCAGAAGTATGGGACACAAAAGTCAGCAGCCAGATTCAATGTCACTTACATCAGACCCAAGGATCTGTTCTCAGACTGATATTGGGGTCAGGATCACATGCTTCACTAGTGCATATATTGCATGCCATTGTGAGAGTTTGCAAGTCCACCATTATAGCGGTATTAGTCTCCATTCAAGCTAACAACAATCATGTCTTTATCTGGTTATATGATAGCTTTAAGATTGTGGGAGATACATGTTGGGGGGGGGGGGGGGGGTGTCATTGAAGGAATGCCTACCTGGGAAAACCTTACACCTCGTACATTTCCTCTACAATGCTTGCAGATGCAGAAGATGCCTTCATGGACCTGATTTGTACCTAAAACAAAAAAAGAGAAGAAAAAAAAGACAACGTACAAAATAAGGCCTGAAAAAATCATAGGGTCTGCAGCGTCTCTTCTCAACAGCTTTCCTCAATTGGTGACATGTTAAAAAGAACCCTACGTGTCCACAGAGAGGAGGATCATGGACCATGTGATCACCATCACATAGGCCAAGAGTCTGTAGCCAGGCTAGATTAGGTTAACATTGTGACTAATAGATTGTCACTGAGGAGTGATGTTGAGAAGGCACAAACATGTCTGCAGCCCCTATGTCCTCCTCCACCCTGCCACAGGGCCCACATCCTCCGTGGCCGTCTCCCTGCTGATGGTGGTGGTGGGGGGCGGGAAGAAGCAACCCCCAGGAGGCAGCGGCACCACAAGTGGCAGTGGCAGAGGCATAGTGGGAGGAGAGGAGGGGCCGGGCTGCAGGTGCGATGGTGATGCCTCTGGGATAGAGGAGGCGGGGCTGGGGACCAGTCCTATCCTTAGCAGCCTGGTCAGGAAGGACTCCGTCATCAGATGGTGCCTCCTCTACTCCCTATTGCACCTTGTCAGGCTGTGCATGAGCTCTGCATCATTGGAGGAGATGCTGGCCTGGATCCCCTGAAGACAGTGCAGTTGCTGGTGCATGATGGCCAGCATCTCCGCCTGCGCAGACTAGCTTGGTGGTGATGGTGGTGGTGGGGATGGAGGTCTGTGGGGTGTTGCTGGGTGAGGAATGGGGTGGGTGTGCCTGGTGGTGGTGGCGGCCAGGCAAACGCACTGCCATGGGCGGAAGGAGGTGGTGGTTGGCTGCTGTCCTGGGATCCATAAGTCCAGTTAGAGGGCCGCAGAGAAATTCTTAGTCTTTGGAGGAGGGGGATAGTGGGGTCAAATCCCGGCGCGGTTGCAGGAGGTCCAGACGGTGACCCCAACATCCAAATTACATACTCCTCCTCCTTGCCAAGGCCCTCAGACCCTCTTGCTTCCTCCTCTCCCTGCACCGGTTACTGCGGGGCGGGGCCTTGCCCCCCCCCCCCCCCACATCCTGCTGCCTTGGAGCCAATGCCTCCGCCTCTTGCTCGCCACTGGACCCAGAGCTTCTCCTGGATACTGAAAGATAGTAAAGAAAGGTATATGTCATTAGTATGATGATTAATACACTGTAATTTGTTAATTCCTAACAATCTGACATCTAGGCTTGAACCTGGGTGATTCTCCTAATTGCAACTCAGATTAGCTATCATATGCTAGATTTGATCTATTCTTTGGTTTATGGTCTTGATCGTTCTTGGCTCCTAACACTATCTTGATTCCGGCTGCATTCTGTGGACACAGTGGGCACACCAATAAATGGACTCTCTGTTGCTTGATTATTGTTGTTGTGACCAGCAATGAGGAGTGTCAGCTTCATGGATTTAATGACGCATCCATCTATCCCTTGTTAATTCCATGGAGCTGACATGTCAGTGTGTGTGAGATGCACATAATGTGGCATGTTGGTGTATGTCATATTCATAGAGAACAAAGGAAAAATACATATTTTTGCAGTCTAAGCTCAAATATAATTTTCACAACTATATAATGAGTTCACAGAGATTAGTTATTATTGACTGTTTATTTAAGCATATTAAAATTGAATAGCAATGTTTAAAACATATAAAATTACATTGAAATTAGTTCACCTCTGGTAGTTTTATCAACAGATGATGCTATTATTTAAATAACTTTCAATTTATGGCTGAATATTGGCATTAAACATATATGAAATTACTTAATCAGGTACGTAAAGAATATATACTGTATGTGTGTTGATATGGATATTAACAATCCTGGACAAATGCTAGTCACTGAAATTGTTGCATATTGAGATTCATATTTGGAAGTTCACCTCTTAAAATAGGAATTGTGGTTGGAACAAGCATGCATGTGTACAGCCAGCAAGTGCTGTGAAAATAATAAAAGTGCCTGTGCAATAAATATATTAAAGTTACATAAAGTGCTTGGATTGAAAATTTTGAACAGGGGTCAGTTCATATTCTGTAATTTGCAGTAGAATGGGGATCCTTTGCTTATCCCTTACTGGATGTGCAGCTACTACTCTATTCTAATGATTAAGACTATATAATTGTGAAGGTTCTGGGGGCCTACTGTTTACCCCGTAACCTATCTGTGAGAATGGTCTGACTACACTCTCTGCATGTCTGTCTGACCCCCAATATTAAATCACCATATGTCTGAATTATATTTAACTAGCAAAATGATAAATATTCAATCTGAATATATGCATGATGTTAATATATAAACATTCCGGGGCTATTAAACAATATGTACAGATGTCTCAATACACTTGATGCCCAAAGATACACACAAGTTCAGGTATGTATTGCTTATCTTATGTTCCTTGTCTGAGTTCGGGCGTCTATGAGGTTTGCCGTTAATCCTTGCCAGCACTTACGGGTGCACCCGGATGACGTTATCAGAGGTGGATGCTACGGTGGCAGACAAACGCGTTTCATGTTTGCTTCCTCATTGGCCACCGTAATAAATAAAAAATATTATATTCACCTAACTATATATGTCTCTCTGTGTGTTCTTTAAACTATGTGTATTGCAAATATGTGGAATCTGTAAATATGTGTAAGCAAGTATTAAGTGTAAATCAGTATGAAATAGAATATATATCAATAAAATCGCAAACTACCTCTCGCAAACCTCTCCTACTTTCTCTCCAATAGAACCAAATCTCTATCTCCAAAACCTGCGTGCTACTTCGAAAGAAAATACAACACAGTCAACGCATGGGCGTGTGGGACACAAATTTATAATCTCCTACTGTCAATCATATTCAGCTAGACCGGTTTTTATTTTCTGAGAGGCCTGTGTTGCACTACTCTATTTCGCAATTGGTTATTTACGGACGATCGCGGCTCATCCGGCCACTTTACAGCTTGCGTGCATGGAGAGGGTTTACGTGCTTGAAGCTCCGCCCCATAACTTGCAGTCTAGTCAAACTGAATAGCACTGTAACTGGAGCGCGCTGCGGGCCCGCAGCAGCCCGCAGACATAAGGCCTAGATCACGGGACTTGCAGCCTCCGAACTGAATAAGGCCCATGGTGTGTTTACTAGAATAAGTTACGACACAGTCAATATTTGGACGGGAAATAGGCTCTTTTATAAACCGTACATGACAGTTAACGTGACATTTTGCTTTCTAATTTGTTCCTAGGGTTAATGAGCTAAACCGACAATTTACGCAGATTGGACATTTCCCACATGTAACCAGGCTCTTACATATTACACCCATAATTGGTTTGCATATGACAGGGATACAACTCACACATTGCAGAACTGCGCTTAGGATGTATACGTAGATAGCGCAAAAAAAACTATAAGTTTAGGGACCTTACTTTCGCTAATATTTCACATTTTGGTGTGCTTTCAAGCTGAGTTGCTGACCACAACAATCATAAATAATTGTGCAAAAATATGTCAAAAATAAAAATGAAATAGCGTTCCAAAAAAATTAAGAAAATAAATATACTGATGCACAGTGTAGTCACTAGTAAACATATTTAAACTAGATTTAATCATGGCCCATATCTTTTCATTCTTTATTTGCTCTATGTGTACACAGTTATTATCTGTTTCACATCCCATTACCCTCTGTCCATTCATGCTGGATGTTTGTTCTTTGAATAGTACTTAACCTACTGACGGAATCAGGAACCTGGCACATCTTGCTTGGTTTCAACTTTATAATGTATTTATTCAGCAGCCAAGCATAGTATATGAACATGTGCAGCCATATATGTGTCATGTACCTTACTAATAATCTCCAACATTGCATGTAATCCCTGGAATTAAATTGTAATCCTTATTTCATATCCCAAGACTAAATGAATACACATTAAGTACAACTATTCAGCAGTATAGTTGCTAATAGTTTAGTTTAAATTATGAGTCAATTAATTTTGATCCCAACAATGTAAGTGAATATCTGTAATCTAATGATAATACTTTGGTCATATGACCAGAGCTAAGTGTATAGGACAGAAATACAAGCGAGCATGACAAATATCTACATATCAATTGTGAAATGTATTTAAAATAAAGGTATCATCCATAAAAAATTAGAGCTTTAAAAATGTAATATAATGAAAATTATTTTTATATTAAGAGAACCCATTAGCTGACAAATATGTTTGAAACTCTGAGTCTGAATATAGGCATACTTAATCATGGAAACAATTTTGTTGTTAACTAGAGACAAAATAAATTGTGTTACCTCTGCAGGACCCTGGAGAGATCCATTATACATTGTTGGAAGTTGTTTGTGTGAGAAGGGCATTTGCATTCCTGGAAAGCTGTGGTTGCATCTGTTGATGCAACTTCCGGATTCTGAGTTTGTAAGGGGGAAAGTGTTTTGTGCCAATTTCAATCTTATCATATTGTCAAACAAAGACACTGGTTTTCTCCCTGTTCTCTCCTCCCCCCACTGATAATTACAAACACATACCCTCATCATCCAGCTCTCAGGATATCATGTAATAAAGACAAAATGGATTCCTGTACTCATAAACAATTGTCTTCAAAAATTTATATTTTCCCCCAACAAAATATTATGTCCATGACTTACACAACTGCTATTATTTTTAGTTTGGTACATACTTGGGGCCTCATTCTATTATCGGCCGCAGCCGTTGCGGGGCCGCAAGGACCGGCCGCAAGCTATTCGGCTATTCTATTCCCTTACGGCCGGGGATTCCGGCAGGCTTGCGGCCGGTGCCTTGCTATCTCTTGCGGCCGCTCGCGCCGGAGGAAAGCCTTTGATCTAAAACGGCCGCAAGAGATTTGCAATTCAATTGCTCCGGGAAACCTCGCTGCAAGGCTAAAAACGAGCCGCAGTTACTTGCAGGAAAAAGGTCTCGCTAGCACCAATTAAGCACATAAAATAGCTCAAATAAAGCCATCCTGCACTTTGAGAAGACTATAAAGGGATTTTAGGTGTTAGAAAAAATAGCACATAATTATCCTGTACTCAAATCCGTAAAATATTTTATTTTTACTATCCGTAAAATATCCATGTAAAAAGTCCAGAGTGCTTGGAGCACCTCAGACACACCCACGCCGCAGCCGGAAAATAAACAGTTAATTTGAACTCGGGTTTGGGCAGATGTGCAAGCTTGAGAGTGGGTTACTTTTAATCCTCATGTCCCCCAATATGATCCCTAGCATTTACAGAGCTGTACAGTGCAGGCTTGAATTTATTTTTCAGTTTTTATATTTCACAGATTACGTCCGGTTCCAAGATATGCGGCCGGCCGTAAAAGGAGATCCTTGCGGGGCCGTATAATAGAATCGCGAGTTAACTGAACCCTCGCAAGGAATCGCAGCCTTACGGCCGATTTACGGCCGATAATAGAATGAGGCCCTTGGTAAACAAGTGCCTTTTTTCTTAATCTGCAGTGGTCCATTAAGGAGCACTGAAGTGTCACACTCTTGCCTGTTCTTTTGAAGAAGTTGACTTGATCATGGGCAAATAAAAAATGTTTTAATTTAATATTGATTTTTTTTTATTCAAAATTTTCTAAATCTTATATTCAATTTTGCTTTATTTTATGGAGACATTTCTCTGGGTCCTAACATCATCAATCACCTGGGAGGCATCTTGGATACAGAGAAGATCTATATCCATTTATTTTGAAAGCCAGTCACAATGGTTTGCCACCTTGCAATACAGCTAAATGGTAGTGCATCTTACAGTAGAATAGCTCTCCTCCTCAGGCTCCAGGTCAATAAGGAGTGATCTAGGGGTCCTAAATGGGAATTTAGCAACTAATAATAGATTATATAATTTATTTGATTGAGAATATTTAGGAATATTAGGTAACACATGAAAATAACAAGTTAAAGGCTGCCAACTAGTACTAAATGTATATATAGTATAAACTGAAATGGCTATTGTCATTATCTCCAAGCTAGTGCCTATTGTCAATTAATGTTGTTTGTATTTTTAAATAATGTAAATGTAAACATTGTTTGTCAATGTACTCTTAAAATGTATTTTATTGAAACATTTGCTGTGTCTCTTTAACTATGCTTTTTAACTAATTCTTATAAATAATCTGGTGACAAATCTTAAATCAGTATATGTTAATAAACATATTGTAGGATCCAATGTGAATCTTAAGATAAGAATTGAAACATGGTCTGATTTATAATTTGATAATTTATCCAAGGAGCACTTTTAACTTTTGCAGAATAAATAATAAAGACTTATCTTTCTACTTTAAATAGTATGTGACTAATGGGAATATTTATCTCTATAAATATTAAGATTTGTGGATCACTTTTATGCAGGAAACAAATATTATGCAATCTTTTTAGATAGAATGTAAAACAATACATCTGTTCATGTATAGGTTATTGCTTAACTTCTTGGGTGGTAGAAGACACTCAACAATTCATCCAAAACATGCACTGATCCAGTGGAAAAAATGCTTTTACTTTAAGTATCTTCAATCTGAATGGTATTAAGTTAGATTTTGTACAGTAGGCCGCCTGCTAAGAGAAATATTTTATCAATGACTTATTCTGCAGCATTAGTCTTTGGCCAGGAAAGTGGACATAATGTTGGAAATGCTTCTCTGTTGAGTGTTTGCTGAACATGGTAGAGTTTAGTGTTTCCAAATGAGACATATGCAGGGATTAGAACATTTGTTTAATAATGAAATCTCATGCTAAATGACATTTTGGGTACATGACAAGACTGCTAAAGGCAATATTGTCCTGGGAAATAACTACAGAAAATGAAGTAGACAGTTTACATTATCAAGATGGCAATGCTAGAAATCTTTTGTTTGTAAAACAAAATCCCCCCAAAATCCCTACTGTCTCTTATTCCCCTTCTCATACTCTATGGGGAATTTACTAAGAGGAAGCTATCTATCACTGCACATAATGCATTAGCTCTACTTAGGTCTACATGCAATTTACTAAATCTCTGGTAAAATAATTAGGCCTGTGATGCAGTGTGATAATACTTGAATAATGGCCAATGTAGCATAATCCATTCACCTCTTACATATCACAAGATAAATTTAGTCTAACTTATCTTTGATTTAAGTAGCACCACCGCTTATGACATAAGTAGGGGATTAGCTAGCTCTATAAATAGGGACATTTCTCACAGAACTGTTCATTTCAGCACATAGTCCACTAACACTTTTTTGAAGAAAACAACATTTTTAGTACCTGAAATTATATCTATATAGTAAAAGACATGATTTAAACAACTTCAATACAAATACTAGATTATACTGTATGGTGCTTTTTGCACTACAATTACAATTTTTTTAAAAATACACCATTATTTTGTATGTAACACTATTATCAATCCTAGCTTCACAAATATACTTTAATTGCATTATATATATGTTCTGCTTAGAAAGGGGAACTGATACAAAGATCCCAGAGGGTGTACCTCTTCACTGGATGGCGTCAGCAAAAACTTTTGCTCCAAAATGTCTCTTGTTTTCTCTTTGATAATTATTTGCATGCATTTTCCACACCTGTCTCCCTCAGTCAGTGTACATGTTGCATATATATATATATATGCTTATTCATAGTTGACATCTACGTTGTACATTCCAAACGTACATTTCGTCACTTGAAATGGCTTTTTCAAAGGGGGTTGTCCTCCTTCTAGATGTACTGAATTTATATGCACAGTTGGGCTTTTCATTACACAAACATAAGTGGTAATTACTGTGTTTGCTCTGATAGATCACTATTATATGAATATACTGTCTCATTTTATTGATCTGTGTGAGCAAATATGGTATTTAACACTTATGAACATAAGTGTTAAATACCATATTTGCTCACACAGATCAATAAAATGAGACATACAGTATACTCATATAATAGTGATCTATCAGAGCAAACACAGTAATTACCACTTATGTTCGGGTAATGAAAAGCCCAACTGCACATATGTATATAACACACCAAGAAAGAGAACAATCCCTTTTGATATTGCCACGTCACATGGAGAAATGTACGTCAGAATGTCCCACATAGACATCAACCCAGAACAGGCACACATATGCAATATGTACACTGACTGAGGCAGATAAGCATGGAAAAAATCATATATATACAGGGAGTGCAGAATTATTAGGCAAATGAATATTTTGACCACATCATCCTCTTTATGCATGTTGTCTTACTCCAAGCTGTATAGGCTCGAAAGCCTACTACCAATTAAGCATATTAGGTGATGTGCATCTCTGTAATGAGAAGGGGTGTGGTCTAATGACATCAACACCCTATATCACGTGTGCATAATTATTAGGCAACTTTCTTTCCTTTGGCAAAATGGGTCAAAAGAAGGACTTGACAGGCTCAAAAAAGTAAAAAATAGTGAGATATCTTGCAGAGGGATGCAGCACTCTTAAAATTGCAAAGCTTCTGAAGCGTGATCATCGAACAATCAAGCGTTTCAATAGTCAACAGGGTCGCAAGAAGCGTGTGGAAAAACCAAGGTGCAAAATAACTGCCCATGAACTGAGAAAAGTCAAGCGTGCAGCTGCCACGATGCCACTTGCCACCAGTTTGGCCATATTTCAGAGCTGCAACATCACTGGAGTGCCCTAAAGCACGAGGTGTGCAATACTCAGAGACATGGCCAAGGTAAGAAAGGGTGAAAGACGACCACCACTGAACAAGACACACAAGCTGAAACGTCAAGACTGGGCCAAGAAATATCTCAAGACTGATTTTTCTAAGGTTTTATGGACTGATGAAATGAGAGTGAGTCTTGATGGGCCAGATGGATGGGCCCGTGGCTGGATTGGTAAAGGGCAGAGAGCTCCAGTCCGACTCAGACGCCAGCAAGGTGGAGGTGGAGTACTGGTTTGGGCTGGTATCATCAAAGATGAGCTTGTGGGGCCTTTTCGGGTTGAGGATGGAGTCAAGCTCAACTCTCAGTCCTACTGACAGTTCCTGGAAGACACCTTCTTCAAGCAGTGGTACAGGAAGAAGTCTGCATCCTTCAAGAAAAACATGATTTTCATGCAGGACAATGCTCCATCACACGCGTCCAAGTACTCCACAGCGTGGCTGGCAAGAAAGGGTATAACAGAAGAAAATCTAATGACATGGCCTCCTTGTTCACCTGATCTGAACCCCATTAAGAACCTGTGGTCCATCATCAAATGTGAGATTTACAAGGAGGGAAAACAGTACACCTCTCTGAACAGTGTCTGGGAGGCTGTGGTTGCTGCTGCACGCAATGTTGATGGTGAACAGATCAAAACACTGACAGAATCCATGGATGGCAGGCTTTTGAGTGTCCTTGCAAAGAAAGGTGGCTATATTGGTCACTGATTTGTTTTTGTTTTGTTTTTGAATGTCAGAAATGTATATTTGTGAATGTTGAGATGTTATATTGGTTTCACTGGTAAAAATAAATAATTGAAATGGGTATATATTTGTTTTTTGTTAAGTTGCCTAATAATTATGCACAGTAATAGTCACCTGCACACACAGATATCCCCCTAAAATAGCTAAAACTAAAAACAAACTAAAAACTACTTCCAAAAATATTCAGCTTTGATATTAATGAGTTTTTTGGGTTCATTGAAAACATGGTTGTTGTTCAATAATAAAATTAATCCTCAAAAATACAACTTGCCTAATAATTCTGCACTCCCTGTATATAGTTGTTGTATCTGCGTGTTGCGCATGTGTAGTGCGCATGTGCTTTGGGTTGTGAATGCACATTGCGAGGAGGAGGTTGCGCATTGCACAATTTACGGCATTAGCTGCATATGCGCATTGTGCTGTGAGGTTGGCGCATGCACAGCAGGGCTGCGCATGTGCAATGTGCGACGGGGAAAAGAGACACAAGGAAGGGAGAGGGGGAAAAAGAAGAGGGATAGGGGGAAAAGAGGCACAGGAGAGGGGAAAAGGAGACACAGGGGAGGGAGAGGGGAAACAGACACAGGGAGGGGGAAACAGACAAGGGGGGGAGACACAGGGGAGGGAGAAGAGACACAAGGGAGGGAGAAGAGACACAGGGGAGGGAGAGGGTGGAACAAACACAGGGGAGGGAGAGGGGAGATTGAGACACAGTGGAGGGAGATGGGGAAAGAGACACAGGGGAGAGAGGGGGGAGAAGACACAGGGGAGGGAGAGGGGGAAGAGGCACAGGGGAGGGAGAGACACAGGAGAGAGAAAAGGGGAAGGGGATACAGGGGAGAAGAGAAGAGACACAGGGGAGGGAGAGGGTGGAACAAACACAGGGGAGGGAGAGGGGAGATTAGACACAGTGGAGGGAGATGGGGGAAAGAGACACAGGGGAGGGAGAGGGGTAAGAGACACATGGGAGGGAAAGGGGGGGAAGAGACACAGGGGAGGGAGAGTGGGGGAGAGACACAGGGGAGGGAGAGGGAGGGAAGAGACACAGGGAAAGGGAGAGGGGGGAGAGACACAGTGGGGGAAAGAGACACATGAGAAGGGGAAGTGACACGGGGAGGGACAGGGGGAAAGAGACACAGAGGTAAGAGAGGGGGGAAAGAAAGAGACATGTAGGGTACACAGAGAGATAGTACATAAACAGACAGAGAACACTATATCATGCCGTCATTTTTGACGGGCAAGTTGCTAGTGTGTAAATAATTATCAAAGAGAAACAAGGACATGGCCATGTTTGGGCAAAAGCTTTTGCTGTTGCCTTAAAGTGAGGAGGTACCCTTGGGGGTCTAAGTGTCAGTTCACCTCTCTAATTAGAACATATACATGGAGTGTCCTGTTGTTTTAGTTCTCAGGGTTACTTCTACATATATATATATATATATATATATATATATATATTTTTTTTTTTATATTTATTTTCTAGCCTAGCATTATTGTAATGTATAATTTGCAGAACATAAAAATACTATTTTATTAATGCTCCTATCCTTATATTATCTGAATGCAGTATTCGTTTATGCTACTTTAAGCATGAGTTGCTTTGACAGAATCTTCCTGTGCTACCAATGTTGTGTGCTAATTGCTGAATATTAATAATATAATTTTTTTTAACTATAAAATAAACTGCCATCAGGGGGATTGAAACACAAAAAGAAAGATTTGTGGATAGTAAATTCAGAGAACTTGGTAACATGCCAATAATAAACCTTAACATTAATTTAATTTAATTAACATTAAACACCTCATTCACTATAACTCATGATGAGACAAGTATGGCTATCTTTTACAGTGGGAAAAAATCCTCTAGTACTCTAGTAAATCACACAATTATTTGAGATCCTGGATCGCAGGTTTCTGTGGGCTATTCTGTGCGACGATCCTTTGGTAAATTTACCACTCTGTCTTCAATTCCTCTTCCCATTTACTAATATTTTTGTCAGTCCAGCAATCATGGATATAGATTTACTCTTGATCATGCAACTAATCTATCAAACGATGATGCTCCCTTTCCCCTAATAGGTAAGATATTCACGTGCATTTAATATTCAAGGAAAGAAGTGCAAAGCCACTAGGCAAAATCTTTTGAGTGGGGTTCTGTCTTAGAAATTATCTGTCATCCCAGTTCAACACATTTTATATAGTTATTATGGGTAGCTCTGTACCAGTGTGTGCACCCAAGAAACTTTAAGATTCCTCAAATATTCTCATAAGGGGAAATGACAATTTCATATCATTTGAAAATTGTACAAAGTATAAAAAAGCCAATTTATTGTAACTTATAAAAAATCTTAACTTCTTGCAAAAAAAAAAAAAGGTAGGTTGAAAATGTCCTGTTGCTGCGAATGGTACCCACTACATGAACACACTACATTTGCCCTGACATCATCCCTTTCCCTATGGCAGGGAAGGGGTTAAAAAATAATAACAATTATGCAGGGTGTTTATGATCTCCCTGCTTATCACCCACTACCCTGTATGAGCCCAGGGATCCCCAAGGTTCTTCCCAATACCAATGACATCTATAATTAAACCCCTGCCACATAGGTCCTTAACAGACCCTCATGGCATCTAAAATTAACCCCATGCCACGTAAGTTCTTAATTATCTCTGTGGCATTTAACTTTCAACCCCTGCTACGGATGGTTCTTATCGGACTACTGTGGCAGTAAAAATTGATCCTTAAATAACCCCAATGGCACCCATCGTTTACCTCATTGACAATCTGTGAATTCTGATTGGTTAGAAATTAAACCCTGGAAGTGTTGAGAAGGCTGACATCAAATACTTGATTCTGATTGGCTGAAATACGATTGACACGGATTTCAAGCAATTAGAATCTTCAAAAATAAAAACTATTTAAGGCTGAGTTTTTTACTATTTCAACAGGCCAGATGATGAGGATTATGGGTTTCAAACAAGACTGAGGAAAACAGGATTCTTCAATCAACATGGATAACCATATTGTTTTGTCATTATTTATACACTAGTAACTTGCCCGTCATAAATGACAATGTCACATGTTATGTTCAATTGTCTGTGCTTTCTCTGTGTGCCCTCTGTCTCTCTCTGTGCACCCTCTCTCTCTGAGCTCTCTGTGTGCTGTCTCTCTCTCGCTCCATGTGCCCTTTCTCTCTGTAAGCCCCTTCTTTGTGTGTGCCCTCTATCTCTCTATGTGTCCTCTCTCTATGCTCTGTTTGCTCTCTGTCTCTCTCCTGTCCCCTCTCTCTGCATCCCTCTCTTTCTCTCTCTGTCCCTCTCTCCCTTTCGCTCTCTTTCCCTCCCCCTCTCTCTGCCTGCCTGCCTCTATTCCTCCCTCCCTTTCTCTCCCTCTCTTCCTATCTCTCTCTTCCTATCTCTCTCTTCCCTCCCCTCTTTCTCCCCCTGCCTTTCTCCCCACCCCCGTTGCGCAGTTGCGTGATTCTCCTACAGTGCCAACTATCAGGATGTGAGAAACGCATCGTGCAGGTATTACCCACATCTGTTAACTATTATAGGTGATTCTCTTCTAACTACTGTTGTAGAGTTTAACAGAGTTTCTTAATACATTTAAATCTTAAATAATATGAACATTCTCTATTTTCTGTATGTTATATACAGTATGGTGAGAGGTTCCTTATCTATGGAGCCTCCTTGTTAATTATAGAGATTTCATCATAATGTAGTGCAGATTCCATAGAAGAATTACATTAATTTGAAATATCCCACCTCCCAATGTGAAAAATAGAATATTTCTCTTGTTTTTATTTAGTAAATGTGACACAATGATATGCCCCTATTTGTAACATATGGTGCAGAAAATATCATAAAAATTACCTGTTAATTTTATACAACTACTTTTCTTTGACTATTCTTACATGCAACATTGATTCAAAGTAACACTAAGTAAAAGTTGTGCAATCTTTCTTGAAACTAGAAATAGAAAATGTCTCTCTGCCCACATAACATAAAGCTCAACAGACCACTCATGCAGTTAGACGCCAGTCCAATAGCCAACATGAACAAGCGCCCAATATCTGTTACACATTCAAAGCTGTGATATAACAAAAGGAATACACAGGGGGAATTTACTAACTATCTCAAATGCATCTCATGATTTACTTTGCATGATTGGCTATGGGTAAAACAGCCCCATAAAACATACCTTTCAGGTGAAAAAGGTGCTTAGTAAATCCCCCCACTGTTCAATATTATCAAATACAACTTTTCAGATACAACTAAGTAAAAATGATTTTCATTCTCCTTTTATATATAATGTCCTAGTTTAGCTGCAGTAAATAAAATAATATTTTGGGGTATGGTAAATGAGAGTATTAATTAATTGGGCTATTAACCTGTTGCTCAAGACTGAAGATTGAAAAAAAAAAAAAAAACACTGAAGGCACAAATTAAATGTAAGACAACTTAATAAATTAAACATATACCCTCCTTTAAAGTTTATATAATGGGAATTTCCCACCTTTGATGCTGTAGGGTGAAAACATACATGTATGGCTTTTGGCACTCTGCTAACTTCCTTTTTCAGAATTGCACAGTCTTTACACTGACTTTTTTATACATTAAAATATAACACATACTACAGAGTGCACTCAATTATCTGTTTCATCCATGCATGCGTGTTCTGACATGACCCAACCACAGTATAGCTTTACTCTGAGTTAGGAGAGCTGTGTTTAGAGCATTGGCTCATTTTTTTAACACCTTCCAGCTCTGTTGTGTGCTTTATTATCTTTGGTTGTGTATTGATACTCTAAAACCACAGCTACCATTTATTTTATTTTTTTACATTATCACTTGTCTGGCTCATCCTCCCATTTAATTATACGCCCTGATATAGATAGGAGCATTGACTGCAAAGAAAAGATAAGAATATTTTACTATTTCTTTTACTCAAACACTTTATAAAAATGCCTTTCATTTTATATTAAAGCTCCTTAAAAAGCACCAGGAGGGCACATTTTGGTGATGAATACCTGAAAATATAAATATCACTGATCTGCAGTTTCTAGCTGTAAATGTTTAATTCATACAGTTTAAGAATTAATCTACAATACACTTTTTTTCCAATTTTCGTTGTTTAGGGTTTTAATTTCTAAAATACTAGTTAATGGAAAGTAAAATCAATAAAGCTACTGGACATCTAGTGAACCTGATTTTTGTTAGATTTTGAATTTATATTGCTCAAATGAATAATTATATAAAAACATGCAAGTACAGTAGATATAGAGATGAGTTCCCTGGTGTTCCAGTGGTTAGGATTCAGTGCTTTTACCACTTTGACTTGCATTCGATTCCAGTCATGGAACTAAGATGTCACACCACCCTGAAGCCAGGCAGGGCTGGACCTGGTTAATATATTAAATGAACCAATACATTAAACAACAGACCTTTTGTAATCATACCTTAACTGATATATTTATTTTAATATACCGTATATATTTGAGGATAAGCCGACTTTTTCAGCACATTTTTTATGCTGAAAAAGCCCCCCTCGGCTTACACTCAAGTGAGGGTCTCACTTACCTGTTCTCTGATGGGGGAAGGGGGGAAGAGGTGGTTGATGGGGGAAGGTGGAAGAGGAGGATGGGGGAAGATGGGGATGAGGGGGGAAGAGGGGGATTGGGGGGAAGAGGTGGATGAGGGGGGAAGAGGGGGAAGAAGGGGATGAGAGGGGAAGAGGGGGATGAGAGGAAAGAGAAGGATGAGGGGGAAGAGGAGGATGAGGGGGGAGGAGGATAAGGGGGGCTTAGGGCTCATAATATATATTTTTGTTGACCCTATTTTCCCCTTACTCAGCTAGTTTACTGTTTTTCTTTGAAATAAATATTCAAAAACATTTAACCTACTGATGCCTCGATTAATGTAATTGTATTGGTATCTATTTCTTATTTTTGAAATGTATCAGTAGCTGCTGCATTTCCCACCCTAGGCTTATACGAGTCAATAAGTTTTCCCAGTTTTTTGTGGTATAATTAGGTGCCTCGGCTTATATTCGGGTCGGCTTATACTCGAGTATATACAGTAATCCTTTTTATATGACATAATTTATATATATATATATATATATATATATATATATATATATATATATATATATATATATATATATATATATATATATATATTCTTAGAATTAAAGCATCTCACGAGTTTCATTTAGCCATGGTGAAACTGTTCAGTAGAAACAGGTGGGCCTAAATGAACAATAGTTGACCAACATGTATGTTTGAGTGTTGGCAATATTCATTTGGTTTGCATCAGTTCTCACTTGAAACAATGGTGGGGCAAGTATTTTATTTGCTGAACCCAAATACCAAATATTTATCTAAAAATAATACACTCAGATGTTCTTAAGATCTTTCTGAGTACAGGTGTGTCAACAAAGCACTGAATTAAAAATTTGGTAGAATCTAGAAAAATAATTTTAAAGGCTTGCAAAAATTGCATAGCATGTGGCGTAGAAAACATACTGTAAATATAACTGCTCAATTTTGTACAGCTACAGGCTGTATTGCAAAGCTTAAAATACAGACCAAATTATATTCAACTACAAAAGCAGACTATGAGACTCCTTCAATTCGGAGTCCACAACTGGTAGGATATAGGCCGTAAGTCTGCGGGCCCGCAGCATGCTAAACTTACGGTGCTATTCAAATGGACAAGACCACAAGTCCCGGCCCTATGTTGCAAATCCTAAACCATGAAATCGTATGTAGCATTTCGGGGTGTGATCATGATCAATTAAGCAAGGCCGTAACTCCTGAGTTAGACACAGCCAATAGAAACGGAGCCCGTCAGTAAAACATGGAGGGGACATGTCAATCAACTTGCGATTCGGGGTCCAGGATGCGATCGGACCAGCAAACCTGCAATGTACAAAATAATAAAACTGAATGCCGATACTGTTCTAGTCCATATGGGTGGCCTCATATGTATTAACAAATTGATTCCCGAGATCGATAGAACCACGAAGTTAAACATAAAATTAAATGATTTTTGATTGCCGATTTGCGGGCTTGAGACTTGTGCAATTAATTCTAATGTCTTTCATCGCTTTCCCCGTAATTTACAGTGCAGTATTGATTTTATATTTGCATTTACAGTACTCCGGACATGTCTTTAAGACCTTTGCGAGGCCACTTTGGAACCCGTTACTTGTGGACCGACTTTTGCGGTTTTGGCGGCGTGGTTAGTGAGGGGGACTCGGAGCAATTAAATAGCGATTTGCAATTTTAGCAATTGTAACTCTTGCGGCTGTGAAAGATCAAAGGCTTGGAGGGGCCTTAACTTGAGATGTTAACCATTGCAAGGAATCGGAGGCCGGAGCTCGTAACCCTATCGGAGCCCGCAAAAAGACGCCAATTGAATAGCAAAATACCTTATTGCCTCCATTACGGAACCCCGGATCTCCAGATGCCTCAATTGAATGAGGCTCTATTTTTACAAGGACACTAAAGTCACCAAATGTTCTTCGCACCAGGTAGAGGCTTGAAAAACATGTTGGAAAATATCTATTACATGGATCCTGCAGGCTATTTGACATAAGAACTTACTGATACATAAGCCAAAAATAACAGAGGGTTTGTCACGCAAGAGAAAATAGATTATGAGACTTGCAATTGTCCTTACAAGTACACTTAAGCAGAAGTGAGTGTGAAGTTGTGAGTCTGAGCCTAGAAACACAGTAATTTCCATAGCAACCCCAATAAAATTAAAGAACAGATCCAAAATTAAAGATCCAATAAAAAGTTACCTCTAATGTTATTATCTGTCGATGCCGAGAAGGCATTCAATATAATCGATTGGATGTATATGAAAGAGGTTTTACTCCGATTTGGCTTAAGCGATAGTTACATAAAAAGCATTATGACATTGTATTCAGCCCCAAGAGCATACGTATCATACCAGGGATACAAATCACAACTGTTTAATATAGCTAGAGGTACAAGGCAGGGGTGTCCACTATGTCCGTTACTTTCCCACTGTGTCTTGAACCTTTGGCGATAGCACTAAGGGAATCTCCAGATGTCAACGGAATGAAACTAGGAGTCACAGATTATAAACTCAGCTTTTCGCTGATGATATCTTACTCACCATCACAGATCCGTTAATTAGCCTTCCTAGCTTATTTAATATACTGCATACATTTGGTCAAATATCAGTTTTTAAAGTAAACACAAATAAAAGTGAGGCGCTCAATATCTATGATGACATTTACCCCAACATTTTTAAAGAAATTTACAAAGAACTCCATACTTGGACCTCACTTAAAATTTTGTGGTTTGGTAAAATCAATGCCGTTAAAATGAACGTTTCCTTTTTTTTTGTTTTGTTTTGTTTTTCTTGTTGAGTTAATACTAAAGATTATATCGGAAACACTATGTGAGGTCATAGATCGTTTAAAATAAAACAAAGTCATTGAGAAAGGTCTGAAAAAAATATGTTTATGACAGGTAATAATATTTCATTGTAATATGTTTTTTTGGTGTGTTGTTTTCTCAAAATTTACCCTGTTGTGAAATAACCTTTTCTCACAATAAAATTCATTTAAAAAAAAGAAAATCTGTGGTCAGACTTAAAGATTGCTGTTCACAAGAGCAAACCATCAAACTTGAAGGTGCTAGAGAAGTTTTGCAAGGAGGAATGGGCAAAAATCCCAGTGGTAAGATGTGGCATGCTCATAGAGACTTATCCAAAGTGACTTGGAGCTGTGATTGCCGCAAAAGGTGGCTCTACAAAGTATTGATGTTAGGGGGTGAATAGTTATGACTTTTTCTTCTATTTTGTCCTATTGCTTCACAATAAAAAAAAAACCTTCAAAGATGTGGGCATGTTCTGTAAATTAAATGATGCAAATCTTCAAACAATCCATGTTAATTCCAGGTTATGAGGCACAAAACATGAAAAATGCCAAGGGGTTGAATACTCTCTGTCACAACCTACTATGATGATGGGATCTAAAGTATCTTAGTACTCTTATTCCCAGTAGGTTTAGACCTAATTTTGGGTGACTCTAGACCTATGGACAGTCTTTGTCGGTACAAAGGCATAAGTCCCAGCTTGCTTTGGTAGTGTACCTGGGAGCACCTTGGTAGGGAGTCAGAACGAGCTCCTCTACAAGCATATGCCTCTGGGTCAATAATACATGCTTAGTCAAAGTATGAAAATTAAGAACAACTTTATTTTGGAAACACACAGTATTTAAACAACTCACAAAACCAGTACAGGGAGTGGCTACCCCCTTGTCCAACCCTCATCTTCCTCTTGGCCAATGGGGTAATCTCCAGAGTAACTTGATTACCTCTGGCCAATGGACTAGAGGTAAGCCCTGGGAACTTCCAGACCCCTCCCATGGGCCGCCCACTAGGTGTGGCTACCTAGTTCACTTGGTCTCTGGCTCTCAAGGGAGAAACATCTATGTGCTCCTGTACTATGACCCTGATATTGGACTGAAGAACCCATGGGGTTAAGGTGCCTCAATGTCTGTACAGACCCCTTTGTTCTGGCCTTGCTATTACTTCAAGTGTTTACTTTAGGTGATAGCTGGAAGGCAGATAAGTGATCTACTCAGGTTACTATCTGTATCAGACCCAATATGGATGACTGCACACAACATGGCTCCCACATTACAATACAATATATTTACAGATATTACCACTACAACATTTTATAATCCACAGCATCTCTCCCTTTCCCACATGTTATGAGTTGAGGCAGTACTTCCCACGTCACTCCACTTAATGCGTTATGACGACTTTTTAATGGTGACGTGGTAAACTGCCTCTTCTCTGAATGCATAACAATAATAGTGGGACTCTGCCCTGAATATATAACACTATAACAGTGGCTCTGGGAGCCCAAAACCTTCTGTTCAATAACATGTGGCAGATAACAGTTCCAAATCCAAGATGGCCCCTGGCTGATTCATTCCCCCAAGCGTGGCAGGGAACATCCCTGATTTTCCCAGCTACGCTGATAGTCATGAATCTGCTGGTTTGGCCAGGCCCTCTGTATGCTATGCCAGTTCCAGTCCGTTCGCACACAGTCCCAAGGTGTAGCATCAAAGCCTCCCCAAGTGTGTGGTCTTGCCCTGACTGTACAGAGGAAATTGCTCTTCCCATGCAACCCCCACCCAAATAGTCCAGGATCCCATCTCTCTCTTCTTGGCAGCAGCATGGAAGTCACTGGGGACACAGTGGGTTGCACCCATACACCCTTCTGAGGCAAAATAGTATTTTGGGGAGCCCCACAAAACAACCCCTGTCTCAGGGCAACCCCTTTCCCCTCAGCCAGTCCCCACAGCTGGGCTGGGGTTTCTAAAATAGTCTCTGGATGCTCCTTTCTTGCTGCCTCCTGAGCATCTGTAGCTTTGGACAGCTCCTCCTGGTTGTCCTCTATTGCCCTTGGTGGAGCAACTGTGCTCTGGCTCTCTGATGCAGGCTGGGGAATCTCGCAATTCCCGCCCAGCCGGTTCTTTGGGGCCCTCAGCTGACCCTCTTCTTCTATGGCCTTTTGCTTGGTACCCTTATCCCAGTCCTCCAGGTTTAACTGGGCCTTTGTAGCGGTGTCTGTTCCAGTGGGCCTCTGGACATTGGTTATCCAGGGTATCTCCCCAGTTGGTTCACCCTCTACAATGGTGCCACACTGCACCCACGGCTCCTTTGCCAAGGCTGGCAAGCTTGCTGCCCCTGTCTGGCTCTTGGTGCCCCTGGCACTCTCTTGGTGCCCCTGGCACTCTTGGTGCCCCTGGCTCACTTGGTGCCCCTGGCACTCTTGGTGCCTCTGACTCTCTTGGTGCCCCTGGCACTCTTGCTGCCTCTGACTCTCTTGGTGCCCCTGGCACTCTTGCTGTGTGAGGCCTGGTTCCCTGTAGCTAAGAACCAGTTCCTTTCCCTCCCCACAGTCCATTACATAGCCCTCCTGGGCTGTGTGCTTCACTAGCACCATTTGTAGCAACTCTCCTGGGGTGTCAGGGTACATATTTTGGTTATCTGTTGTAGGCTGGGGAATCTTATCCTTCCCACCCAACCTGACCTCTACGGCCTTCTCCCCAGAGTGCATTACATAGCCCTCCACACAGGCTCTTGGGTGGCTATCCTGAGCCCCTGGTTCCATTAGCAGTTCTGGCCCATCCACTATGCCTAGAACTTTGGAGGGCAGACTTAATTCATCTGGCCCTATCTTGTGAGTAGTTAGCCCTTCCTCTGGGATTAAATCTCTTGGGATATCAGGGTGCAGACATTTATTATCTGACCCCACCCAGGGAACATTCCTCTGAGTCTCTGGCGCTTGTAGCTCGTGAGTAGGCCCTGACACAGTCTCTATATTTTTTAAAGGAACGCATTCTCCATCACTATGTTCTCCCCAGACCCCTTGCACACGATCACTTCGGTACATACCATCTGTGTTGTAAAGATCTGGCGACCAGTCCTCTTGACTGGGTTGTTCCCCTCTTGATGGGCAAAATGTTTCCCCATAGATCTTGTCCCACAACTCAAAATACTGCTCCTCCAGCTGCAGTTCCTGCTCAATCAGGTGTACCATTAAATTAGCCTCCATGGACCATGGTTCCAGTCCCAGATTATGACAGCGCTCCACAAACAAGTTGTTGTGCCTTTTACATGTTCCTATGCCCCCTTCAGGATCACCATACACAATGTCTTGGAGGCCAGAATCTATCTCCAAGCGGAAATCAAACTCCTCTCCAAGGCCACCAACTATTCTGGTGTGAAAAACAGGATATTGGTTCTCCAAGGCAACCTCTTTTCTTACTAGTACTTCCAGCCAGCCCATTAGTTCAACGTCTTGCCACAGGTTCAGAATCGCCATCCATTTCTTTAGACGCAGTGTTTCTCTGTAGCCAAGTCTTTGTTGAGCTGGGGCTCTCGCTCCATTGCGCTCCTGCCAGATCCTCTGGCAATGCTGGTCTAGTAAGTTGGACACCTCTTGTGCGGTCATCTTACTGGGGTATAAGTGCCTGGCTGCTTCATAACGCCTTGTTGCCTCTGTTATGATGTCCGTCTGTTCCATTCCTGGTCCTTGTAGAGTCGTCCCACCACTGCCAGCCAATTGTCACAACCTACTATGATGATGGGATCTAGAGTATCCTAGTACTCTTATTCCCAGTAGGTTTAGACCTAATTTTGGGTGACTCTAGACCTATGGACAGTCTTTGTCGGTACCAAGGCATAAGTCCCAGCTTGCTTTGGTAGTGTACCTGGGAGCACGTTGGTAGGGAGTCAGAACGAGCTCCTCTACAAGCATATGCCTCTGGGTCATTAATACATGCTTAGTCAAAGTATGAAAATTAAGAACAACTTTATTTTGGAAACACACAACAACTCACAACAACTCAGTTTAAACAACTCACAAAACCAGTACAGCGAGTGGCCACCCCCTTGTCCAACCCTCATCTTCCTCTTGGCCAATGGGGTAATCTCCAGAGTAACTTGATTACCTCTGGCCAATGGACTAGAGGTAAGCTCTGGGAACTTTTAGACCCCTCCCATGGGTCGCCCACTAGGTGTGGCTACCTAGTTCACTTGGTCTCTGGCTCTAAAGGGAGAAACATCTATGTGCTCCTGTACTACGACCCTGATATTGGGCTGAAGACCCCATGGGGTTAAGGTGCCTCAATGTCTGTACAGACCCCTTTGTTCTGGCCTTGCTATCACTTCAAGTGTTTACTTTAGGTGATAGCTGGAAGGCAGATGGGTGATCTACTCAGGTTACTATCTGAATCAGACCCAATATGGATGACTGCACACAACATGGCTCCCACATTACAATACAATATATTTACAGATATTACCACTACAACATTTTATAATCCACAGCATCTCTCCCTTTCCCACATGTTATGAGTTGAGGCAGTACTTCCCACGTCAGTCCACTTAATGCGTTATGACGACTTTATTAATGGTGACGTGGTAAACTGCCTCTTCTCTGAATGCATAACAATAACAGTGGGACTCTGCCCTGAATATATAACATTATAACAGTGGCTCTGGGAGCCCAAAACCTTCTGTTCAATAACATGTGGCAGATAACAGTTCCAAATCCAAGATGGCCCCTGGCTGATTCATGACACTCTCTCCCTCCCCCTTCTCCCTCTCATCACTTTTCTCTCTTTACCCCTTCTCTCTCTCCCCTCCCTTCTCTCTCTCTCACTCCTATCTCTCTCACCCTCCTCTCTCTCTCTCTCCCCTATTTCCCTCGTATATTTCTCCCTCCTATCTTTCTCCCCCTCTCTTCACTCTTTCTCCCCTTTCCTTCACTCTCTCTCCTCTCACAACCCACTTCTTTCACTCCCCCACTTCTCTTACCTTCATGCTTATCTCCCTGCCCCGTCCACACGCCACTGGGTGTAAGGCAGGTGAGGTTTGAGGTCTTTAGTACCTGGTTATTTGTGATTGTTTCATTCTCTGTTATGGTAATGTTGTGGAGAAATACAAATATCCATACTTTATTTAGTATATATATATATATATATATATATATATATATATATATATATATATACTATTTATCCCCATTGTAAGTATCCTTGGTATTTGGCTAGGTGTAAGCTCTGAAACAGTTAAATCTGCATGTCCCAGATGTAGCAATTTACTAGGAGCCATAAACAACTCTCAAGTCTAAACAAAAATGCCACAGCCCAAGGATAATTTTAAACAAATTATGCGTAGAGATAACAAAGTAAGAGTTTTGTACGCAGGTGGTGTGACGTATCAGGCATGGTTGACATGTTCTAACTGCATGTTTCATCTTTTATTGGCCTACTAATATAAATAATATCTTACTGGTCAAGAAATGGGTGTTGGTGGAATATACAATTTTCTAGAAGGTAGAAATGGAATGTGCCATTTCCTGTATGAAGGAAATACTATAAAAGTCTGTGTCCAGAACCGGCATATGCTAATTACGTGATGTCCCATGCACGTCACCTCATTAGCATATGCCGGTTCTGCACACAGGCAGAAGACGCGAAGGAGAGGTTGGCAAAAAGGAGAGATGAGGGTCAGGAGTGTGAAAAAGGAGACACAGGGAGAGGAGGGGGGAAAAGGAGACATGAGGGAGAGGAGGGTGAAAAAGGAGACATGAGGGAGAGGAGGGGGAAAAGGAGACACAAGGGAGGGAGAGGAGGCGGAAAAGAAGACACAAGGGAGGGAGAGGAGGTGGAAAAGAAGACACAAGGGAGGGAGAGGTGGGGGAAAAAGGAGACATGAGGGAGGGAGAGGTGGGGGAAAAGGAAACACAAGGGAGAAAGAGGAGGGGGAAAATAAGACACAAGGGAGGGAGACGTGGGGGGGGAAGGAGACACAGGGGAGTGCGAGGTGGGGAAAAGAAGACACAATGGAGGGAGAGGTGGGGGAAAAAGGAGACACAAGGGAGGGAGAGGTGGGGGAAAAGGAGACACAAGGGAGAATGAGGTGGGGAAAAGAAGACACAATGGAGGGAGACATGGGGAAAAAGGAGACACAAGGGAGGGAGAGGTGGGGGAAAAAGGAGACACAAGGGAGGGAGAGGTGGGGGAAAAAGGAGACACAAGGGAGGGAGAGGTGGGGGAAAAAGGAGACACAAGGGAGGGAGAGGTGGGGGAAATGGGAGACACAAGGGAGGGAGAGGTGGGGGAAAATGAGACACAAGGGAGGAAGAGGTGGGGAAAAGGAGACAGAAGGGAGGAAGAGGTGGGGAAAAAGGAGACACAAGGGAGGGAGAGTTGAGGGAAAAAGGAGACACAAGGGAGGGAGAGGTGGGAGAAAAAGGAGACACGAGGGAGGGAGAGGTGGGAGAAAAGGAGACACAAGGGAGGGAGAGGTGAGGAAAATAGGAGACACAAGGGAGGAAGAGGTGGGGGGAAAGAGACACAAGGAAGGGAGAGGTGGGGGGAAAAGGAGACACAAGGGAGGGAGAGGTGGGGGAAAAAGGAGACACAAGGGAGGGAGAGGTGGGGGAAAATGAGACACAAGGGAGGAAGAGGTGGGGAAAAGGAGACAGAAGGGAGGAAGAGGTGGGGAAAAAGGAGACACAAGGGAGGGAGAGTTGAGGGAAAAAGGAGACACAAGGGAGGGAGAGTTGAGGGAAAAAGGAGACACAAGGTAGGGAGAGGTGGGAGAAAAGGAGACACAAGGGAGGGAGAGGTGGGGAAAATAGGAGACACAAGGGAGGAAGAGGTGGGGGGAAAGAGACACAAGGGAGGGAGAGGTGGGGGAAAAAGAAGACAAAAGGGAGGGAGAGGAGGGGAATGAGATACAAGGGAGGATGCAGATGAGTGCCGAAGGAGCTCACACTGTGTGGCAAACAGCATTGCCACGCTTAAAATTTAATTCCCGTAATTTTTGACAGGCAATTTCCTAGTTACACATAATACACACATTTTTTTCCATTGTACATATACAGCCAAACTTTGATTGTTTTACCCTTATTTTATTTTTGGGATTATAATGGAGGGAGGAGAAAGGAGGGGAGAGGAGTGGAGAGGTGGGGAGGAGGAGAAGTGGATAGGCAAGGAGGAGTGAGAGGTTGCCCTGGGGAGTAGTGGTGGTGAGGAGGAGTGGGGGGATGAAGGAGTGGTGGAGGGGAGGAGGAGGACAGAAGTGGTGGAGAGGAGGGGGAGAGGAGGGTGGAGAGGAGGAGGAGCAGAGGCAGGGAAGTAGGGGAGTGTAGAGGAGGAGGTAAGTGGTGGCAGGGTGGCCCGAGCAGCAGGAACACCTAGGAGAGGGACAGAGGGAAAATGTCCTTATCCCTGGAGGGGAGGGGGGTAGATCGGGAAGGGACAGGCAAGCACAGGGCTGCCCTGTGATTTTTGCATGAGGGAGGGAAGTCAGACCAGGACCTAGTGCTCAAGCATGGAAGGAGGTAGCGGCTGAGGTTACAGCAGTAGGCACAGCGCCAAGGGATGTGAGGTCTGTCAAGCACCGGTGTGATGACATCAGGGCCAAGGTGAGAAGGATGGTGACCAAAGAAGACAAGCAATAGTGAACTATAATGAGTGGGAGAGGGTCGCTGGGGACCATCTGAGATAGGTGCTCGCCACTGGAGCTTCAGGCCTGGTGGCCCAGTAGGACCCAGTCTCCATGTCAGGTGAATATCACATACACTAACATGGCACCACATGTACATCACACACACTACACATGTACATGATAACCAACAAGGACACTGACATGTCAGCTCTATGGAATTAACAAGGGATAGATGGATGCGCAATTAAATACATGAAGCTGACAAATCACTGTAATTCCTTTGAACAACAACGGTAATCAATCAATAGAGAGTCCATGTATTGGTGTACAGACCACAACTGGAATCAAGATAACGTTAGGAGACAAGAACAATCAACACCAAGAGCCAAAGAATAGATCACATCTAGTAAATGATAGCTAATCTGAGTTGCAATTAGGAGTATCAACCAGGTTCAAGCTTAGATGTCAGATAGTTATACACTCAACACAATATATTGTTCACCATACTAATGACATATACCTTTCTTTTCTCTCTTTCAGCATGAAGGAGGTCTGTGTCCAGTGGCAAGCCAGAGGCTAGGGCGTCGGCTCCATCGGAGCAGGAAGTGAAGGAGTAAGCCACCGCCCAGTAGGATTTGGCGCAGGGGGACGAGGAGACAAGCTGGGCGAGGGCCCTGGTTTGGAGGAGGAGGATATAAAATGGCGAGTGGGGTCACCATCTGGACCTCTGTCCACACCGCTGGGATTTGACCCCACTATCCCCCTCCTCCAAAGAATGAGACTATTGCCAGGGCCCTCCAACTGGAGTGAGGAGACAAGCTAGCCACCACCTGCTCCAACCCCCCCCCCCCCCCCCCACAGCAGTGCGCTGTACTGGCTGCCACCACCACCGCCGGCCCAACCACACCACCGCCGATACCCCAGGGCCCCAGACCCTTCCCACTCACACGTGGCCATCTCCTCACCACGTCACGCCCCAGGGACCTCCATCCCCAATATCAGGCCAGGCTGTGCAGACAGAGATGCTGGCCCTCAGGCGGCACCAGGTGGAGTGTCTTTAATGGATTCAGGCCAGCATCTCCACCAATGATGCAGAGGTAACGCGCAGCCTGGCAAGGCACAATAGGGAGGAGAAGAGACACCACCTAATGTCGTACCATGCAAAATCAGACCTTCAACCCCCGTGGCATTCCCCGGCAACCGGCAGCTCGGACCCTCCTCTCCTCCCACCATGCCTCCACCACTGCAGGTGCCACTGCCTCCCGGGGGTTGCCTCTCCCCGCCCTGTATTAGGTATAAATCAGGTCCATGAAGGCATCTTCTGCATCTGCAAGTATTGTGAAGGAAACGTGTGAGGTGTAAGGTTTTCACAGTGCCTCTCAGGTACGACATTCCTGCAATGACCCCCCCCCCCCTGCTTAACTTATAGCTCCCACAATCTTAAAGCTATCATATAGCCAGATATCTAAGACATGATTGTTGTTAGCTTAAATGTAGACTAATTCTGCTATAGCAGTGGACTTCAAAGGTCTCACAATGGCATGTTAATGAGCATTAATATATGCACTAGTAAAGCATGTAATCTGACCTCAATATCAGATCCTTGAGTCTGATGTAAATAAAAGTGAATCTGGCTGCTGACCTTTGTATCCTCCCCATATTAATGGGTAATTTCCCATATTGCTGATTATCCAGAGACCTAGCTAATAGTTAGTAATGCTTGCAGATGAGAATCAGGTGAGTTGGTATATTGTCACAGTTACAGTATTTAGCACTGTACTGTACATGCATGTTTCTTTTTTTATCCTCCTCCGCCAATTTTTTTTTGATTTTTGTTTTGTCACCACACTGTATTTGTGAAACTGTATTGGATTACACAGTCCAGAGGTTGAATCATCTGCTTCATTGAGCAGATCTAGACAAGTTGTAAGTGCTATGCACGTTAATGGTTTCTTCAATTAAATGGAGTGATTTCTGATGATCCTTTATTTCATTAGATTCCGGTTGCAGTGGTGTAGTGACCACATGTGACCCTGGTAGATGCTATGCATCATGCTTATTCTAGTCTATGAAATTACCCGCTGTAGGTATCCCCATTTTCCCAAAAATGCCTCTTGCTCTCCCGGGATCTGCCACACCACACACATGATATTAATGCACATGTCTTGACCATTTCTGATTGTGCTCTGTGTGTTAGTATGTTTGGGGTTATGAGACACCCACATACATGTAAACTAATTAGCCCTAAGTTACTAAGCAAAAGATCAATACATATCACATATAATAGTTGTCAAACTGCGAATCTTTGTCAAGCTTGCTGATTGCTGGCTATTAATTATAAATAGGTAAAGTATATTAATTCATTAATTAATTAATTATTACAAAAAAATAATATATATATATATATATATATATATATATATATATATATATAAAACATTAAAAAGAAAATACGCACAATCTTATATTTTACACTGCCTCTACTTTATGAATACATTAATGGTTAACACTTTAAAATATTTTTTATTAACTGTTTAATTAATTTTTTTATGGAAATTAATGTATTAATTAGTAATTAGTAATCATTATCCAAAAAATAAAATTATGTGTTTTGACTGCCTTTACTTTATGAATATATAAATGCTTAGCTCTTTCTAATACATTTATTAATGGATTCATTCATTATTAATGTTCTTTACTTTATTAATTATTCATTCATAATCATTATGAACAAAAACATTGTATATTTGTGAATGCCTTCACTTTATGAATATATTAATGCTTAGCTCTTTCTAATACAGTTATTCATTGATTAATTAATTATTAATGTTCATTAATTTATTAATTATTAATTACTAATCATTATGAAGAAAAAAAGGTATATTTGTGACTGCCTTTACTTTATGAATATATTAATGCCTAGCTCTTTCTAATATATGTATTCTTTAATTAATTAATTCTTAATGTTCATTAATTAAGTAATTATTAATTAGTAATAATTTAAAAAAAGTTTAAACTGTCACAAAAATATATACATTATACATTGCACTTATATATCTGTGTTGCTGCTCATTGCCTGAAAGGGATAGGATCCTCAAAGCAGTTAAATATTGAAATCAGTTTATTATATTATGACATCTGCTACAGTTAATATTTTATAGTACATTTATTTATGAATATATCCATGCCTACACTTTTACGTTTTGTATGTATGCCAATTAAACATCATACTCTTAAAGATTAATGAATTATTGCATTGAAACATTAAAAATGCTTCTCACTTAATTTTACAGTTTGATCATCTCTGCAGCTGACTGAATACAGAGTGACGTTTGCAGCATAGTCATCTGCAATAAGGTCACCTTTACAGGTATATCATTTAATGATGCTCGTTTTTAGGAGAAAAGGATTAAGGCTTTTTGTTTTGCATTGATCACCATTATTGATTAAATAATTAATGTCTATTAATGTATTAATTAATTATTAATTAGTAATCATTATAAAAAATAAATATTGTCTATTTTACAATGTATAGATTTCATATTGCATTTAGATATCTGAAGTACTGATCATTAACGTTCAATTACAGAAAAAAAATCATTTAAACTTGCCCAAAAATTAGGTAAATTTTCTAATGCACTTATATAGCTCTGTTCCTGCTCATTGCCTAACAGGGATAGGACCCTATAAGCACTTAAATATTTAAACAGTTTATTATATTATGACACTTTTTAATATTTTTAAATACATTATTTATTAATATATTGATGATTAGGCCTTTACATTTGCATGTATGCCAATTAAACAGGATACGTTCAATGATTAATGAATTAATTGAATCAAAACATTAAAAATGCTTTTTTATGTCATCTTACAGATTCCTCATCTCTGCACCTGCCTGAAGACAGAGAGTGAGCTCTGCAGGATTTGATCTGCTATAAGATCAACTTGACAGGTATATCATTTAATGATGATATTCTTTAGGAAAACAGGATTAAGTCTTTTTATTTTGCATTGATGACAGTTATTGATTAATTAATTAGCATATTTTTTAAAATAATTATTATTAATCAACATTATGAATACATCTATATGCTTAGTCATTTATGTTTTAATGAATGATAATTACACCTCATAACTTGATTTATTGATTAATTAATTTAATCAAAACATTACAAATCCTTTTCAGGCCAATCTATAGTTTGCTCATAGCTCTTTCTGTTTGCCCTTCTTTTGGAAAACATAATTACCTGTTTATGTTTTGCATTGATGACAGTTTTAGATTATTTCATTAATGTATATTCATTTATTAATTACTTCATAACTAATTATTTTAAAAAATAACATATTTTAGCCTGAACTTATTTATCATTATATACATATGCTTAGCTCTTTAGATTTTAACGTATGCAAATAAAAAATAACCCATTGATTGATTAGTTCATTCATTTAATGAAAACATTACAAATGCATTTCAAGTAATTTAACTGATTCATTACTGCTATTTAGGTTTTGCATTGGACAGGTAAAAACAATATGTACAAATTAAAGTAGATTACAACAAATAAGACAACAATGAACGTAAAAGAAGAATGGCAAGGGAACAGAAGCAAAAATGGAGAGATGCACAGTCCCCTGAGAATTCGCAACGCTTAAGAGAAGAATACAGAGATTTCTAAAAATAAAATAAAAATACTAAGAAGCACAAACTGAGTGTGCTAGAGCTTCAAAGAAAAGAAAAAGTAAACAAAAAATGTCTGTAAAACATTGCCTAATGACCCAATATTGCCTCATGAAATCAAAGTTCATACACATGACACCAATGTAGATATAGAAAGATGTAGTGATATCTATGTTGAGGAGGCTCACGATAGTGCTTTATTTACAGCACTAACCGTAGACACTCATTATTGTGGATTAATGAATGTGGTTTGTCAGTTTTGTGAGGCTGATCATTTTCTTTAAGAAAGACCAACTGATGGAGAGTTTATTAGTTGCTGTCAGAAAGGAAAGGTAAGTCTTCCAGAAAGACACACATTTCCAAAATATTTAGAAAGTAAAATGAGTGATCCAAAATTTCCAAATTATACCAATTAAAAAAACTAAATATTGGGTCTTATAATAGTGAAAATTAATTTGCTTCAATGGGGGCAACATTAGCAGAAAATGTCCCAGGACATGGTCCTTACTGTTTTAAAGTACAAGGACAAATTTACCACCGGACTTCACATTTACACCCAGAAGCAGGAGAGCAAATTTGAACAGTTATATGTCCTTGATACAAATGATGCTTCCTGAAAATAAACAATGCTTACTTAAAGTATTTGAACAGCTTGATAACATTATGGCCAACAACCCATATAGTCAAGCATACAGCAAATTAGCAGAGGTTGAAAAAGAACAACAGGCACATGCACAAATAAATCAATTGCCAATGCCAAGAGTAAATATGGTTCTCAAAAGAGATTGCCATACTGATCAAAGATGGTATAATTTACCAACAGCAAATGTGGTTGCCATGGTCTTTAAAAATGATGATGGTGAAACACCATTTGAGCGGGGTATTAGAATATATCCGCGCAATGAAGACCAATCTTTTATAGACATAAATATATTAAGTTGTAATTTGGATCCAATGACATATCCCATTTTCTTTCCAAATGGTGAGCTAGTATGGCAACCAAAATTACAATTGCAAAGTTATCTCAATAGCAAAGTTTGTGTTAGAAACAATATTTCTATGCTGAAATATAAAGTGGCACAAACTGCTATTCGTGATCTTTTTAATCCTATTTTATGTGGGGGCAAACTCCCACAACAATGGATTATTGATTCCTAAGTCGAAGCAAATAATCTAAACTTTGTCAAATTTCAACAAAACATGCTTCGAGTAGAACAATATTGTGGATTGATGGATTATGTTGCTGAATTGGCTGCAAACAGAGACATTCCAGCTGAAAGAGCAATGATTTTGCCATCCTCTTTCAAAGGATCTCCTCGCAATATGCGAGAAAGATACAATGATGCCATGGATATTGGAACTAAATTTGCCAAACCAGATTTATTAATTACATTCACATGTAATCAACAATGGCCAGAGATCAAGGACAATTTCAAACTTTGCCAAAATATTTCAAAATACTTCTGGCCAAAATACTTCAGATTTGGGGGCTAGAGTATGCTAAATAAAACTTAATTCATTAATTCATGATATAGCTAAAGCACACTTATTTGGGAAATGTTTGGCTTTTGTTTATAACATTGAATTTCAAAAAAGAGTCCTGCCACATGCACATATACTTTTAATACTGCAAGAAAAAGATAAATTGAATACAGCAGAGACAGTGGATTCAGTGATTACTGCTGAATTGCCACATCCAGAAAAACACTCACAACTTTATGAGATTGTAACTCATAGAATGATTCATGGTCCATGTGGAGATATCAATCCAAATTCACCATGTATACAAAATAAAAAAATCACAAAAGAGTTCCCAAAATGATTTCAAATGCAGACTTACGCTAATTGTGATGAATACCCTTTGTATAAAAGAAGAGAAGGACAAACAGCTATTATCCGTGGCCAAAAAGTTGATACTAGATTTGTGGTTCCATACAATCCACATTTGCTGATGAAGTACAATGCACACATGAATGTGGAAGCTTGCACTTCTATCAAATCCATAAAATACTGTATGTGTATAAATATATATACAAAGGATATGATGCAGCAACTGCTGTTGTGCAAGGTGCACAAAATTAGCAAGACAATCCAGTTTTACATGATGAACATTCATCTTATTTAGATGCTCGCTGTATAAGTGCTCCAGAAGCAATGTGGCGTCTTCTCAAATTTTAGATGCATGATCGGTCACATGCTGTGTATCGATTAGCTGTCCATTTGCCACAAAGTCAATTTGTTTGATTTACTGCAGGGAATGAAAGAAATGCTTTAGCACAAAGTGAGCATAGAGCAACAACACTTACTGCTTGGTTTCAATTAAATTGCCAGGACACTGAGGCCAGACAATTTTAATACATTGACATTCCACAGCACTATGTATTTGTAAACGGCCAATGATGACAACGAAAAAAAGATAATCATAAAATTATCCCACAAATTTATACCGTTAGTCCAAGAGACATTGAACATTTCAGTTTAAGTTTACTTCTTTTACATGTTCCCGGTGCACAAAGTTATGAACATTTACGCACAGTGAATTAAATAGTTTATGATACTTTCCAATTAGCTGCAAGACATCAAAACTTCCTGGCAGATGACACGGGAATGGGAGAGATGTCTAGAAGAAGCAGCACTATGTCAAATGCCAAAGCAAATGAGAGAACAATTTGCTTTCATTTACAACTTTTTGCAATGTACATGATGTATTAGCTTTGTGGGTAACATTTTAATTACATATGTGTGAAGACTTCTTGACAATGAGACCATTGCACTATTAAAAGCATTAATGGAAATTCAGGAAATCTTTCTTTGTCATGGATTAAATTGTGCAAATTTTAATTTGCCTGATACAGGATTTATAGATGAAATTAACACTGAGATTGAATACCAAAAACACAAGAACAAATTGGAACTTTAAATGCATTACAATTGGAAGCATTTAACGCCATTACAAATGCAATAGACGATGACATGCTCAAAGAGTGTTATTTCTATCTAGATGGCCCTGGTGGATCATGAAAAATGTATCTATATAATTTATAGATGAGTTGCATTCGAGCACAGGGTCAAATAGCACTGCCATTTGCAACAACTGGAATTGCTGTACTTTTGTTAGAAGGTGGTAGAACTGTGCATAGTAGATTTAAACTGCTAGTTCCATGGGTAATGATTTGCCATGTGGTGGAAAGGTGATGTTGTTAGGAGGAGATTTTAGGCAAACATTACCTGTGGTGCCACATGACAATAGGACTGACATTGTCGAAACATGTATAAAGAGAAGTAAACTGTGGAAAATATTTACACACCTTAAATATGAGATCTGAAGGCCAAAATCAATTCAATGATTGGCTAATTCAAATTAGAGAAGGAAAACATCAAAAAATAACTACTCTACCTGATGATACTGTTGAAATTCCATCAGAAATGATTTGCAAAGAATCACTAATATCGACAATCTTTCTCAATACCATCAATAACGACGATTACTCAGACATTGCAAACAGAGTGATATTAACATCAAAAAAATTAGATGCCTTGAATCTAAATAACAAAATTTTAAAATTAATCAATGCACCCCAAAAAAACTATTACAGTGCAGATTCCGTTCTGGCTGATGACAAAGACAGTGAATCTAACTTTACTATGGAATTTATTAATTCTTTAACTCCCTCTGGAATGCCACCACATATTTATGTACCCATAAAGGTGAACCAGTTCTTATACCAAGAATTGATTTGGCTCCAAGTGAGAGTGGTTTGCCTTTTGTCCTTCAAAGTAGACAATTTCCCATTATCATGGCATTTGCCATGACCATTAATAAATCCCAAGGACAAACGTTTAAGTCTGTGGGTATTTTTTTACAGGAACCTGTATTTGCACATGGACAACTCTATGTTGTATTTTCAAAATGCAACAACAAAGAGGAAATTAAAGTTCATATTGAAGAAAACACAAGTTAGAGTGATTGTTTGGAGTATGGACGCATTTTTAGCAAAAACATTGTGTACTATGAGGTTCTGTAAACATAGAGAACAGTGGTTTTATTTTGAGGACAACATTTATTTTGAGAACAACTCTATAAAATATCAAAAAAGATAGAGAACAGTGATTATACCCCACGGACGAACTTTTATGTCTAGAGGTCTCTTTTTAGAGGACCACTATTTCACATAGGAAACTCTATGTGCCATTTTCAAGAACTACAAGAACAACAACAAAAAGTGAAAATAAAAAAAATGCAAAGACAAAGTAACATATTGGAATATGTTAGAAGATACCTTTTTGCATGATTGGCACCACAAAATAATTAGGTGGCATTTTTGTACAACATTGTATTTTAAAAGGTGTGCAAAGTTGTTTCATTGTATATAATTAACAATTTATGTTAGTAGGAGGATAACCATTTGTTAATAAATTGAAATGCATAATTATATACAGAGTATTAATCCAGGGAGTAATCCGGTCACCAGTTAATGGGGTCAGGAAGGAATTATTCCCCCCCTTTGATACAATTGGCTAAGTTTCAATGGGGGGTTTTACTGTTTGCCTTCCTCTGGATTCAATACCTATGTGGTTTACAAGTACTTGAAATAAAAGGGACATGTTACAAAGCATTATGTAATGGTTGCAAATACTTATTCAGAGAAAGTTGACCAATTCTTATGTTGTTCATGCATACCTCTGAGTTTAAAAATGTTAGTATTGTGAAAAAAAAGTGTCCACCATTGTTTCAAATAGAAGTTGCATGTTACAAAGTATTATGTAATGGTTTAAAATACGTATTCATCAAAACTTCAGCCATTGTTATATTATTCTTGCATACATGAGAATTTAAATAGTTAATATTGTTCAAAAATTATGGTTTATCTGTTGGTAAAATACAAGTTGAAAGTTAAAAAATAAATAAAAACAATATTACAATTGTTGTACTTCTTTGTAGAAAACAAAAAAGTTAAGAGACTCACACTGTGTGGCGAACAGCTTTCCCAGACTTAACATTTTATTGCCCCATCATTTTTAATGGGGAAGTCGCTAGTAACAATATTAATAGTCATAATAGCATTAGATATCATATAATAATATGTATCATGTGTAATCAAAATAAAGGGATAATGCACATGCAAAGTGCAATTAGTGATACTTTGGAGTATCAATATTTCCTTAAGAGCCTAATAGGAATATGACAGGTGATACTGGAGTGGGTTGCCAGTTGCTTCTCTAGTGGACTGTGATTTGTGATGTCTGACCTCTATGCTATGACCTTCCCACCTAGAGTAACCCTACATGGTATAGCTCACAGTTTCATTGCAGTACTTCATTGCACCACCACCACTTAGCAATGCTGAAGGGGACCAGGGGAACAAACACCACACTAATCTACTCTAACCCATCAGGAGGGACAGGAAAAACACATGGAGGCTGTGCGGAGGCACGTAGATCAACAGCCAACTCATCTCCATCAGGGATAATCACCGCCAGGCCCACGCCATTGCTGGTGGCCATGTCCCAAGATGTTTTAGCCATTCCCATTTGGTGACCTCCCATTATGTTTTGCTATTCATCAATTCACATTAGTGTGGTGTATGTTACCCAGGTCCCCTCGTGGATTTATAAGTAGTGGTGGTGAAGGGGTTTTGTACCGGAATGAAGCTGTGAGCTATACCATGTAGGGCCACTGTAGGTTGGCAGGTGATAGCAGAAAAGTCAGACAAATCACAGTCCACTAGGGAATGAACTGGCAACCCACTCCAGTATCTTTGGTATGCAAACCTTGTAGCTAAACGTGCTGCAGTCCATAGGGTCACAGAGAGTCAGAGATGACTGAAGGACTGAACAACAAATAATAAAATGCTCCCCTAGTACTTGATATATGTGATGTGGCGGTGTCATTTGACCACTATATGTTTTTACAATGTAGATGTTATGAGCGAGATGTGTATGCAGTCACATATATAGTTGTGAGCATACGAGCCGTTGCTCATGCTTGCGGGCTCGCGCAGCAAGCCCGCAAGAACTGCGTCCCTCGCAAAGCGAGGGACGCAGTTCCCCGCAAATGCAGGTCCTCACGAAGCGAGGGGCCTCAGTTGCGGTGGTGGAGCATCCCAACGTCCCCGCAAATGCGGATCCTCGCGAAGCGAGGGTCCGCATTTGCGGAGGTGGAGGCTCCAACGTCGGCTGTGTTAACACACACACACATGACTTTTTAACAAAAAAACCCCAACCTCCCCGCCACAAAAAAACAACGTCCCCGCAAATCGCGATGGTCCGCATTTGCGGAGTTAGAGGCTCCAACGTCGGCTCTGTTAACACACACATACGACTTTTTTTAAAAAAATATCTCAAAGGCGCCTCACACCCGGTTACACACACACCGCGGCTGAACTCCATGCCAGCATCTGAGGCCCTCGCTTACGCAAATGCGGGTCCTCGCGAAGCGAGGGGCTGCATGTGCAATGCGGGTCCTCGCAAAGCACTTAGGGAATGAGGCAACCTTAACGTAACAGACACCCACACGCACTAAGCATCCCACTGTAACGGCCGGCCCGCGCGCAACGAAAAACAGTGAAAACACACCAAATACTCGCAAAAACAACATAAAAAGCTTACTCATAGCAAGGGGGGGCACCCAGGACCTCTGAAAGTGAAGTTACACCTCCATTAAAGTCCAAATTCCCGAGTTCAGACACATGAAGATCCCCTAAGCGAGAGAAAAAATGGCAGCCGAAAAAAACGAAAACGAGGCTCACCTCGGAAACCTGCATTAACCTCAGAACTAACCTTAATGTAACAAACACCCACACGCATGAAAAATGGCGGAGCTGCGCGCACCTAAAAACAGTCAAAATACACCAAATACTCACAAAAACGACATAAAAAGCTTACCCATAGCAAGGGGGCGGGCACCCAGAACCTCTGAAAGTGAAGTTACACCTCCATTTAAGTACAAATTCCCGAGTTCACACACACAAAAATCCCCTAAGCGAGAGAAAAAATGGCCGCCGAAAAAAATGAAAACGAGGCTCAAAGACCCAGGGCCGCTCAGCCACCTACAACTTATCCAAGAAGGGATCCGAGATAAGCTCGGAAACCCGGATTAACCGCAGGGGATCCGAGATAAGCTCCGAGCCCTGCATTAACCCCACATTAACCATCGCAGTGGGGGGCCCGATTGCACGCGATTGAGGACCCTCGCTGCAATCAAAATTCAAAATTCCCGCATTACAGGTCCTTAAAGGACCGTAAAGGTCCTTAAAGGACCCGTAGTATAAGAAAAAAAAATAACACTGTCACCCTGTCAATCATGGAGGTCAATACGGACCCCCATAAAACCCTCATTAACCCTGTCACTCATGGGGGTCAATAGAGACCCCCATAAGCCCTTCATTAAGCCTGTCACTCATGGGGGTCAATACAGAGCCCCATAAGCCCTTCATTAACCCTGTCACTCATGGGGGTCAATGCAGACCCCCATAAGCCTCTATTTAACCCCATCAGTCCCATAAGGGTATATTAACACCATTATGGGCCTGTTACAACACTACATTAACCACATAAGTGCCATGATGGTCCTCAAGGACCATCATCACACTAAGTATAAACACTATACTGCACTAGACCCCCCTAATAAAACATTAAATATCAACTAAACACCCTCTACACTAACCTATTAACATCTACACTACCTACCCTCTATTAACCCCCACCACTCTAATTACAGAAAATAAAAAAGCCTAAAGTCACACAAAAAAAATATCTATATTACATGAAATAAAAAACCTAACTCACAAAAAAATAAACTACACTACACAAAATAAAAAAAACCTAAGTCACAAAAAATAAAAAAGGCACATTACAGAAAAAAAAACATTACAACCCCCCCCCACTACAGAAAAAAAAATATACACCTGAAAAGGAAATACATAAAATACAAATACATACAATACAAATACATACAATTACAATACAATTACATACAATTACAATACAATACACCCCTATCTAATATACATCACACAATCTATCTAAATGAATAGCATAATCTAATATACATGCTATCTATATAATAATACATCCCCAATCTATCTAAATAAATACCACAATCTATCTAAATAAATAGCATAATCTAATATACATGCTATCTATATAATAATAAATTCCAAATCTATCTAAACAAATAACACAATTTAATATACAATACATCCTATGCTATCTATATAAAAGCATACCCCTAGCTAACATACAATGAATGCTATCTATATATTAACTAATCTAAGTCTAAGCTAAAATAAAATAATTAAGACCACTTACCTTTGCAGATGTCAATTAGGATCAGCCACCAACAAAAAAATAAATAAATTAGTGCAACACGTTTACAGATCTAAAATAAACATTCTATACATTCTATACATTCTAAATATTCTACTCACCTTTCCGGCATGTCCCATCAAAATAAATCAAATACATCAAAATAAAATAAACATGATCTACATTATACTTACCTCCCCGCGATGTCTCCGGCCTCCTCCCGATCCTCTTCTGCCACACCCTGTAAAAAAAAAAATATATATATATATACTTACATCCGCACTCCTGGACATTTCCGATGCTAATGAGGCTCCAGGAGAATTTTCCGGAAGAAAATAAACAATGGCGCCTTCAGATTGGTTGAAAACGCTGTCTATCAAATTCACCCAATCAGGAGGCGCCAATGTGTGAACCAATCACAAACGGATACACCTTAAAATCCCACTCTGATTGGATAATGCACCTATCATCTTTATATAAACCAATCACAAGGCGCAGATGCCTTCAGCCAATCACAATGGAATACACCCCCACAGGGTGATTGGTTGGAGCCTCTGCGCATTCTTATTGGTTGCACTGACAATAGCCAATCACAATGGAATACACCCTCACATACTGATTGGTGAAGGATTTGCGCATTCTCATTGGCTATTGTTAATATCAATCAATATTACAGCCAATGGGAAGGCGCAGATGTCTTCACCAATCACTACGTGGGGGTATATTCCATTGTGATTGGCTGATGGCAATAAAGCCTTAGGATTGGTTCAAATAAAGATGGACAGGTGTGTTATCCAATCACCGTTGTATTTTGGGGTGTATACTTTTTTCATTGGTTCACAAATGGGGTCTTCTCATTGGCTGAATTTGATAGACAGCCTTTTCAGCCAATCAGAAGCCGCCATTGCCAATTTTATTCTGGAACACTCCATAGGAAGGTCATTAGCTTCGGAGACATCCGCCAGGGCGGATGTGTGTCGTTTTGTTTTTTTTCTTCATGCGACGAGGCCGGAGACATTGTGGAAAGGTAAGTATAATGTAGATTGTGTTTATTTAAATTTGGTTTATGTTTACTAATGTAATGTTTTTTTTTACAGGAGTATCGCCAGACAAGCAAAGATGGACGACGGAACATGGAGGACGTGACATGCTGGGACGTGACATGCTGGAACGGGACATGCTGGAAAGGTGAGAGTAATATTTAGAATATTTAGAATGTTTAGAATATTTAGAATGTTTAGAATGTTTAGGTATTTCATGTAAACGTGTTGTATTAATTTTTTACATTTTTTTACTGTAGGTTGCTGATCTGAAGAAACATCTCAAAGGTAAGTGGTCTTAATTATTTTATTTTAGCTTACAATTAGGGTAGCTATATATATATATATATATAGATAGCATGTATTGTATATTACATAGATAGATAGGGGGATGTATTATTAGATACTTAGTATTGTATATTAGATAGTGGCATGTATATTAGATAGTGGCATGTATATTACATAGGGGTGTATTGTATTTTATTTAATTGTATTGTATTTTATTTAATTGTATTGTATTGTATTGTATTTAATTGTATTGTATTATATGTATTATATGTATTTCATTTTTAGGTGTGAATTTTTTTTTAAATTTTGTAGTGACGGGAGGTTGTAATGTATTTTTTTATTTTCTGTAATGTTCCTTTTTTTATTTTTGGTCACTTAGGTTTTTTTTTTTTGTTCTGTAATGTACATTTTTTATTTTTGGTGATTTTAGTTTTCCTTATTTTATGTCATGCAGATTTATGCTTTTTGAATGTACACTCACATTGTGTGACAAACAGCATTTCAACACTTTCTTTTATTGACCGTCATTTTTTGACGGGCAAGTCGCTAGTTATATATAAATTCCAGGGTCCACATTAGAGCCTCTGAGTGAGAAAGGGTTTAAACAGGTAATGTATCTTTAATTGCTTTATGCCTGTTACAGCATGGCTTTTCATATTGGAATATGCAAATTAAATAATTGTATTTGGGGATTATTGTGCAAGTAATTGTAGTGCCTTTCCATGCTTTCCTCATATTTTAAAGTCCACTGGCGTGTTTATATTGTCTTTTTCAGTGTTAAGAAGTTGTCTGTTAACCCTTTGCGGGTCCTATTTGTAGCTTGTGATATTTTTGCCTCCATTTGGGGGTTACGGGTGTGAACGCCAGGGCGTCTTTGGTAGTTTGTAGCAATTTAATAGAGAGCTTGACAGATCAAATGATTTTCGGCAACGGTGTTAAGATTTCTACATCCCATAGGGTTTTTCCACCTGTAAGTCGCAGATCAATTGCAGGTAGCTGTAAGAGGCCAATTTAATAGACGTAAGTCTTGTGGCCTCCGTTACCGGCTACAGTTTTACATGTTGGGGGAATTTAATGGAGCTGTTAGTATGAGGAGAAGGAGTCTAATGCAATGGATAAATGATGTTGTAGATAATGGCTGTCTTGAAATGCTGAGGAAAGGGTGAAGGCTAGGTTTGGAAGCAATGGTGTCTAGTAAGGTTTTAAGTTTGGGACGGGACACCAGGCATTGTGCCTGGAGTAGTAAGTTATAAGTACTGGTTTACAGCTTTGTTTTTTTTTGGAATTAAGGTCAGAGTGAATTGGTCCATGATATACTGTTTTTTTATGTAGTGTGGATGGTTCTGCAACATAGTGAATTCTCCTGGGTGAAGGAACCCATAGAAAGCTGAACCAAAAGGTGTGACAGTGTCTCTAAGAGCCATTTGAAAACTGAACTGTCTTTTGTTTGTCTTTGTGTTTTGGAAGGGGTAGCTCTGTGTGAAAGTCCCCAAAGAAAGGACTTGATCTGGTGGCGAAGTGAGAAATACATTTTCTGTAGTAAACTGCGCTGTTAAGTGAAATTGAATGCCTATAGGATACATTGTTGTGGTATTGGGATAAAGTTGAGTATTGCAATGAGCGGTAAATGCAATGGAATTGCATAAGGGAGATTTTGTGGTTTGATACAAGAATGTTAAATAGTTGTCATGCTCTGTTATAAGTTCTTTCTGTATTATTTGACAGTTGTGAGTACTTGGTACTTTGAGCATGATATGAGAAGAGGATATATTCTAGGACTTGTGGTAGTGGTCTGGTAGTGTTGATCCAATGTTCTGTGGAAAGAAGGGAGATACAGTGCCTTGCAAAAGTATTCACCACCCTGGCATTTTTCGGGTTTTGTTGCCTCACAACCTGGAATTAACATGGATTGTTTGAGTATTTGCGTCATTTAATTTACAGAACATGCCCACAACTTTGAAGATGTTTTTTTTTTATTGTGAAGCAAACAACAAATAGGACAAAATAACAGAAAAAGTAAATGTGCATAACTATTCATCCCCTAAAGTCAATACTTTGTAAAGCCACCTTTTGCAGCAATCACACCTCCAAGTCGCTTTGGATAAGTCTCTATGAGCTTGCCACATCTTACCACTGGGATTTTTGCCCATTCCTCCATGCAAAACTGCACCAGCTCCTTCAAGTTGGATGGTTTGTGCTTGTGAACAGCAATCTTTAAGGCTGACCACAGATTTTCTATTGGATTGGATTTACATGTTTCCCCTTAATCCACTCAAGTGTTGCTTTAGGAGGGTGTTTGGGGTCATTGTCCTGCTTGAAGGTGAACCTCCGTCCTAGCCTCAAATCACGCAGAGTGGTACAGGTTTTGCTCAAGAATATCCCTGTATTTAGCAACATCCATCTTTCCCTCAACTCTAAACAGTTTCCCAGTCCCGGCTGCTGAAAAACATACCCACAGCATGATCCTGCCACCACCATGTTTCACTGTGGGGATGGTGTTCTTTGGGTGATGTGATGTGTTGGGTTTGCACGAGACATAGTGTATTCTTTGATGGTCGAAAAGGTAAATGTTAGTCTCGTCAGACAAGAGCACCTTCCTCCATATATTTTTGAAGTCTGCCACATGCCTTTTTCCCAAACTCACTTTGTTTTTTGCCATAACAAAACATTGAACTTAAGGCTCTAATGTAACAAAATAGGTAAAAAATCAAGGGGGTGAATACTTTTGCAAGGCACTCTATATGAGGGCTTGATTCATGTAAGTATGGAAAAAGCTAAAATTGATTGTTTAGGGTTAGATAGTTGGGACATCATGGAGTCAATGTTGGATCATAGTTTGGTGACTGTTGCATATGTTGATTCCTCAGTTACAGTATGAGTCAAATGTATTGGCCTTGCCAGAGATGGTTCCTAAAACGTAATGTTACTAAAGCCGGTATAACTTCTCGAGCTGATATGGGTACTCCATTGTACTCCATGAATGTATCATATGGGATCTTTTGGACGCTTCTTAAATGTGTCCTTATAGGGTGACTTAATTCAGCACAATTTGAGAAATCAAATAAATTAAATCTGTGTTTACATGACAGTGAGCAAAAGAATAACAGAGGTTAACCCTTACCACATCTATCTGTGTAGAGCATGGAATGCTGGAATCACCTAAACATGGCAGCTGTGGCTTTTGCGGTGAATGATCAGTGGTAATAATAATAATGATAACCACCATATTTATGGGCGAGATCCATTATTAAGAGAGGTAGCTATCAACTTATTATCTTCTATGCGGAAAGGTGGAACATAAGATATCTCGATAGATGCAGATTCCTAGGATGACCTCAATATCGATGATGTCCCTCCTTATAAAAGTGGGAATGAAATGGGATGGCATGATGGTTGGTGGTATAGGGGATGGCTCACCTGAGGTTGTTGGAGCTCTTGGTGGAAACAGGTAGGGGCTTAGAGAGTGAGGATTTCTAATCAGACAATGCAATTTTCCAGAAAATTGATAGAGGGTACGATTTCTGTTAATGCTCTCTACATTTGCGTCAGTTGTTCACTGGGGGATCGATTTGCTGCTTGCAAGTCCCAAAACAACACCAATGGAACTGAGCACCCGTCAACCCAAAGAGGAGCAAAGGATAAGGGCGCTAACTAAAGGGGAGAAATTAGCCTCCCGGAGCCTTTTCTGGGAGGAAATTGGCAATGGCGGCTTGTGATTGGCTGAAATTGATTTAAAAAATTTTGGACCAGGGATGGTTGCAGGGACCTGCCGGGGCTGAAGGGGAGGAGGCCAGGGACATCGCGGGGAGGTAAGTTGAATGTATATTTATATGTTTAAATGTTTATTTTATTTGGTGTCTGTATATTGTATTAATGTATCGCGTTTTTTTTAACAGGGCCGTGCCGGAGAAGAACTGAAGAATGACGGGACATGCTGGAAAGGTGAGTAGAATATTTAGAATGTATATAATGTTTATTAATTTATGTTAATGTTTTGTACTTTTTTTTTTGTTTTGTTTTACTCCTAGGTTAGTGATCTGAAGGGACATCTTAAAGATAAGTGGTCTTAATTATTTTATTTTAGCTTAGAATTAGGGTCTGTGTATGTAGTTAGGATTTGTATTATTTTATTTTAGCTTAGAATTAGGGTCTGTGTATGTAGTTAGGATTTATTGTATATTAGATAGATAAGGGGATGTATTTGATATAGTTAGGATTTATTTTATATGAAATAGATTGTATGTTAGATAGATAGGGTATTTGATTTGTATTATATGCAATGTATTGTATGTAATGTATTGTATGTAATGTAATGTATTGTATGTATGTATTGTATTGTGTATGTCTGTCTTTCCTTTTCAGGTGTGTAATTTTTTCTGTATTTTATTATTTTCTGTAATGTAGATTTTTTTATTTTTGGTGACTTAGGTTTTTTTATTTTCTGTAATGTAGGTTTTTTTATTTTCTGTACTGTAGGTTTTTTTATTTTTGGTGACTTAGGTTTTTTTATTTTCTGTAAGGTAGTTTTTTATTTTTTGTACTGTAGGTTTTTTTATTTTTGGTGACAGGTTTTTTATTTTCTGTAAGGTAGGTTTTTTTATTTTTTGTAATTAGAGTGGTGGGGAGGTTTATTAGGGGGTAGGTAGTGTAGGTAGGTAGTGTAAGTGTTAATAGATTAGTGTAGAGGGGAGTAAGTTTAGATTTAATGGTTTATTGGGGGTTATAGTGTAGTGTTTGTAGTTAGTGTCATGATGGTCCTTGTGGACCGTCATGACACTTATGTGGTTAATGTTAGGGTTTTAACAGCCTCATAAGTGTCATAATATACCCTTATGGGACTGATAGGGTTAAATAGAGGCTTATGGGGGTCTGTATTGACCCCCATGAGTGACGGGGTTAATTAAGGCCTTATGGGGGTCTGCATTGACCCCCATGAATTATAGGGTTAATTAAGGCCTTATGGGGGGTCTGTATTGACCCCCATGAGTGACAGGGTTAATTAAGTGCTTATGGGGGTCTGTATTGACCCCCATGAGTTATAGGGTTATTTATTGGCTTATGGGGATCTGTATTGACACCCATGAGTAATGGGGTTAATTTTAGTTGCCTGGGGTTAATATTTTTTAGTGCCAGTCCTTTCAGGACCCACAAGGCGGGAAATTGAAAAATGTAAATGCAGCGGGGTAACGATCTGTGCCGATCAGGGACCCCCGCTGCAGGAGGTTAATGTGGGGGGGCTGCGGGGGTTCCTATGGACCCCTGCAGCAAGGGCTTAATGTGGGGACACTACGGGGGTCCCAATAGGGACCCCATAATAAAGGAGGGTTAATTTTAGGTGCCGTGATTAGTAATAGTGTGCCGCGGGCCCTTTAAGGAGCCGCGGCGAAGAATTAAATTTTTTTAAATGCAACAGGGGCCTGATCTATGCAGATCGGGGACCGCCGCTGCAAGGGGTTAATGTGGGGACACTGGGGGGATCCCGATGCGGGGGCTTATGTGGGGGACTGCCGCGGAGGTCCCGTTTAGGACCCCTGCACTAATTGATGAGGTGTGGGAGCCTGGGAGATCATCTCGCAGTCTGTCACTCCTCATGTGCATTTTCGCAGTGTTGATAAGTACGGCCCTGCTGCGTAGCTCACACGTTGCTTGCAGCAGGGCGAATGGAATAGCATTGTAACTTTGAGAAATTTTGCAGTACATAGGGTTTAAGTAGAAGCCTCTTATTTACGAGGCTGGAATTTAATAGGGCCCTTATTTTGTATACTGATAGCACAAGTTACCACTGGGACACAGCATGAATGTAATATAGAAAGACAAGAGAGTTGCAGTAATTTAATTACAATATAATATCATAGAAAAATATAAGACAAAATATAGATAAAAATTCACATATTCTGTTCATTATCTTTATTAAAGAATTTGGAATATATGACATAGTTACATAGTAATTGAGGTTGAAAAAATACTTTTAGTCCATTAACTTCAACCTTTTTCGATCTCCTCTGATTTGCAATATGCAGATTAATTGTTAATTGATCTAGAGGAAGGCAAACAGAAAAAAAACAAAGTAAAGCGTAGCCAATTGTCTCAAAATGGGAAAAAAATATAACATTCCTTCCTGACTCCAGATACTGGTGATCAGATTCCTCCCTGGATCAATACTCCCTCTCTAATTATTCAGGATAGCCCTGAATGCCCTTTTTATTTAAAAATATATCCAATCCCTTTTTAAAGTTATCTGTTGAATCCGCTCTCACCATCTTATTTGGTAGAGAATCCCACAGATTAACAAAATAATGTCCCCTTGTCAGTTGAAAGCCTCTTGGCACAAAACGTTCAAGTGACAAAGCCTTGTATTGACACTGGATATATTTATAAAAGGTAATCATACCCCCTCTTTGGAGCCTTTTTTCCAGAGAAAATAAGTTTAATTTGGTTAGTCTTTCTTCATAACTCAGCCTCTCCATTCCCCTTATTAGTTTTGTTCCCCTTCTCTGTACTTTTTCCAGCTCTAAAATGTCCTTTTTATGTATTGGTGCCCAAAATTGTACTCCATATTCCAAATGAGGGCGTACTAGGGATTTGTATAGTGGCAGAATGATATTTGCTTCCCTTGCTTCTATATCCTTCTTAATACATGCTAATATTTTACTTGCCTTTGCAGCTGCTGCTTGGCATTGAGATCAGTTACCTAGGTGAAAGTATTCCCTTTGAATATCTGTTACCCTTAGACTTGCTCCATTAAGATTATAAATTGCATATCTATTTTTCCTTCCCAGATGCATAACTTTAGATTTATTCATATTAAATCTCATCTGCCATTTAGCCGCTTATTTCCCTAATTTATGCAAACCCCTTTGGAGGGAAAGTACATTGTTATCTGTTTCAATTACCTTGCACAGCTTTGTGTCATCAGCAAAAATGGAGACAATTTCCAATTACTACTTCTAAGTCATTAATAAATATGTTAAAAAAGAGAGGACCTAATACTGAACTCTGAGGAACCCCACTTACCACATTAGTCCAATCCGAGTATGTTCAATTTACAACAACCCTTTGCTTCCTGTCTTTTAGCCAGCTCTTAATCCATGAGTAGATATTTATTGCAATTCCTGTATCCCTCAGTTTGCTCAATAGTCTCCCATGTGGCACTGTATCAAAAGCATTTGCAAAATCCAAAAAGACTACATCCACTGAGTTGCCTTGAGCCAAGTTCCTACTAACCTCTTCACAGAAACTAATTAGGTTTGTTTGATATGACCTGTCCTTTATAAATCCATTGTCTCCTACTTATACTCTTGTTTAAACAGGCATGTTCTTGCATACTATCCCTTATTAACCTTCTAAAAGCGTTCCCACTACAGAAGTCTGGCTTAAATGGCTATAATTTTCTGGATTTATTCTTGCTCTCTTCTTAAATATAGGTATCACCTCTGCCTTTCTCCAGTTATCTGGTAGAGACCCTGTGTTGAGTGAATCTTTAAAAATTATATAATTGCTATTACAGAGCCCAGTTCCCTCAGGATTTAGGATTGTATTCCATCAGGACCTGGTGCTTTATTAAAATTTATTTTTTCCAACTTCTTTTGTATTTCTTCCTGCGTTAACCAATCATTTGGTGAAGGTAGTGTATCCCCATTTTGTTGCAGTGCCCTAACCACTGGTACCTCCCTTGTGTATACCGAAGAAAATAACCTATTTAGCTAATCTGCCTTTTCCTGGTCACTAATTGTCAGGCGATCTGTTTCACATTGTAATGTTCCTATAGCTTCCTTCCTGATCTTCTTCCCATTGATATACTTAAAAAAATAATGTAGGGTTAGTCTTACTCTCCTTTGCAACTAACTTTTCATTTTCGATTTTAGCCAGTCTAATAGCCCTTTTGCAAGCCTTGTTGATTTCCTTTCCTTCATGTAAAGCAGTCTCTGCCCCCTCTTTTTTGTATAATTTAAATGCCTGTTTTTTACTCCTGATCTTCATCTTTAAGTCAGTATTAAGACACATGGGTTGTGATTTACTACTTCTACTTTTATTTCCACATGGTATATGGTGATAACTATGTAGGATTTGAACGTTGTCCATTTATTTTCAGTATTTTTACCTGTCAGTTCTCTGTCCCAGTCTATACTTTGTATTGCTGCCCTAAGACCATTAAAATCTGCTCTTGAGAGTTTTTGTTGGCCCCTTACAGTTTTGTTTTTTTAATTGAATCTCAAATGAGACTGTGTTGTGATCACTGTTTCCCAAAAGTTGCCCTATTTCAACATTTGATACAATATCAATATTATTTGTGATGACTAGTAGGTTCTTGTATAACCAGAGCCATATAATGATCTCTGAGTGTACTTAAGAACCTACTCCCCTTGGCTGAACTGCTGGTCTCATTCATCCAGTTTATTTCACAGTAGTTGAAATCTCCCATTATTAAAACTTGCCCATGCTTAGCTACATTTTCAATCTGTAACAATAATTGCAGTTCCTCACTTTCAATTTTATAGCATAGTCCTACCAATATTCTTTTAGAATTTGCTGATCCGCTATTTAATTCTACGCAACAAACATTCAACATTATCGCTAGTTCCACCATAAATATCTTCTCTGACTATAGGCTTAAATTCAGGCTTAACATACAGACATACCCCTCCTCCTCCTTTACAATTGCCCCTATCTTTCCTTAGTAAGATATAACCATCCAGATTATAGGTGGTCAGTACATTAATCTTTATGAGTAGGGTAGATAGATGTTTTTCAGATAGAGGGCAAGTGATGAGTCCTAATCCAAACTCAATGACATATAAGCATAGAGACTAATATAGTCACTGTTACATATCTCCCTCAGCATTTACTGCTCGTATTAGAGACTATCTCTTTCATATACGTGCTACTCATTGCACTATATACTCATTTGCACCCAGACGGATTGTTTTTTGTATTTTATATGTTTTATTTGACATTTTTTGTGTTTATATAATTGTTTTTAATTATATTATTAAAAGTTATATTTTATAGTTCTGGCCTTTAGGTTTATTATCTAGAACAATTTCTCTATTTAGTGTGTCTGACTCTACTAGTTCTAAGGTGTCATCCTTCTCTTTTTTTGTTTTTTACACTTTTCATATTGGCATATGCATGACCATTCCAACATTATAGAAAAAAAAAATTAACGCCTATTTGTTAATTGGGAATTGTTGTACAATGCCTTCCTTTGCTTTCCCTATATTTGAGATTTAATTGTCTTTTGTAGTGTTACAAACTAGTCTGTAAACCCTTCGCTGGTCCTATTTGGAACCCGTAATATTTTTGGCTACATTTGCCGTTTACGGGTTTGAAAACAATTGCGGCCTCCAGTAACCAACAATTGCTCAATTGAATAGGGGCCATAGTCTCTTAGACCTTCTTCGTTTTGTGCTCAGTTTTCGATAGCCTAATATTACTAAGTTCCATAGGCTCCCCGTCTCTTCTAAGATTGTTTCAGTATCATAGTGGGCAGGTTGATGTTTAATACAGTCAGGCAGATCACTGCAGTAGATGTACCAAAGAGCTGCTTGATCCCTAAAAAGGATTGCCTTGTTTGAGGCATAGGATACCATTAGCAGAAGGCATATCAAAGGGGATACCGTATTTATCGGCGTATAACACGCACTTTTTCTCCCTGAAAATAGGGGGCAAATGATAGGTGCGTGTTATACGCCGATATTCCCTCCCCCATCCTCATACTCAACCTCCCTCCTCACTCTAAACTCCCTCCGCATTCTAACCCCCCCTCCTCAACCTAAACCCCCCTAAATACCCCCCCCCCTCACTTACCTGCTTCGGCTCCGGCCTCCGCTCCTTGACCCGGTGACGTCACATGCGTGCCAGCGCGCCACGTCATTAGCATATACCGGGGGGCCGAGGAGGGGGGATTTAGAATGAGGATGGGGGGGTTAGAATGCGGAAGGGGGTTTAGGGTGAGGAGGGAGGTTGAGGAGGGGGGTTGAGGTTGAGGAGGGGGGTTGAGGATAGGGGAGTTGAGGTTGAGGAGGGGGGTTGAGGTTGAGGAGGGGGGTTGAGGAGGGGGTTGAAGATAGGGGGGTTGAGGAGGGAGGTTGAGGAGGAGGTTGAGGATGGGGGGGTTCAGGAGGGAGGTTGAGGAGGGGGTTGAGGATGAGGAGGGGGGTTGAGGATGAGGCGGGAGGTTGAGGTTGAGGAGGGGGGTTGAGGAAGGAGGATGAGGATGGGGGGGTGGAGGAGGGGGTTGAGGATGGGGGGTTTGAGGAGGGAGGATGAGGAGGGAGGTTGAGGAGGGGGTTGAGGATGAGGAGGGAGGTTGAGGTTGAGGATTTTGCTTCAAAAGTTCTTTATTTGATTTTTCCCTTCTTAAAATGAGGTGCGTGTTATACGCCGGTGCGTGTTATATGCCGATAAATACGGTATCTGTCAGGAATATCAAAAGTTCTGCTGAATTCATGAAGAAACAGGTCCAGGAGCCACATTCAATTGTAAGGCTGCATCTCGCGGTATATGGGCTGTATGTCTGCCGGCTTGCAGCAGGCTTGAACTCTGCTACAATTACGGTGCTATTCAATTGAACATATTACGGGCCGAAGGCCAAAAACGTAAACCATGCTATCGTATGTTGCATTTCAGGGCGTGAACATGATCAATTAAGCAAGGCCGTAACTACCAATTGAGAAACAGCCAATATAAATTGAGACTATCATCATTATGGCAGAATAAGATAGTGGTTACATGTCAATCAATCAGCATTTAGAGGTTCGATATGCGACAAGACTTTCAAACCCGCAAAATAGTCTATATGGGTGGCCTGATATGTATTAACTCATTGATTCCCAAGTTCGATATAACCTTGAAATGAAACATGAAAATAAATGATTTTTGATTGCCGATTTGTGAGCTTGAGACTGTTGTGTAATTTTTTCTAATGTCTTTAATCACTTTCCCCATCATTTACAGTGCAGTATTGATTTTTCATTTGCATTTTCAGTGCTATGAACATGCCATTTCATTTGCCATTTACTGGTGTGAAAACATTTGTGGGCTTGCAGAATTGTAGCAATTGAATAGCAATTTGCGATTTTAGTGGCCGTAACTCTTGAAAGATCAAAGGCTTAGATAGGGTGTAAGTTACGGTTGTAACAACCGCGGGTATTTTCAGCCCGTAGTTAGTGATGTCGCGAACATAAAATTTTCGGAACGCAAACCACCGCAGTTGTTGGCGAACCAGGCGAATCGCCATAGACTTCAATGGGCAGGCGAATTTTAAAACCCACAGGGACACTTTATGGCCACAATAGTGATGGGAAAGTTGTTTCAACGACACTAACACCTGGGCTGTGGCATGCCGAAAGGGGATCCATGGCAAAACTCCCACAGAAAATGACATAGTTGATGCAGAGTCTGGTTTTAAGCCATAAAGGGCATAAATTACCTAACATTCCTAAATTGTTTGTAATAACGTGCTTTAAAACATCAGGTATGATGTTGTATCGATCAGGTAGTGTAAGGGTTAGGCCCGCTTTACATTGACAGACCAAACTCCCCGTTTAACGCACCTCAAACAACCGCAAACAGTCCATTTGCACAAACGCAAACTCCCCATTTGCACAAGGTTGGATACCAAGCTGGCCATGTCCCGTTCCTTGTCCTCACTGATGTCATTGAAGGTCTCTTCCTCCACCCAGCCACGTACAACACCAAGGGTCCCCGAAAGGTGACAACAAGGCCCCTGGGACGCCTGCTGTGTTTGGTCTTCCACCTCCTCAAAGCCAACTTCCTCCTCTGACTCCTCTTCTTCTTCAGACTCCTCTCACTGCCTTGCCTCTCTCTGCATTATTATAAGGTGTGTTAAGTAGTACTACTCTTATCAGTTTAATACCTGTTACAGCACATATCAGTGGGCGTGTATAAGGCCTGGATTTTTAGAACCAGGAGATGGAAAAAGATGCTTTGTTGGTCGTATCACTTCAATTTTGGGGCACGGCACGTGCAATCAAAGGTGCCACCAGATAGGAGTGGCGTGTTTGTAAGTACTACTCTTATCAGTTTAATACTTGTTACGTCACCTATCAGGGGGCGTGTATAAGGCCTGGATTTTTAGAACCAGGAGATGGAAAAAGATGCTTTGTTGGTCGTATCACTTCAATTTTGGGGCACGGCACGTGCAATCAAAGGTGCCACCAGATAGGAGTGTTTGTAAGTACTACTCTTATCAGTGTAAATACCTGTTACAGCACCTATCAGGGGGCGTGTATAAGGCCTGGATTTTTAGAACCAGGAGATGGAAAAAGATGCTTTGTTGGTCGTATCACTTCATTTTTGGGGCACGGCACGTGCAATCAAATGTGCTACCAGATAGGAGTGGCATGTTTGTAAGTACTACTCTTATCAGTTTAATACTTGTTACATCACCTATCAGGGGGCGTGTATAAGGCCTGGATTTTTAGAACCGGGAGATGGAAAAAGATGCTTTGTTGGTCGTATCGCTTCAATATTGGGGCACTTTGAGACATTAGCTTCTTACGCTCAAACATGTCCTTTACAGGCACCTATGGGCAGATGAGCAGGAACTGCTCAAGGCGCGAGATGCAGTGGCGGATGGTTGAGAGGGGGCAAGGAGGCCAGCAGTGGTTGATGTGGCTGATGATGCTGGACCAGGAGGAGGATGGCGGCTTTGAGTTTGTGTGCTGCTTGTACTCATGTGTTGGTCTGGAGTCACCCAAACATTAGGTCTCAACCTGTAGAGGATAAGGGAACCAGGCTACTCTAGACCTCATTCATCATTACCAGTTTTGACAGATTGGTACTATGCGTCCAAGCTACTGTGACAACAGATATGAGTGGCACTGTGCACTTGCAGAAGTTGGCAGAGTAGACGCTGTAGGTCTGACACACACGCTTGCAGACAACTAACTGCTATGCAATCTATTACAGTAGAAAAAATGTTTTTTGTTTTAAATGTACACTCCTTTTACACCAGATATGAGTGGTGTGTTAAGTAGTACTACTCCTATCAGTTTAATCCCTGTTATGTGCCTTTTTTGGGGTTTGGTTGTTGAAGGCACAGTGCAGCACCAGAGGACAGAAAAATTAGGCATGTACACATGCCTGAAAAATTAGGTATTGTTGATCTTGCAGCGAGCAGAGAAGAAGGTAGGCCTGATTCAACACCCCAGCCCCGCATACCCACACTCAGAGATTGAGGGGGGGACCTGAGAAGGCCACGGGCCGGAGATATAAAGGGGGGCCATCCCAAATAAGCACACAAGCGGGGACAAAGGTAGTGAAGGGGACATAGAGGCCCATGGACTGACGGTCGCCATCTTGGCAGGAAAAGGGCCCAGCAATTAAGCCAAACTGACCCAGCACAGGCAGCTACTTGAGTCAAACGCTGTACAATTACACCTTAATAAAGCTGAAACATGCAGCAGCAGGGATTCTAAACGGCCACACGGGGACAAGGAGGCTAACAGCCCCCACAGTCTCTGCACCACTCTTTTTAACAGATAACCCAAGGGGCTAACCAGGGACCTTGCCCACATAAAAAAACAGAATTTTATTGGAGGAATTATTAGTGTCTTTACCCCCCAAGAGAGGACATAATATACGGTATCTTTAGACTACCTGATGGCCAAACCTCCTTTAGCCCCAATGCTATCCAAGAAACATTTCAAAACTTTATCTGACTGGGGGTCTATAGAGTGACATTAGTACTGACCTTTATATGACTGGGGGTCTATAGAGAGACATTAGTACTGACCTTTATCTGTCTGGGGGTCTATAGGTGACATTAGTACTGACCTTTATCTGTCTGGGGTCTATAGAGTGACATTAGTACTGACCTTTATCTGACTGGGGGTCTATAGATGGACATTAGTACTGACCTTTATCTGTTTGGGGGTCTATAGAGGGACATTAGTACTGACCTTTATCTGTCTGGGGGTCTATAGGTGACATTAGTACTGACCTTTATCTGTCTGGGGTCTATAGAGTGACATTAGTACTGACCTTTATCTGACTGGGGGTCTATAGATGGACATTAGTACTGACCTTTATCTGTTTGGGGGTCTATAGAGGGACATTAGTACTGACCTTTATCTGTCTGGGGGTCTATAGGTGATATAAGTACTGACCTTTATCTGACTGGGGTCTATAGAGGAACATTAGTACTGACCTTTATCTGTCTGGGGGTCTATAGGTGACATTAGTCCTGACCTCCTGCTGCAGTATTATTACTCCCAGTACTCCCAGGCTTGCTACTATTAGATATAATAACCTCAGTTTCGTTTCCTTATCTGTTGGTAACATCAAAATATGATTATTAAATATTTCATATTTGTTTGTTTTTTCTCCCAAAGTGAACCCCTTTGTGTGTGTCCCACAGACGTGGCGTTTCCGCTCTGCGTATGTTGGATTTGCACCGCTCAAAAAGTATGAAAAGAGATCCCCCCCCTTGAAGCCCATTAATGACATCATCAGTAAATTGTATGTAACAGATTCCAGTGTTTATGCTTTATGACCCAATACTGCGATCATATCATTTATGACAAAAATCCGGATTTGTCGTATTATTCAGACGCGCGTGCATCTGACACTTTGTGTTACATTTCCTGATACTTTTATTATCTTGATCTTTATATATTTACTAGCGACTTGCCCGTCAAAAAATGGCGGCAAAAAGATTGTAAGGCAGGTAATGGTGTTTGGACGAGACATTCATTTTGTTGGCAGTCGGAGATCCTTCGGCGCTCATTGCGAGGCTGTTGGTTGTTTTTTTTTTTCTGATAGGCGCTTTTGCTGTTATTCTTTGGTCGGCGGTGATGTGTTTTTTGCGCTTATTGCAAGGCTTTGTGTGCTATGAGCAGCGTTGGCGCTCGTTGTGAGGCACGCAGTGAATGGCTTTTATGTTTAATGTGATAATGTTTTTTTGTGTATATGTATTTTTGGATGCTAATGAAATAATTACTAAATATATAAATATACTTTACCTATTTGTAAGTAATATATGCAGGAAGCATTGTGCTGTAGAGCTGACAATCTGTTTTCATGTTCCTGCAGCATACAATGTAGGTTTTCAGTGCTGTGGAGCTGCTGTGTAAGTGTCAGCAATGTGCGCAGTGTGTAGTGTAAATAGGCTGCGTGCGCGAGGGGAAGCCGTTAGGGTAGCTGGGTACTTCCGCATTGTGTAAGTTAGTGTTGTAAAATGGAGGGGAATGTGTATGTGGTACGCGGGTGTGGATGATTTAGCGTCCTTGTTAATAGTGTATCTTTACCTCGTACGGCTTTTTAGGAAAATCCGTATGTGTTTCGCGTGTTTAGGGTCCTGTAGCCTCGTTTTCTTTTTTTCAACGGCCATTTTTTCTCTCACTTAGGTGATTTTCGGGTGTCTAAACTCATAAATTTGGACTTAAATGGAGGTGTAACTTCACTTGTAGAGGTCCTCGGTGCCCGCCTTGCTGTGGGTAAGCTTTTTCTGTGTTTGTTGTTTGTATTTATTGTGTTTTTAATGTTTTAAGTGCGCGCGGTTCGGGCGTTAAGGTCGTATTTTTGTGAGCTCGTAATGTATTTTTTCTAAGTCCCGTATTTTTGGATGGTAAGTCCGTAAATTTGATGGTGTAAGTCCCGCCTGCAGCTCATTGCAGCCGACGTGGGAGCCTTCCGCGCTCCTTGCCAGCAACTCTGGCCCTCGCTTCGCAAGCCCGCAGCGTTAGCAACAACCCGCCTGCTCACAACTATATATGTGATATCTGCAACATCTTCCCCAGTTGGCACTTGTAAATCGGCTAAGCGACAAAAAAAATGGCGTCCGAAAAAAATGAAAATGAGGCTACACAACCCAAACCGCGCAAAACATTGCCAGCCATGTACGACTTTTACCTAGGAACAGACGAGGTACAAAATACACTATTAGAAATAATGGAAACTGCTGGCGAGCCGCGTAACACATATACAATCGCTGCCATTTTACAACACTAACTTGCAACTAATAACATTACAAATGTAAAATGGCGCGTTACACGACTATACAAGCGGTTTCCCCTCGTGCACTGCGCACATTGCTGACACTTACACCTCAGGTCACCAACAGTCCAAATGTACACTGTAAGCTGCGGGAAAATCAAAACTGATTGTTAGCTCTTCAGGATATTGATCACTGGATATATTAATTACAAATAGGTAAAGTATTTTAGTAATTAATTAATTCATTATTATTAAAAAAATATATGTAAAAAAAATACGCTTAATAGCATATTTTACACTGCCGTTACTTTACATACATTAACGCTTCGCACTTCCTAATACATTTGTTCATTCACAATAGTTATTATCGTGCATTCATTTAATAAGTATTAATTAGTAATGGAAAATAAAAATGTAGACTTTACACTACACTAAAATGTTTTACTTTTTACTCTGCAGTTATATATCTGGATTACTGCTCATTGGCTGCCAGCGATATCACTCTCAAAGCAGTTACAAATCTAAATCACTTTATTATGCTCTGAGACCTGAATACATTTTTTCTCTGTCCCAGTCTATACTTTATATTGCTGCCCTTAGACCGTTAAAATCTGCCCTTTTAAAATTAAGAGTTTTTGTTGGCCCCTTAAAATGTTGATTTTTTAATTCAATCTCAAATGAGACTGTGTTGTTATCACTGTTTCCCAGAGGTTGCCCTATTCCAACATTTGATACTATATCAATATTATTTGTGATGACTAAATCCAAGATGGCCCCATTTCTAGTAGGTTCTTGTATAACCTGGGCCAGATAATGATCCCTGAGTGTACTCAAGAACCTGCTCCCCTTAGATGATCTGCTGGTCTCATTTATCCGGTTTATTTCAGGGTAATTAAAATCTCCCATTATTAGAACTTTTAATTAAACTTTTATATATTAGAACTTTTAATTAAACCTAAAAGGCACCCAATGTCTATAGAGAAGTTGCAAAGTGGGCCCTAAATGTTTCTGCACCGGGTCCCACCAATCACTGTCGACTCAGGGTCTGCGCAGCGCTGTCTGACCAGGGTCTAGTACAGTAATATAATAATATAACATAGCAATAATTGCTGCTGTTTAGTTGTTCAGTCATGTCCAACTATACGTGACCCTATGGCCCTCAGCACGCCAAGCACATCTGTCAAAGGGAGGAGGAATAAAAACACAACAGTATTCAGTAACTCTGGAGGTCCCAGTACTTGAAGAACGAAAAGTACAAATATAAATAAATATAAACACAATGAGTTGGGAAAAGTTGGGCATTTAAAGCCGAAATCACATTAACGAGTCCCCAGTTCTCCTAACGAGTTTATCTCATGTGCTTAATTATGTCAAAATTGGGGTCGATAACCCATGAGATGTAAGATCTCTCCATAATAAGACCTTAATGCTCTTGTGCTTTATTATTATTCTTATTATTATTACTATATAATGTGTAGATGTACCGGCTGGGCATGCTCTTGTGCATTATTATTATTATTATTATTATTACTATATAATGTGTAGATGTACCGGCTGGGCATGCTCTTGTGCATCATTATTATTATTAGTATATAATATGTAGATGTACCGGCTGGGCATGCTCTTGTGCATCATTATTATTATTAGTATATAATATGTAGATGTACCGGCTGGGCATGCTCTTGTGCATTATTAATATTATTATTATTATTACTATATAATGTGTAGATGTACCGGCTGGGCATGCTCTTGTGCATTATTATTTTTATTATTATTAGTATATAATGTGTAGATGTACCGGCTGGGCATGCTCTTGTGCATTATTATTATTATTATTACTATATAATATGTAGATGTACCGGCTGGGCATGCTCTTCTACATTATTCTTATTCTTATTACTATATAATGTGTAGATGTACCGGCTGGGCATGCTCTTGTGCATTATTATTATTATTATTATTATTACTATATAATGTGTAGATGTATTGGCTGGGCATGCTCTTGTGCATTATTATTATTATTATTATTATTAGTATTATAGTAATAATAATAATAATAATGCACAAGAGCATGCCCAGCTGGTACATCTACACATTATATAGTAGTAATAATAATAATAATAATAATAATAATAATAATAATAATAATAATGCACAAGAGCATGCCCAGCTGGTACATCTACACATTATATAGTAGTAATAATAATAATAATAATGCACAAGAGCATGCCCAGCTGGTACATCTACACATTATATAGTAGTAATAATAATAATAATAATAATAATGCACAAGAGCATGTCCAGCCGGTACATCTACACATTATATAATAATAATAATAATAATAATAATAATGCACAAGAGCATGTCCAGCTGGTACATCTACACATTATATAGTAGTAATATTTATAATAATAATAACAATGCACAAGAGTCGTTCAGCACTGCACTGGACACTGAATAAACTTGCCTAGCTATTGATTTCCCTATTCAATCAGTATCACCTACACTCTCCCTCCTCTCAGTAAGACTGCAAGTTAGTTATGATTCCAAAATGGCTGCTGTCCATGAGTTAGAAGGCTCTGGAAGGGAGTGTATGCTGCTGATTGGCTGGAATGTGTCTGCTGACTGTGACATGCAGGGTCAAAGTTTGCTCAATGATAAAGTATTGGGGGCGGGTCAAATCTCGCATATGTTCGCTGTTCGCCGCGAACGCGAACATGCTATGTTCGCCGGGAACAATCCGCCGGCGAACTATTCGCGACATCTCTACCCGTAGTCCTTAGACCGTTTGTGGCTCGCAAAAAGGCGCAAATTGAATAGCAAATTAGCTTACGACTTGTAGAAAATAACTCAAACTCACCCCACTCGCAGGCATGACACCAAGAAAAACATAGTCGATCGAGTGAGAGAGGTTCAGGTGAATTGGAAGAAGAGGAGCGTCTGCAGCTGTGACTCACCCGTGACTGGAGCCTTGTAGCAGCTGTCCAGGCTGGTGAGTGCCCTGTCAGGGCGAACAGCTGGCAGGCTGGGACACTGATGCAAGGTGGCGATACCGCACGGGGATAATTAGTGGTGGAGGTTCCTGCCAAAAGGGTTTGATAGACCCCACGCAGCCCTGTAACGCACTAGACTATAGGCACACAATACTCGCTCCGGAGATTGTCGTTCAGCATTGCCTGAGCTGCAAAGCCTGAGGGGGTGATTGACTGCCATGTTGGGAATCTTATGTGAAGTAACAATGCAAAATATTAATATAATAATGGTGGAGATTCCTGCAAAAAGTCTGCAATAGATGCCCTACTGCTCTGCAGAGCATTATAATATAAAAGCACACTACTGGGTCTAAGTATAACTCTTAGAAATGCCTGAACAGCAGGAAAAGAGAAAGAGCAATACACAGGAAAATATTACTCTGCATTACTAAATACATAAGCCATTAAGACTAAAAAGAGTATATTCAGACACCAGCATTCAGATAACCATAGTTACATACTAAACAACAAGTTGATTACCACCTACTGTAAAACGTTGACCCAACCTGGGCATGGATCTCAAAGTGGACTTTCTAATCCAAGCAAGCCTCTGAATTAAAGAAATGTGACTTTGAGAACTGTTGAGAGAATTTCAGATATAACCATGATCCATATCACCTGCTACAGGTTATTTATTCCAAACCAGGACCACCTACAGTCCTTTTATAAAGTGTGCTTAATATTTCTATGCAGTTTCTTGAGTAAACAAGTGTCTTGTAACAATAGACAATGATGTCACCAGAGAAAAGCCCTCAAAATACTGAATAATTGAACTTAGTGATTATTCGATTTACAGAACTGCCTATAGCTTATTCCTAAATTAACCTTTTTGACCTAGGCTGGATATCCTGCAATCAGGTTGTTGAGTCTTTTAGAGGCCCCTGTAAAAGCTACCTTGGGCATTGTACTCACAAAGACTCCTACAGATGAACTCATCATATTTTATTTTTGATGGTGTATTCCGTATTCTTATATGGTTCCTGCGCAATCTCGAGTTGCAAACTTTAACTAGAGACTCTTAGGAGTACCTTCCTCAAGAGTGGGGAATACAAGGGAATGGCCCTCTTGCTCACTCGCCCCTGGCACGTAGGTTCCTTCTGTTTTAGTTTGAGGAAGTATGCAAGTTATTGTGTTGTTAATGTACTTGTGAAATACCTGTACAGTAATTTTCTGTGTTATTCCTCACCCTGATTTTTGTAATTCCAGGTAAATCACAGCAAGTCAATTTTTTCTGTTGTTGCAGCCGGCGGTTGGTGATGGGGGGGCGGGCTCCTCACTCCTTATGGCCTGTGATTCTTCCGCTGTGGGGCTGTGGAATTGCAACATTTAATCTTTTCTACTTAAAGGTACCATCACACCCACAACATTCACTTTTATCATGCATAATGTAAAGGGATTCAATGCACCTTTCAAGTGGCACAAAGCCTTCATTACCTACAAATCCCTAAATCCATCAGTTCTGTTTTTACAGGAAACTAATTTTTCACATGGCCACATCCCATCATATATGCACAAACTATATCCCACATTTTATGCCTCCAGCCTACCCACTAAGAAAGCAGGACTAGCTATCCTCTTACATAAGGATTTTCCTCTCAACATAACTCATAACAAAATAGTCTCTGAAGGGGATTTCATCATTATTAATGATACACTCATTGGATCCCTACCTACTCTGATCTCCTTTTATTCTCCGACAAATTCTCCACACAAATCTTAATTAGAATGCTCAAATCCCTGAAGTCTATGGACCTTGGTAAGGTGATTATTGGGGGATATTTTAACCTCACATTTGACTCAAAACTTGATAGGCACAGGGTAGCAGGTTCTCTAACAAAATTAATCTCTAATGACTGACTCCATATTTTAGATGCATGGAGACTTAAGCACCCGATAGTCAGAGAGTATACTCGCCAGTTCATACTGTAAATCCTACTCTAGGATTAATACTGTTTTGATAGACCCCTGCCTGTCTGACCAAATTGAACAGACCAAGATACACCTGTGTGCTTGGTCTGATCATGCCTATGTCAGCTTATTCATAGACCTACATTTACATTTACTAGAGATTGAACGAGATGTTACTAACAAACCCCACATTTAAGGATCAAATTGCTAAAGATATTGATCTATTTTTTTAGTTCAATAGTACACCAGACTCAAACACGGGTTGGACATGGGCGTCTATATACGAGGTACCTGTATTAAGTTGGCAACAACTTATAAAAAGAAACCGAGATAGAACGAGGACACTCTGAGGAAAAGCCTGCAAATTTTAGAAAAATGTAACCAAACTCAGCCATCCGAGGATCTTCTCCGACGGATAGACAGTACCAGGCTGGAACTTGACATGGTGCTGTCTGTTCGGACAGAGAAGGCCATGTGATGGACCCACCACAGGTTTTACTCTAGTGCCAATAAACCCAATACCCTTCTTGCAAGAAAATTAAAACAAAAAGTATCTTAATCGAAAATATTTCCAATGAAGTCCGCATCAGGGGCTATCACCAGTAGTCCTAATAGCATACAAAACATATTCCAAACTTTTTTTCAGAAACTATACAAAGCCTCTCCCAGGTCCTCAAACTCCCAAATGTCCTTATTTCTATGCTTGTGTGACCTCCCATCTCTATTGCGCCAGGAAATTGAGGCTCTTAAAATTACGATGGAGGCGGTCAAGGCAGTTATCAAAAAGTTAAGGATTGGCAAAGCTCCAGGGCCAGATGGCTTCACTAACTAATACTTTAAAAAAATTGCTGACCAACTGTCCCCTCATCTATCTAATTTATATAATGATATCCTTAAAGGCCGCCCAATTGTTTCTGAGTTTAGCCAAGCCTATATATATATTTATTTCGAAAGAGGGGCGTGACCCCACCAATGTTAAAAATTTCCACCCTATACCTTTACTAAATGGAGACACCAAAATCATAGCAAAACTCATGGCTGACAGATTGGCCGTACTTATCCCAAAACTAATCCACAAGGATCAAGTTGATTTCATTCCATTTTGACAGGCAGGAGATAACATTAGGCGTATATTAAACATTATGCACTGGGCTAAACTGAAACATATTCCATCTCGCTTACTCTCCTTAGACATTGAGAAGGCCTTTGACACGGTCGAATGGCCATATCTTAACGCCGTTTTGTCAAAATTTGGATAATCAGGGACCTTTCATGAATTTATTTCATACATATTATAACTCCCATAAGGCATTTCTGAAATTGCCTGGAGAATCCAGAGCAGCATTAGATATACAAAGTTGCACGAGACAAGGCTGTCCTCTGTCTCCACTCCTGTTTCCCTAAGCAATAGAGCCATCAGCTCAAACCATCAAATCAAACTCTCTCATTAAAGGAGTCGAGATAGGAAATCATCACTTCAAATGTTGTCTCTTTGCAGACCATATACTATGCTCTCTTGATCCCAGCTTTAATCCATACTTTTGAGGCATTTGGAATGTTCTCAGGTCTAAAAATTTATGTAGATAACTCAGAGGTGTTGAATATCACTCTTAACCTATAGGACCTTATGTATCTCCAGGGAGAATGTAACTTCAATTGGGAGAGCACACATATTAAATACCTAGGAGTATATATTACCTGTCGAATCCAAGACCTCTACAAAGCTAACTATAAAGCTCTCTATAAATAATTAGGACCAAATCTTTGTACTTGGTCTAAATGTCAAATTTCATGGCTTGACCAAATAAATTTGGTCAAGATGAACATTCTTCCCCGCCTTCTCTAAATTTTTTGGTCTCTGCCAATAGCCCTTAATTATAAAGAATTAGATGTCTTTCAAAATTAAGTGTTTACATTTATTTGGCACAATAAGGCCGCTAGAATATATAAAAAAAAAAAACAGGCATAAGTCAAGTGGTGTTCTCTCTTGCCTAAATTTTAAACTATATTATTTAGCATAACTGTTGTTTATCCCCATAACTCATTCCTTAGTACACCAATCCCTTTTGGTGTTCATAGAAAATTATAGAATGTTTCCGTACTCCTGGAGCTTGATTGTCTCCCCAAACTGTCATCTATAATAGAAAATCTAGCAAGTCCATTCACACGAAAATTAAGTAATGGTACAAAGATGATTCAGTGCTCACATATGTTAAAGTAAGAGACCTTTATAACATACCCCTGCAGGAACACTTTACCTACTGTAAATTTAAGCATTTCATTGAAACCACAGAACGCCTCCTGGGGAAACCTAAAGCGAATTGGTTCACAAGCTGGTGCGACAAATCACCACTCTCAAAGAGCGTGGTAAGCCTCCTATATAACATTTTCAATGATGGACATCTAAAAAACTGGCATATACAAGGAAATGGGAGAGTGACCTGGGTTTGGTGGGGGACAGTAGTAGCATCCTGGAGATCTCCATCAAACTATTGCACAGGATATATATAACTCCTAACAATCTTTATAAATGGAAAGTGAACAATAATCTACATTGTTTCAGAGTTTGTAGAGAGGAAGGATCATTCTTCCACATATGGTGGACATGCCCTCAAGTCCAGCAGTTATGGACTGACATTATAAACCTAGCCTATGACATCTTCGCAGTCCAACTAAATACAAACCCAGAAGCTTGAGCCACATTAAATTCCAAGCCGGTATGTGCAATGTAAGACCCGCAATGGCTGCAAGCTTTACATTTTGCAGAGTTAAAGAGCTATTAAATTATAGCAGGGCGCGAGTTATGGGTTAGTGTCTCAAGCCGTAAATCCTTTTTGAACACACAAGCATTTAAGGGTACCTACGAGCTGCGATCGCCCGAAATCATCAAATTGCGTTATAATGTAGTGCGACACAGGCCGAACAGCCAATAGAAAGTGGGAAAATAAAAGACGCAGGAAGGGGTTTAAAAGGGAGCTAAAACAGTAAATCATTGACTGTGCTGTAGCTGAGCAAGTGAACACACAGGTCTAGGCGTTGGTGGGTTTCTGAGCATTGGACAGAGAAGAAGCATTGTAAGTGTTTGAAATTTTGAAAATTACTATACTACACATAATACTCACATTCTTGTTTTACCACATACACATATAAATTATATTTATATATATATTTGGGAAGGAGGAAAGTGAGGAGAGAGAGGAGAGGAGGAGGAGAGGGGGGAAAACCGGAGGGGTAGAGGGAGGAGAGGAGGAGAGTGGGAAGACCTAGAGGTATGGAGAGAGGAAGGACCAGGTCAGGGAGGTCAGGTGGAGGAGAGCAGCAGGGGGGGGAGGTATGTGCCACCAGATGCACACAAGGTGGAGGGGCAGAGGGTCAGGGGCCTGATCCTAGGGGGGGGGTGTAGTTGGGGTGAGGGACCGGCCCCAGGGAGAGGACAGGGAGACCCGGAACCCCAGGCACAGTTGGTAGGGCAAGAGGCTGTGGCAAAGTCAAGGGGCCCAAATTATAGCCCAGAAGAGATGTAAGTCCTCCTCAGGGAAATCCGTGCACGCTATCAGATCATAAATGGTGGGAGAGATGTGAGGCATAGCCAGAAGCAAGAGGCCTGCTCCCAGATTGCTTTAGCTGTTGTGTCATTAGAGGTCGCTAATAGGGTGGTAACGTCTGTTAGACACAGATATGACGACAGCCGGGCGAAGGTGAAGAGGAAGTTGGCAGAGGAGGCAAGAGCAGTGGCTGGCCTCCAGCAACAATCCCATACTGTGCATGGGAGCAGACCCAGAGGGAGTGGATTCAGCCAGCGGCAGTGGTGGGCCTACCAGGACGGGTGGACACAGGTGTGCCAGGAACTATGCAGACTGAGTATCATATAACACCACACACATTGGTGTATGAACTTTGGGGAGGGGAATACCCTGCAGATATCATGATGTTTGTATGTATGTATAGATAAGCTTTTACCCTGGCTGGTGTATACAATGAGCTGTATCCCCCTAGAATTATTCTGCCTCCTACACCCCTGCCCACATGCATAGATAACTGATATACAATAGCAATGCAAGCCCAATGGTTATGAATGAAGAAATATGGGGCAACTGTAACCATGTAAATCCTGGTAGCAAACATATCATTTTCATAAATTGTATTAATGAAATGCCTGGACAATACCTGCAGTTAACACTGATCCTGAGTACAATTTGCTAGTAGATCAAGATTGATTTGACATTCAGAAGATTACATTTATGGGTGTGCTCACTGCGGCATATGTGGATACAGACTCTGTAGGACTGCATGTGCGTGTCATATACTGTTCTAACCTGGAACATGTCTCAGCTGCATATCAACAACCACTGGGAACATGTCACAGATTGGTCAGTCTCACACACTGCACAGCAGATCCAGAGTCTGATGCACATGCAGATGGCATACCACACCTGAAATAAATATATATTCATATGGGCTATGATTCACAATGCTCATTATGCAGGCTGTGGTTCATCTGTGTAACACAAGTACCACAGTCAATCACAGGTGACCATGATATCAAGGATAGCTGTCAATTATGTACGGAAACCAACTCATATACATGTTTATTCCATTTCAGTACCCAGGTGGACAAGGCCATTCACAGAGGAACAAGGGGAGGCTCTAATGGAGGTTGGATTGGTTAAAAAGGCCAGTACATTCAAGAGGGCCCGGGGCCATCCATACAAGCTGGCCAACCAGTGGCATATCAGGAGTGAGAATCAATGCCTGGGCCCTGAACAGCATCATACAGCCCGGCACAGCTGTTTCAGCCTCATCCACCGGCCATGTCCTGACCCCAGGCATCATCCCAGCCGCCACCTGCTACAGCAACATTACAACCATGGCCGCCCACAACCGCTCCCACACAATGGGGTCCCCAAACATGGCCTCCCACACAGTTGGGGCCCCCAACATGGCCTCCCAAACAATGGGTGCCCCCAACATGGCCTCCCACACAATGAGGGCCACATTCATGGGCCAACAACCCAGCCCTCCTGCATTCACCTCAAGGCCTGCTGCCGTCACTACTGCCACCATTGCTGCTGTCACCAGAGCCACCAATGCCGTCATCACCGGCCCCGCTGCTGACACCTCCTGCCACAATGCCAACACCTCTGGAACCCACTCTCGTCACCTGTGGTCCCTTTGCCGTCAACACCACCACCCCTGACATTGCGGGTAATCACGGACTGGGTCGCCAGGGAGGACATGGCACACCGGAAACAAGGCAATGAGAGGCTAAGGTTGCTCAGAAGGCAGTGTAGGCTGACACACACCCTCATGGAGAGCACAAGATCGCTCCATTCTGAGGTGAGGAGACACGACCAAAGGATGAAGAGATATGAAGAACGGGCGATTAATGACAGACAGCAACTCATCCGCTTAGCCGAACACCAGCTCATACCTCTCCAGCCTTCGGTTGCACAACAGCAACCAGAGACGTTGGCCTTCTCATCTCAGACCTCCCCACCATCCCAACCAGATCCACAGCCAGAAAACGTAGTGGTACCCCGCCCTCCTCCACAACCAAGACATGAAAGAGGGAGAGGGGGCATGGGTACAGAAGGTGGGGGCCCAGAGCTGAGGAAGAGGAGATCTTAGAAACACCAAGGAAGTCCTCTTCCTGATCACTCCTCACTGAATACAGCTTGTTATAGATGTTGACATAATATTGGCTGGCTAAAGAGTGTGTACATGTCTGTTTATGTTTAGCATTTCAACAATTGATGTTCAATGTGGATTGACCTTGAGATGAGGTGTTCTAGTTAATAAGAATATTGGTATGATTGATATCTTGTTCTTGTCTCTGTAGGTGTTAATAACCAAATCTCACGACCATGAAGGCATGTTCTTCATCTTCGAGCAGTACAATACCATCATGTGAGTAAAGACTCAACCCAGTTCCCAACAGGCATTCGCTCAGTGTCATTCACCACTGCAGATGGATCTGAAATGCAATATATTACTACATATCTCTTCACTAATGAACATGATTGTTGTGAGTTTCAATTATAATGAATAGTGTCCCGCCTTTAGAGTTGCACGGTCCCATTAGGATCTAAAAGTCTACTAGTCCAAATAAGTCGTCATACATGCGTTTTTGTTCATGCCGTTAAGCGGATTAATGCATTTTATGTCATCCAAACAAAATGCATTATTTCCTTGGTTTAACATCAGGATCAATGTGCATGTGTTTAGAGGTGATGTGAACAGTGTAATCTGTCTGGCCTTGGTACCACCCATATACTAGTGAGATATTATATCAGCATGGCACAACTATTCCATATAGATAGTTATAGTAATTTTGGCTAAAAGGTTGTGTTCACAGTGAAGCATGCCTTGTTGTATTAGACATCCTCAACATATTCTGGCTGATTGAACAGGACAGAATTAATATGGTTGTCACTGGTCGAATATGACATCCATGTTAATTGGTTTATTGTAGTGTCCAGAGCAAAAACAATGTACTATAATAACAGTTTATGATTGTTCTCACACCTCCTCTTTATATTTTCCAGTTTCCTATCATCTATTTGGGAAACAGCAGTAATGTATGAAAACACTGTGTGTGGAATTGATTAGTATCACATGATCCATGATTTCTAGCATCTGTTAAATATGGCATATGGAGACCATATGGTTGCTGTATGCGCAATCATTGTTATTTCTATGAAAAGTAGTGTCATATGATGTGCCTATGTCACATCCGATTATGGTTACTGTGGTGTCCTGACCACATGTGACCCTAGTAGATGCTCTGCTTTATCCGTATGTTGTCTAACAGTTAACCCTTTAGGTGTCCTTTGATTGGCCACAGTCTTTTGCCCTTCCGGTATCTGCCCACACGACACCCATGATATTAATGCACAGCCTTGACCATTGCTGATTGTGGTCTGTGTCAAAATAAAGCTGTGTTATACTGTTCTAACCGTGTCAGTGTGTTTAAAATGGTTGGGGTTATGGGATATCCACATGCATTACATTAGTGTCACATTCTTATGTATATAAACTAATGAGCCCTAGATAACATGCAGTAGATCAATACTTATAAACAGAATAATGGTCATAATAGCATTAGATATTATATAATACTAAATATAACATATAATAATAAGGGTTAATACACAGGCCAAGTCCAATTAGTGATACTGTGGAGTATGAACATTCCTCTCAGGGTCTAAAATGAATACGACAGGGGATACTGGAGTGGGTTGCCAATTCCTTCTCTAGTGGACTGTGATTTGTCTGACCTCTCTGCTATCAGGGGGGCCCGTCGCCTCATTGCCAAAACAGAAAACCGTGGAAACAGGTAGGTGAAGATGCCCCCATTAAAACCAAACTATGTTTTTATTCAGCAAAATTATCTTGGTATGACTAAGTTGTTCCTTTTTTCCTAGTTGAATTTACCTTTTGACTATTACCTTTGTTTGGATTAATGAAAGAATAAAATAAAAAGGATAAAATTGGCGGAGGCCCATGAGTCCAATAAAGCCTGTGATACCTTTCTGCTCTCCAGAATCTTTGGTAAACATAAGCCTCATTAATTTAGCCCTCGTAGTTCCCTCGGTCCTCGCAAAAGGCAGTTTTTTGCTGTTTGCAAGGACCGATCCCCCAATAAGTCCCTCGCAGCCTGCTTTGTGAGATGACTCCGAAAAATGGCCGAGAATAGGCTCCGAGAGAGCTACGGAGAAAAGGGTTCTTCACAGTAAGGGTGGTTAATCTGTGGAATTCTCTACCAGAGGAGGTGGTGACAGCGGATTCGATAGATAGCTTTAAAAGGGGACTGGATTTATTTCTAATTAAAAAGGAAATTCAGGGTTTTCATGGATAATTAGAGAGGCAGTATTAATCCAGGGAGAAGTTCAGTCGCCGGTGTCTGGGATCAGGAGGGATTTGATTTTTTTTTTTATACAACTAATTAATTAATAGTTAATCCGCATATTGCAGATCGGAGGAGATCTTGAAAGGTTGAACTTGATGGACTGAAGGTCATTTTTCAACCTTAAATACTATGTGCCTCATTCAATTGCGATTTGGCCAATTGAATAGGGGTCTAAATAAGCACATAGCATATTTTTTTTAAAGAAGTTTTTAGTTAGTGAAAACCTTGCTTTTGTATAGATGCTTACTAACTAAAAACTTCTTTAAAAAAAATATGTTATGTGCTTATTTAGAGGCCTATTCAATTGGCCAAATAGCAATTGAATGAGGGCCTATGTAACTATGTAACTATGTAACACGCAGCCTTAAATCTATGAGGTGAATCTCGCACCTCTGAAGAATCCCTACGAGCACAAAAAGTGCTAGCAAGGGATCCTAAAGCCTCTACGTGCTGACTCGGAGCAGCCCGAGACAGCCGTGTGAGGCTCCCCCCTGCTCTCTATACACATCCCCATGCTGCAGGGGTCCCTATCAGGACCCCTGGAGCCCCGCCCCCCCCCCCCCCCCATTAATCCCTTGCAGCGGGGGTCCCCGATCTGACTAGATCAGGCCCCTCCTGCATTCAAAAGTTTTAAATTCCTTGCTGCGGCTCCTTAAAGGGCCAGCAGCACACTATTGGCAATGCCGTTAGCCAATCAGGGTGGGATTTTGAGGTGTATCCCATCCTGATTGGCTCACACATTGACGCCTTCTGATAGGCTGAAATTTGATAGACAGCGGTTTAAGCCAATCAGAAGCCACCATTGCCAATTTCCTTCCGGAAAAGTCTCTAGGAGGCTCATTAGCGTTGGGGAGGTCTGCGAGTGCAGATCTCCGTTAGTTTGGGGGTTTTTTAGAGCACGGATTGTTCCAGGGCCCAGCCGGGGCAGAAGAGGAGGAGGCTGGGGACATCGTGGGGAGGTAAGTTGAATGTATATTATGTTTATTTTACTTTATTTTGTGTTATGTTTATATGTATATGGTATTAATGTAATGTGTTTTTTTTTAACAGGGGCCACGCCGGAGAAGAAAAGAAGAAGGACGGGGACATGCTGGAAAGGTGAGTAGAATATTTAGAATTCTTTATAATGTTTATTTATTTTATGTTAATGTGTTGCACTATTTTTTTTTTCCCTAGGTTGGTGATCTGAAGCGACATCTACAAAGGTAAGTGGTCTTAATTATTTTGTTTTAGCTTAGAATTAGGGTTTCTGTATGTAGTTAGGATTAGATAGATAGGGGGATGTATTTTAGATAGTTAGGATTTATTGTATATTAAATTGATTGTATGTTAGATAGAAAGGAGGTATTATATTTTATTTGTATTGTATGTATTGCATTGTATGTATTGTATTGTGTATGTCTTTCCTTTTCAGGTGTGTCATTTTTTTTTTCTGTAGTGGGGGGGGGTTGTAATGTATTTTTTTATTTTCTGTTATGTCCCTTTTTTTATTTTTTGTAAGGTAGTTTTTATTTTATTTTCTGTCATTAGAGTGGTGGGGGAGTTTATTAGGGGGTAGGTAGGTAGTGTAGGTAGGTAGTGTAAGTGTTAATAGATTAGTGTAGAGGGGGTTAGTTTAGATTTAATGGTTTATTGGGGCTTATAGTGTAGTGTTTGTAGTTAGTGTCATGATGGTCCTTGAGGACAGTCATGGCACTTATGTGGTTAATGTTAGGGTTTTAACAGCCCCATAAGGGTCATAATATACCCTTATGGGACTGATGGGGTTAAATAGAGGATTATGGGGGTCTGTATTGACCCCCATGAGTGACATGGTAAATGAAGTGCTTATGGGAGTCTGTATTGACCTCCACGAGTTACAGGGTTAATTAAGTGCTTATGGGGGTCTGTATTGACCCTCATGAGTGACAGGGTTAATTAAGGGCTTATGGGGGTCTGTATTGACCCTCATGAGTGACAGGGTTAATTAAGGGCTTATGGGTGTCTGTATTGACCCTCATGAGTGACAGGGTAATTAAGGGCTTATGGGGGTCTGTATTGACCCCCATGAGTGACAGGGTTAATTAAAGGCTTATGGGGGTCTGTATTGACCCCCATGAGTTATGGGGTTAATTAAGTGCTTATGGCGGTCTGTATTGACCCCCATGAGTTATGGGGTTAATTAAGTGATTATGGGGGTCTGTATTGACCCCCATGAGTTATGGGGTTAATTTTACTTGGCCGGGGTTAATATTTTTGAGCGAGTCCTTTCAGGACCCGCGCGGCGGGAAATGTAAAATTTTAAATGCAGCAGGGTCACGATCGGTGCCGATCGGGGCCCCCCGCTGCAAGGGGTTAATGTGGGGGGGCTGCAGGGATCCCTATGGACCCCTGCAGTAAGGGGTTAATGTGGGGACACTTCAGGGGTGTGGAGAGGGGTTAATTTTAGGTGCCGGGGGGGTAGTTAGAGTACCCACCACGGCAGGGCTTATGTGTGGGACTGCCGCAGAGGTCCCTTTTAGGACCCCCGCAGCAATTGATGAGGTGTGGGAGATCATCTCGCAGGCTGTCACTCCTCATGTACATTATCGCAGTGTTCATACGGACAGCCCTGCTGCGTAGCTCACTCGTTGCTTGCAGCAGGGCTAATTTAATAGCGCTGTAACTTTGAGAAATTTGTAGTACGTAGGATTTAAGTAGAAGCCTCTTATCTGCGAGGCTGGAATTTAATAAGGCTGCATATGTATGTTTGATCACATGTAAAGCAAACTTAGCTTGTATAATGGATTTAACTGATTGTAAATGCTTGGTTTGATATGTAAGCCGAAAAGTACATGTGATTAGTTTGTATACTGCAAAAGACAATTAAAAGACACCAATGAACTCTAAAATATGGGTAAAGCAATGGAAAGCATTAGAATTAATTACACAACAATTCCAAATTAACAAATAGGCCTTAAAAAAAAAATTCTCATATGCTGGAATGGTCAATATGAAAAGTGTGGCTGCAAGATGCTGAAAGCAATTAAAGATACACTACCTGATAAAAAGTCAACATAAAAAGATGAATCTGCCTGGCATATTATCCCTTTCTCACATACAGAGGCTCTAATTGTGATCCTAAAAATACAAAGATAATCTTATTTACATCTTACTCATCAGATATACATTGGGAAAAGAAATAGTGGCCGAATTACACCTCCACATGACATATATCAAGTACCAGGGCTACATTTTTATTTTTGGTTGTTCAGTCCTTCAGTCATGTCCAACTCTCTGTGACCCTATGGACTAGATGGTGTCGGCCATTGTGTTGGTGTAGTCGCTGGCGTTGGTGTCAACCGTCGCAGTGGTGTCGACCTTGGCGGTTGTGTCAGCCGTAGCGGTGGTGTCGGCCGTGGTGTAGCCCAGGTTTGTTGAGGCCAGGTTAGGAGTGGAGAAGCAGTGGGGTCCTGCCAAGGCATCCATGGTATCTGACCAGGTGGCAGTGGTGGGCCTGCTGATGGTGGTATCCAGTATCAGGGCATCTGTGGAGGTGGTTGCTGGCTCCATGACATGTGAGGTGAAGGTGGATGAAAAGGCTGAGAATGTGTCCATGATACATGTCAGGGGGTGTTTCCCACAATGGTGGTGCGGGTGGCCATCTTGCTGCTGATGGGCTAGCTTCCTGCGATGGTCCCAGGCCCTCTTTATTTTCTCAGCTTCCTCCACCATCACTAGCGGGGGTGAATGTGGTTCCTCCTAATGTGAAGCCACTGCATGTGTCTCTGTGGGTGGGGTATATCTCCTGGGTATTGAAATGAAAGGACAATAGTGTTTGAGTTTTGATTCAATTGAACAATTGTTTGCTGTTTGTTTCCATATCCCTGACATCATGGTCACTTGTAATTAGTGATTGTTTTACACAGATAAGCATTGTCCTGTATCATGAGCATTGTGAATCATGGCTCATATCAATATATGTAATGTTGGGGCGTGTGCCATCTGCAGTTCAGTGTGAATCTGCTGTGCAGTATGTGAGACTGACCAATCTGTGACCAATTCTCAGCAATGGTTGTTAACATGCAGATGAGCTATGGTCCAGGTTAGGCTAGTCCATGACAAGCACATGCAGTCCTGAGTCTGTATCCGCATATGCCGCAGTGTGCACACCCATTCATGTACTCTATTTTGGATGTCAAATCAATCTTGATCTTTTTGGCCACTGCTACTCAGAATCAGTTTTAACTGCATGTATTGGACAGACATTTCATTGATAACAATTATGATAATAATATGTTTACGTCCTGGATTTTGCTGCCCCATATATCTGTAGTCATAACCAGAGACCTTACAGTGCTATTTTATGCCAGTTATCTATGTGTGTTGGTTCATGTGTGTGCATATGAGGGTGTCATGGTGTATATGATACTCACATTGCAGGAAAACAAGAGTCCAACTATCCTGGAAGGCCCACTACTGCTTCTGGCTCGATCTGCTCCTTCAGGGTCCGCTCCCATCCGCAATATGTAATGCGGGCTAGTAAGCCAACACGGGCTGTTCTGGCCTCCTTTGCCATCTTTCTCTACACCTTCATCCGGCTGTCATCATATCTGTGTTTCACAGACTTGATGTCCCTGTTTGCAAGCCCTAATGCATCAACAGTTGAAGCAACCTCAATCCAGGCACATGCCTTCTGGCTAGGCCTCACTTCCCTCCCACCATGTATGATGCTATAGCGGGCATGGATTTCCCTGAGGAAGATGCCCGTCTCCTCTGGGCTATAATTGGGGGCCCTGTACTTTGCCACAGCCTCTTGCCTTCCCAACTGTGCCTGGGGTTCCTGGCCTCCCTGTTCTCTCTCTGGGGTTGGTTCTCTTCCCCACTGATCCCCCTGGGATCAGGCCTCTGACCCTCTGCTCCTACTCCTTGTGTGCCTACATCTAGGGGGGGTGGCACGTGGGGGGCGGGTAGACACGGGGGGGAAATACACAGTAGGAAAAAGGGTGGAAAGAGGCACTGGGGAGAAAGGGACACAGGGTGGGATAGACACAGGGTAGGTGGAAAGAGACACAGGGGAGGGAGAGGTGTGGAAGAGACACAGAAGGTAAAGAGACTCAGGGGAGGGAGAGGAGGGGATAAAGAGACACAGGGGAGGGAGAGGAGGGGGGAAGAGACACAGAGGAGTGAGAGGAGGGGGAGGAGACACAGGGGAGTGAGAGGAGGAGGAAAAGACACAGGGGAGGGAGAGGAGGGGGGAAGCTACACAGGGGAGGGAAATGGGGGAAGAGACAACAGGGAGGGGGGAATAGACACAGGGGGAGGGGGAAAGACACAGGGGAGGGGGAACAGACACAGGGGAGGGGGAAAGAGACACAGGGGAGGGGGAAGAGATGCATGGGAGGGAGGGGGGAAATAGACATAGGGGGAAAGAGCCACAGGGGAGGTGGAGAGAGACACAGGGGAGGGAGAGGTGGGGAAGAGACACAGGAGGGAAAGAGACACGGGGGAGGGAGAGGAGAGGGAAAGTGACACAGGGGAGTAAGAAGAGTGGGAAGAGACAGGGGAGTGAGAGGAGGGGGAAGAGATACAGGGGAGGGAGAGGAGGGGGAAGATACACAGGGGAGGGAAATGGGGGGAGAGACACGAGGGAGGGGGGAACAGACACAGGGGGGAAGGGGGAAAGAGACACGGGGAGGAAGAAAGAGATGCGAGGGAGGGAGAGGGGGGAAGAGACACAGAAGAGAAAGAGACACAGGGGAGGGGGTTAGAGACACGGGAGGGAGAGAGGTGTAAAAACACAGGCGGGGAGGAGACACAAGGGAGGGAGAGGAGGGGGTAAGGAGACACAAGGGAGGGAGAGGAGGGGGGAAATTAGACACAAGGGAGGAAGTAGACAGGGGGAGAAACTAGCAATGAGCGCAAAGGCTCTTATCGCGAGGCCAGTAAAGTAGAGGGGGAGAGGCTCCTATTGTGTGGCAAACAGCATTACCAGGCTTGAATTTTTATTGCCGTCATTTTTGACGGACAAGTTGCTAGTATAATATATGAATATATGTGTGTATTATAGTATGGGAATTGGAGGGGGGAGCGGCTATGGGTGTATAGATGTGCTGTGGCCTATCGCTATGTATAGGGGTGAATAGGTATTAATCTATGTGTGTGAATTATGTGAAATCAGTAATTCTGTGTGTTGTAAATTAGGTGTTAATATATCTTAGTGGTCAAAATAGCAATAACTCACAAAACAGCTCCTTCTCTCTCTCTCTCTCTCTCTCTCTCTCTCTCTCCAAAACTAAGAAAAACATCTAGACCTGTGTTCACTTGGTCAGTTACAGCACAGTCAATGACTTATGGTTTGCTCAGGCTTTTAAATTCATTTTCTGCTGCGTTAATTAGCGTTCTCTAGTTCCTCGTGGTTAATTGGCGTGTGACAGGATTGTTAATTACAGCCTTGCTTGATTTTGGGGCGCTTAATCAGATACCAGGAAGCGTTACATATGAAACCAGGCTTTACGTTCTTGAGGCTTTGCCCCTTAAATTGCGGTCTTGTTCAATTGAATTGCTCTGTAATTGTAGCAATTGAATAAGGCCCTTTATTTTTTATCTTTTTTTTTCAGATTGCATGAAATGCAGACAAATCCTATTGATATTCCTTGTTTCCATTTTACAGCCCTTTTTGGAGGATTTTTACTACAGTACAGAATGCTGAGCCTTTTGTTCACCAGGTTTTACCAGCTACATCACTCAGTAGAAGTAGCACAAATACAAAACCATCAAAGGCACTATACTGTAGCAAAAAATATTTTTTTTTTGATAAATTTACTGAGAGTCTTTGCCCCAGTTTTGAATCATGGAAACTCTAAGGTAAAAGTAACCCCCACTCATTTCCATTTGGAGGATAAAAATAGTGATATATATTTAAAACAGTATTTATAGCTATTGCTGTTATTTTAATTAGTAATCTGTAATAGAGAAGAGTTACTCCTTTGCCATCATGACTACAGGATTTATGATGCTCCACATTTGTTTGCTAATATGTAAAATGTACCAAGTGATTGCTATGGTATTTTCTTTCCCTGCTATATATACAGTGGAGCAGTTGCAGAGCTAGTGAATGGCCCTGGTGCAAAAAAAAATAGTTCCACAATTTTTTCAATATAATATATATTACTTTTTTTTGTAGTGTAGGAATCCCTGACCTCCTCAATGACATGTGAGGTCATTCAAGATTCGACTGCCAAAGCAAAAAGACATGCAGGGCGGGGAAAGAAGAGCTGGCACCAAATTCTGCCGCAACGTCCTTTGAAAAATATGCTATGTGCTTATATAGAGACCTGTTCAATTGGCCAAATTGCAATTGAATGAGGCGCATAGTTCTAAATGGAACCCATGCTAAGTTGTCTAGAAGCAAATATTACAAAGATTTTAGACACATCTAAGAAGTACTGTAGTTGCTCATATTAATGACGATGTGGAAGCTCTTGAATCTTCATCCCTCTTACTATTTATTATTCAAACACAAACCAAACAAATAAGCAGAAAAGTCATTAGTTGTACAACTGTATTTGACAAAGAAGAATGTACAATTAGTTGTAAATATCCAAGAATAACGTAGACTGCACGTTCTTTACTTCCTTTGCTTTGCCTTTCAGGTAAAGTGAATTAGGTTACCCCAAGATCAGTATAGGAATTTCTAATGTACATTGTTATATAAAATTGTTCTGCTATAACTATAGTTAAGCCATAATAAAACACTGCAGGTTACTGGAGTGAATTAGCTATATAGGACATCTAAAAAAAGGTTTACATTTACAGGTCTACAGCATAGTTGCTATTTACCGATTATTTTGAGACACAGAGCACTTCACTCAAATTCATGCATTGCCTAAACATGCAACATGTTGTCATTAGACCATATGGTGGATATACAACTTACACTGACACTTATCCAAAGGCAGCTTTACAGTGATACACCCAGAGGCCATACTCGCATACATGGCTTTCTGCATTTATAATCCTCATTAGACATACATTCTCTGTCTTTAAGCTGTTAGCCTCAACCTGCTGTCAATAAAATATCCTTAGAAATTCGACAATGATGACTACACAAAAATACGGCAGTAATAATTAATTTATCACACAACATGAAAGAGCAATGCTTTGTCCCTCAAGTCAGTCCTGCTTTATATTAAATATTTTATGCGATTAATGTTGCTTTGTCTTGCTCGTTTTCCTAATGTAAAGCTCAGGTTTAAGCATACCCATTATTGCAGTTCTTCTTGATATTGTTAGTTTTATGTAATTTGCAATAACAAAAATAAAAATTTGTGATCAAATATTTATTTTCAACAAAAAAAATACTTTTCCATCTCCTAGTGTAGTATGATTTAATTAAAAAAAACAGTAACAACAACAAATATCCACTCACATTTAAAAACCTCATATATTGAGGTATAAATTGCACATGGATATTATCGCCTCAATGCCTCTTGATAACTTTGTAGGTCTCTTGTATTGAACTGGCCCTGGTTGTGGGCAGTGCCAGATATGGTTTATGATCAGTAATACTATTTCTTCAGTGGCATATAAAATGCTGTTATTTGATTCTCTTTTTATTGTACTAGCATCATGCCCGTCAAAAATGACAGCAATAAAATTTGAAGCCATGGCAATTCTGTTTGCCAAACAATGTAAGGCTTTTGTTCCTCTGAGGACCTTCGGCGCTCATTGTGAGCCTCTCCCCTCTTGTACTTCAAGTTTCCTCCTTTGCAACGATCGCCTTCAGCGCTCATCGCAAAGACAGATAGACAGTGTAAAATATACATCTTTTTTAGTACAGTGAATTAATAAATTAATATGAGCTAATAAATTTATATACTTTACCTATTTATATTTAATATGCAGCAATCAATATCCTAAAGAGCTAACAATCTCTTTGGATTTTCCTGCTTTAGAAAATGTACAGTTGGACTGTTGATCACCTGAGGAGAAAGTGTCAGCAATGTGCCAAGTGTGCAGTGCAAATAGTACGCGAGGCCAAACGGTTTTTGTAGGCGTGTAAAGAGCCATTTTAGAATCGTAATGTTCTTATGTGCAAGTTAGTGTTGTAAAATGGAGGCTTTTTTGTATGTGTTACTTGCCTCGCGAACAGTTTCCGTCCCGTTATAATGTTATATTTGGTATCTCCTACATTCCTGGCTAACTCGTACGTGCCTGGCATTGATTTGCGCACCTCAGTCTCCTTTAACCTCGTTTTCCTTTTTTTCGGCCGGCATTTTTTTTCTTGCTTAGCCGGTTTTAATGTGGCAAAACTTAAGCCAAATTGGCCTTAAATTCATGTGCAACCTCACTTCCAGGCGTCCTGGCATTCCCCCCGTGCTGTGTGCAGCTTAAGGCAATGCCGCAAACAGCTACGGGCCGCAAACAGCTCACCTCGCTTCACGAGGCTCACAAATGTGACGACGATTCGCAGTTTGACAACTATTATATGTGATGTTTGAAAAAGGTACAGCCTCCTTATTATACTTTATTTTTTCTGTGCTTAACAATTGATCAATGTACAATTTACAAACCAAACTGTCTGGTGCATTTGACAAAGTGGACCCACCTCTCCCCGGCTCTGTTAAAGGGTCAGTTAATTCAGCACAACTTGGAGCACACCACTGTAAAGTTCTCCTAAAAACATGTTGAAATACCTTTTGATTTTTTTAAATAGGTGCCTTTACATGAGTCACTGGCAGTGCCCCCAGACAGACTCACACCAACAGCTCTGTGCAGAGAGCATAAGCAGAAAGAGAGATAACCATTCCCAAATTCATCTGTGCAGAGAAATGAATGCTGGAATCAGCTAAAGAGTACAGTTGGGGGTTAACATGGCCTGCTACATTCCTGAAGTTCAGGAAGAAACCATACATCTTTGTCTTCACAGAGCCTTCACCACTCGGCAGATGTGGTGTTGGCAGATGTTGTTAATCATGGAACAGTCAGAAGTGTGTTTGTAAATAGACCTAAGACCTTAGAAATTAGTGTAATTAAAAAAACCTAGATCAGTTTAACAAAGAATCTTGTGCTTGTTCACACCATGAAGAGCACTTAGCGAGGTAATGGCCATTTAACCTATTTTTTCATGCTATATGTCAAGATACACTATAACTCCTATCTGCTCACTGTCTCTTGTTCTGGCTTATCTGTGTGGGTATACAGTATTTCCTCAAATTTGGACCAGTACTGCCCAGTCTTTTATGATAGCGCATCATGGGTCCATTTATTCTGGAGTGTTTATATTTCCAGATAAACTGAGAGATTATTGGGCTATGTCTTTTAGTGTGTAATTGATGAGGAACTAGAAATATTTGCCCCAAACATAATATTTGACACTTGCCCCATATCTCCTTACTTTTAGTTATATTCTGAAAAGTTTGAGGATTCTTACAGTATATATCTAACAATGTATATATATATATATATATATATTGCATTACAAATTTAAAATTAGAATTAGAGTAGCATTAAAGAAACAGGCAAAAAACAGCTTCAGATGAATATGTGTGGTCTAGATCATTGGTTCTCAACAGCTGGTACTAGATTTGATGCTGGCCCCTTAAACCTTATCTGCCAGTCCTTGAGGATGAGGAAAACCTAACACTTTATACATATCATCAGCATTAGTCATGGTTATAAACAGATTATAGTTGAACTTAGTAGTAAAACAGTTTTCTATTCAAATTAGTGAAAAGCTAGATGAAGATTCAGTCACATGAAGTTAAACATGTTCTGGATCTCACAGGTGATCCATATGAGCACTGGACAGTGACTAGCTGGTCCCCTGACCAATAGATCAGTAGATATTGTTTGCTTAGCCAGCTGATCATTGAAAAAAAAACAGAAGTCTTTCAGCAGCAGCTGCATTTCCCAAGGCTTTCTCCCACTATATGGATGATGACAGGACACCAGCAGCACATATCCACACCCTTAGAAGTCACTTTAATTATCAGCTTCTAATATACAGATTGTTAATTATAAAGGGAAATGCTTCTGCACTGTTTAAAGGACCACTGTGGTCATATATTTAAAATATACTAAGGAACTACACTTGAAAATAAATAAAATGTACATAATACAACCTATAAGATTTCACCTTTTACATGAAATTATGCTGCTGTTGGGTCTACCATTTTGGTTCCCCCACAATGAGAAAGTGTCATCTACAGCTATCTGAGCTTTTAGTAGTAGTAATGGAAAGTTCATTAGTTTGCAAGGGAACCCCTCCTGAGAAAATAACAGACATAACCAGACAAAATCAATGCCTGCAGTATAGCATAATTTGGTATAAAAGATAAAAATGCAAAAAAACTTGGATTTTGCCCATGATCAAATGTAGTTATTAAAAATAACATCTGAACACAGTGGTCCTTTAATACATGCCCCGTTAAATGCATGATAGACAAGGTTGGACAAGAGCCACTTTAAGGCCAGGCATCTGCAAAATAGGAAATCTGGCCACTGGGTGGCAGCTGCACCATCAGATATGGTGCAGACTGTTTCAAGTGACAGACTATTGTCATTCATTCATTGGAATGTGTTAACCTGTCTCATAATGTGCAGTATCAATCAGGAACAAAGAAAGAAAAGCCAGTATAAGAGTATTCAATCCGATATTTTTGCTCTTATATCCAATGTTTTCTTTTAATTTCTAGCCATAATGAGCAATTACACAATATAACTACTATCAGTTTAATGTATATAACCTTAAGACATTCTATGGAACAGTGCAAAGTGAGAAAATGTTTCAATGTACAAAAATAATTTATTTTTAAAAAGCAAGATGATCATATGCCAATGCAAAACATTGATAATGCTAAAATTCTTAATTTCTTAGTAACATTGTGGTAAGCACTGATAACAGCTTTTGGTTAAATCCCACCCTAAATTCTTGGTATTATTAGTTTGTTTGCTTGTCTCCCACATGTGCTGGATATGCCACAAAGTAAGAGCAAGTGGCTTACTTCCAAACATATAATGAGAATATTACCGGGATGGCTGGACAGTAATGATAAGAACACTGCTACAGACAGAGGATCTCCTGATGAACCACAGATTTGACGGCAGATAAGAATCACAAAAGGGGTTGCCCGGTGTTCCACTGGTTAGGATTCAGTGCTTTCACCATTGCGACCTGGATTTGATTCCAATCAGGGAACCAAGAGATCACACCACCCTGAAGCCGAGAAGCAGTGGACTTGGTTAGTACTTGGATAGGAAACCACCTAGGAATACCAGGAGCTGTATGCTGTGGCCACTGAAGAAGGAAAATTCTTCCATTAATACCAAGTGGATCAACATAACCATGGATATAAAGATGTCCTGGTGTGTTATGGTCCATAAGGTCACGGACAACAACTGAACGACGCACACAAAAAAAAGGACCACAAGACCTCTCTAGTCTAGCATTATTTCTTCCTTAAAAGCTTGGCTTAATTAAGCCTTATGCCTATCTCAGACATGCAATCATTTCTCTTCTGTGTTTATCCCCATCACTTCTGCTGGAATCCTGTTCAACTTATAAAATGAAATTAGTAAATTAGCATATCATCCTATATAATAACTCCTTTCATGCTTCGGTATCATTATATGAACACTATACTATGGCTCCATTCAATTCTAAGCCCGCAACTCGATTGCAGACAGCCGAATGCCTGAGAGTGAGTTGCGGGCTCCCGTTTGGTCTCCGATTGCAATGCTATTCAATTGCTCAAGGCTGCAAGTTACCGGCCCCAAGCCAAAACCATAAACCATGCACTGGTTTGGAGCAGTTCTGGGAGGCAACCTGATCAATTCAGCAAGCTCTTAACCGCCCATTTCGAATCGGCCAATAGAAAAGGAGACTGTCATTATTTCAGCAGTAAAACACGGAGCTTACATGTCAATCAATTAGGGTCAGATATGCGATCAGACTTGCAAAACATTAAAAATAAACAATTATGAAAATTAATTCCAATACTGTTCTAGTCCATATGGGTAGCCTGATATGTATTAACTCATTGATACCCAAGATCGATATACAGTAACCCCGAAATGACACATAAAAATAAATTTTATTTCCTGACAAATTTTCCGAGCTTGAGACTGTTGTGCAATTAATTCAAATGTCTATAATCGTGTTCCCACTTATTTACAGTGCAGTATTGAATTTGTATTTTCATTTACAGTGCTACGATTAGGTGTTTAACCCCCTTGCGGGTCCTCTCTAGCACTCAAAGGATTTTCTCCTTTTGCTATTTACGGGTGTGAAAACATTTGCGGGCTTGGGGAAATTGAGCAATTGAATAGCAATTTTGATTTTAGCCTTGCAAAAGTGAGAGATCAAGGGCTTCTGGAGGCTGTAAGTTACGAGTTTAACCATCGCCATTTTTTCAAGCTTGTAACACGGAAGCCAATCCGAGCCCGCAAAAAAAAGCCAATTGAATAGCTAAATACCTTGCAACATCACTTACAGGCCTCTGGATCTCAAAATCCCTCAATTGAATGTGGCTCTATAAACCCCAGTTTGAATTTTTCACCTTAAGTACATTATTTTTTTTTTAAATATTTCTTTATTAGAAGGTTCACAAAATATAAAACATATTGATTAGTAATTCCGTCAGTCAATCTATGCACACAACAACAACCAATAATTAACTGACTACACCTTTATATTTTACATTTTTAGTTATAAAGTATCATTTATAATAACTTAAAATTTCTATCAAAGTAGAACATTGTGCACAGTAAATTAACAACAAATGAGAATGTAAGAGAAAGAAAAGCAGAGATAACACATAGGAACAGACATTGGAATGAATAGTTATACCATAGTTTTGTTAACTAAACATATAGACTTATAAACCATATAAGCTAACCTAACTGACTTGGCCTCCACTAAGTTGGCCCATTATAGTCCTCACTGAGATACCACACTGCTCATCACATGACATTTACCTTGGTAGTGCAGCCGAAGAACCTCCAGGACTCCTTTACTCCATGCCCCCTCTTGCCCTCGTTGTACCCGAATTTGGATGTTATATCATAGGAACACTGAATGAGGACACTACCCAAGGTTCCCAGATTGCCAGAAACTGGGGGAGACTATCCAGGATAATGTGGGTTAATCTCTCGTTGATAAAGAGGTAATTAATCTTCCTGACTACCTCCTGAAAGTTTAGTGTCAATTTTTTCCATCTGCTAGCTATGTGTATTTTGAAAGCCAGTGCCATTAATTGAAATAGTTTATTTTGAGATTGAGAAAGATTCTTGATGTGTACCCCCAACAGGCATGACTCCATAGAGGATGTGACCACTTTTTGAAAAAGTGTGGAGGCTAATTGAGCTAGTTGTTTCCATGTTTTCTGTATAGTTGGACATGACCAACAAATGTGGATGTGGTTCCCCACTTGTTGGCATCCCCTAAAGCATTTATTGCTCTCGTGTGGCTTAAACTTCTGCAATTTATCGGGCATACAGTAGGCTCTGTGCAATACTTTAACAGCCGTCTCTAGCAGAGCTGCATTGAGGTTGGAGCAGGATTCTGTCCACTTGTCCCAATCCCATTCTACCCCCAGGTCCTTTTCCCATTGTTTCATAAATGTAGGTTTCTGGCTGCTGGTGGAGTGTCGAAAGATGCCATACAGGGAGTGCAGAATTATTAGGCAAGTTGTATTTTTGAGGATTAATTTTATTATTAAACAACAACCATGTTCTCAATGAACCCAAAAAACTCATTAATATCAAAGCTGAATATTTTTGGAAGTAGTTTTTAGTTTGTTTTTAGTTTTAGCTATTTTAGGGGGATATCTGTGTGTGCAGGTGACTATTACTGTGCATAATTATTAGGCAACTTAACAAATAACAAATATATACCCATTTCAATTATTTATTTTTACCAGTGAAACCAATATAACATCTCAACATTTACAAATATACATTTCTGACATTCAAAAACAAAACAAAAACAAATCAGTGACCAATATAGCCACCTTTCTTTGCAAGGACACTCAAAAGCCTGCCATCCATGGATTCTGTCAGTGTTTTGATCTGTTCACCATCAACATTGCGTGCAGCAGCAACCACAGCCTTCCAGACACTGTTCAGAGAGGTGTACTGTTTTCCCTCCTTGTAAATCTCATATTTGATGATGGACCACAGGTTCTCAATGGGGTTCAGATCAGGTGAACAAGGAGGTCATGTCATTAGATTTTCTTCTTTTATACCCTTTCCTGCCAGCCACGCTGTGGAGTACATGGACGCGTGTGATGTAGCATTGTCCTACATGAAAATCATGTTTTTCTTGAAGGATGCAGACTTCTTCCTGTACCACTGCTTGAAGAAGGTGTCTTCCAGGAACTGGCAGTAGGACTGGGAGTTGAGCTTGACTCCTTCCACAACCCGAAAAGGCCCCACAAGCTCATCTTTGATGATACCAGCCCAAACCAGTACTCCACCTCCACCTTGCTGGCGTCTGAGTCGGACTGGAGCTCTCTGCCCTTTACCAATCCAGCCATGGGCCCATCCATCTGGCCCATCAAGACTCACTCTCATTTCATCAGTCCATAAAACCTTAGAAAAATCAGTCTTGAGATATTTCTTGGCCCTGTCTTGACGTTTCAGCTTGTGTGTCTTGTTCAGTGGTGGTCGTCTTTCAGCCTTTCTTACCTTGGCCACGTCTCTGAGTATTGCACACCTTGTGCTTTTGGGCACTCCAGTGATGTTGCAGCTCTGAAATATGGCCAAACTGGTGGCAACTGGCATCGTGGCAGCTGCACGCTTGACTTTTCTCAGTTCATGGGCAGTTATTTTGCCCCCTGGTTTTTCCACACGCTTCTTGCGACCCTGTTGACTATTTTGAATGAAACGCTTGATTGTTCGATGATCACGCTTCAGAAGCTTTGCAATTTTAAGAGTGCTGCATCCCTCTGCAAGATATCTCACTATTTTTGACTTTTCTGAGCCTGTCAAGTCCTTCTTTTGACCCATTTTGCCAAAGGAAAGGAAGTTGCCTAATAATTATGCACACCTGATATAGGGTGTTGATGTCATTAGACCACACCCCTTCTCATTACAGAGATGCACATCACCTAATATGCTTAATTGGTAGTAGGCTTTCGAGTCTATACAGCTTGGAGTAAGACAACATGCATAAAGAGGATGATGTGGTCAAAATACTAATTTGCCTAATAATTCTGCACTCCCTGTATAGCGAACCCAAAACCCCCTTCATGAGAGGGAGGCTTCTACATACAACGGACATCCAGGATGGGCTAGGGGGACCGGATTCTCTCAGAGTCTTGCTGACCCAACTTCTAATTTTCAAATTATTATAAATTTCCGTAGCTGGTAGATCGTGGGTCGTGCAGAATTGGTCGTAGGTCAACAGTCTATCATTTTGTACCCAGTTCCCTACCCGGTCAAGGTTTCTAGAGGTCCACCAAAATTTGGAGATGGAGCTCGTGTCTTTTAGGATTTGTGGAAAGGACGTGACTGACAATAAGGGAGACAAGCCCGAGCTAAGCCGACACCCGGAGTTGGCCCACCCCCAAGCCTGAAGAGTTAGGGAGATCATAGGGTTTTAATGTGTAGTAAAGGGAGTTAATTCCTTGGGGATCCAGATCAACCTATCCCAGCTGTGCGGGAGCATCTGCTGATTTTCTAGGAATACACAGGATGGCTGGTGGGTAACAGAGTGTAACCTGGGCAGATGGTCCAGTTGAGCTGCCTCAAGATAGAGCCTCACGTTGGGACACGCTAGTCCGCGTCTACTCTTGTGTCTAAACATTACCTGTCTGGATATACGAGGACGCTTATTGCCCCAAATAAACCGAAACATGCTATTCTGGAATGTATCCAGTTACTTGAGTGGGATTGGTATGGGAAGTGTCCTAAATAGGTATAGCAGTTTAGGTAGGACACTGATTTTTACTGCAGCTATATGGCCTGTCCATGAGATATGAAAATTCGCCCACTTCTGCATGTCTTCAGTCAAGGACTTATACAAGGGGGGGAAATTTGCCCCATATAAGTCGGCAAAATTGGAAGTGATCTTTACTCCCAGGTATTTTATATACTGAGTAGGCCAGCTGAAATTATATTCCAATTTAAGCTTTTCAATCTCAATTTGCGACATACCCATCCCCAGAGCTTCCGTTTTTTCCACATTTAAATTAAGGCCTGAGACTTTGCTAAACTCCTTAATAGTTGACATGAGAGCTGGTATATAGCTAGAGGGGCTGGACAGGGTGCATAATAAATCGGCCGCAAAAAGTGAGCATAAAACGTCCCCTAAATCCGAACTTGTCTAGTGCTTTATACATATAAGACCATTCCACCGTGTCAAGCGCCTTCTCTATGTCTAGAGCTAAAAGGCATAATGGGATGTTAGATTTTTTTGCTAGGTGCTGAATGTTTAAGACCTTCCTGACATTGTCCCCGGCCTCCCTAAAGGGGATGATTCCTGCTTGGTCCTTGTGAATTAAATCTGGCAAGAATTTAGGGATACGGTTGGCCATGATTTTGGCCAGAATTTTTACTTCTCCATTAATTAAGGAAATAGGGCGATAGTTTTTGGCCTCTAGATTATCCCTGCCCTCCTTTGGAAAGACCACCAGAGCAGCCTGGTTCAATTCAGGGGGCATGGACTCCCCATTTAGAATTGCATTAAATAAGGGGGTTAGATAGGGGGAAAATAGGGGTTCAAATTTTTTGTAGAACAAATTAGTGAAGCCCTCTGGCCCCGGGGATTTGCCCAGCTTAAGACCCAAAATGGCTGATTTAACTTCCTCTAGTTCAGTGTTTCTAAGTGGTAGTCTGGGACACTGGGGAGGTCTTGCGACCGTAGAATGGAGTCAGTATCTGATTCACTTCTATGGGATTGGGAGGAGTATATAGATTGGTAAAAGTCCTGAAACGTTTTCTGGATGTCATTAGGGCTACAGGAAATGTGACCGTCTAACCTTCTAATATGGGAAATTCTATGTTGGGAGAATTTATTATTCAGTCTTCTAGCAAGCATTGTATCAGGTTTATTTGCCTTCCAATAATATAGGTGTTTCATCTTCCTCATCGCCCTTTCAGTATGGTACGATAGTATGCCATCTAGTTCAAGCCTAGTCTTGTCAACTAACCTGCGTCCCTTACGGGAAGGTTTCTGTTGATTTACCTCTTCCAGCCTCTTTAGTGTCCTTGTAAGGTCTGCCTCCTTTTGCCTAAGGTTTTTCCTTAGGGTTGAGGCCAGCTTAATGGCCGTTCCCCTAATAAAAGCCTTATGGGCAACCCAGAGCCAGCCGGCTCCAGTTTCAGGAGAGACATTAGTCTAAAAAAATAGCATTATGTCCTTTGCAATTACTTCCGCGCTACTCGGATTAGTCAATAGGAATTCGTCTATTCTCCAGGTGTAGGGGGGTTGTAAATTTGGCCCCAGCTCCATCTCCATGAGTACCAAGGCATGGTCTGACCAGGGGCAGGGTACAATCTCAGTTCTCAAAATTGAGTTATATAGGGGGGAGCCAACAAAGATAGCATAAATCCTAGAGTATGTCAGATGAGTTGAGGAATAGAATGTATATTCTCTCTTAGCCGGGTGCATACCCCTCCAGGCGTCAACCAGCCCCAGGCTATCAAGCAAGGACTCAATCTGTTTGGTTCTGCTGGGGAATCTGTTCTTAGCGGGCTTCCCTGACCTATCCAGAGTCAAGTCCAAGGTAAGGTTTAGATCCCCCCCTACTATCAGCCTTCCCAAGTCTTGGGATTCAATTGTTTTCAACAGGCCAATTAAAGTTGTGTAGGGCGAGGTAGTGGGAGATTATAGGGAGATTAAAGTCGTTCTGACCCCCCCGATAGTACCTGTCACCATTACATAGTTACTCTCTTTGTCAACTAAGTTACTTTCTACCTGAAATGAAAAAAAAATGTATGTAGGAGGATTGCGCAGCCAGCTCTCTTAGTAGGGAGAGTGGTCAGGAAATAAGTGGGACAATCCCTGGGTAGGAATTTGAGTTTGTTATTGCGAGAGAAGTGGGTCTCCTGCATAAGAATAACTGCGGGTTTATGTTTTTTGTAGAATGCAAAAGCCTTCCGCCTCTTAAAAGGGGAATTGAAACCCTTCAAATTATGGGTTATTAGAGTGCAGTTAGATAGAGCCATTGTAAACTGTGTGGGACCCCAGGTGTATGAATCTTTACCTGAGAGGCAATCTCCTAGGAGGAAGGGCAATGAGGAGTCCCGGACGCCAACAGCTGCACTATCAGTTGGTCTGCGGTTGATAGTCAAATTTTCCTGCTATCTCCACGGTATCTCTCAGGTAGTTTGCCAGGTCTTGAATGGCCCTCGGGATGCCTCTGACGCGAATGTTGTGACTGCAAGACCGGTTTTCCAGGTCCTCTATCTTGTCTGCAAGATCGGTTATATGGGACGCGTTCTGCTTTATACAGGACTGGTCTCTCTCCTGGGCCTCCACTACCTGGTCAATCCTTTCTTCAAGGAGCTGAGTGTGCTTTCCCAGGTCTTTCAGGTCCTGTCTGAGGGGAAGTACATAATTTTGCATTTAAACAATACATGTTAGATCCCAAATACTTTCCAATACTTTTTAAGAGAAATGTGTAAAGAATATTATCCTGATATGGTCCTATGCCAACAAGAACTTCTTTTGCTCGCAAATTTATGTTTTTATTCACATGTGGAGAATATGCTTTTCCAGTCACTAAAATGAATATCCATCTATTATCTTTGTCCAATATACAAAACTTTAAAACAAGTTATTTTAAAGGACCACTCTAGAATGAAAAATATAGAAATATAGATATGGCTGAAAACTTTGAGCCTGATTAAGAAAAAAAATAAGAAGGAAACAGTTCAAACTGATAATTATTTGTTTCTAATTAAAAATGTTGTGGACTCTGCAGGACCATGGAGGGATCCATGATAAAGTGCGTGTTTAAGATGGGTGTTAAAATATCTGGTGAGCTGTGCTTGCATCCTTCTAAGCATTTTCCTGTCTCTGGGTCAGTGATGGGGGGTCAGTTCAAATTATATCCAGTTATCAAATAAAAGTTATCAAAACACTGTCTATGGTATAGAGCTTTAAGATGTTCTCAAGAGATGTTAACATGGCCAAAAGTTAAAGGGATTCTTCAGTGTTCTAAAAAGGTGGCTCTCAACCTTTTTGAAAATGGGACTGGTTACCGTTTAATATTGATGGTGACTAGTTCTGAGATCTAGAACTGTGGTTCCCAAACCCCTCCTCAAGACCCACTAGAGGAGGAGCCATCATCCAAGCCCGGTACACAGAGGTAAGAGACAGGGAAGAGGGAAAGAGAAACAAGGGGGAGGGGAGAGAGACAAGGAAGGGGGAGACTGGGAGAGAGAGACAAGTGGGGGAAAGAGATAAGGGGGAGAGAGACTAGGGAGAAGGAAAGAGACAAGGGGGTAGGAGGAAGTCTGGGTAAAGGCACATGAGGAGCTGACGCCCGAGGTGCTGCACCCCCACCGCCACCCTATAGCTACGCCATTGCCTGTACACTCACACAGTGTTTGACATAAATCATGTTCTGCAAAAAAAAAAAAGAAAGGCAAGAACACCTTTAGACTAAAGGCAACTGGCAAGTCAGAATGGAATGTGCATATATCCCTCCATTAATTAATTCTGGACATAATATGTAGGGCTATTAAGCGACATATCATTGAATTATATAACACTTTAACTACTAATTTATGGGGCCAATATGTGTGCTATTTTAGTTGGGTACGTACATCAGTGCTGGATACAGTGCTGGAGCTCTCACCTAACTTCTGCATCCCAGCCGATTTAATATACAGTATTGGTCTAGGATTAGCATAGTGTAGCAGAGGATTTATGTAAACTGAGAGAGCAAGTAGTGGGTCCTAGTCCAAACTCCACTACCTATGTTAGAATAGGCTCATTTGAAATAAGTGGATCACATTTGGGATTAGTGGTAGAGTTCTTATAGCTACCCTGGTGTAGATGTTATATATTTCCTCATTTCATCTATAAGCTCTTTGCACTACAATGTGTTAACTTTATATTCTAGATTGCATCTAATATTTATCAGGAAAAGTTAGCTCCTCTATTGATACTGTTCCTGTCATATGTTTATCCAATCAATTTCTCAATACTTTGTATATATATATATATATATATATATATATATATATATATATATATATTGTAGTTGCAATTATAGCACTTTTCTTGTGTGCTCAAATACTGGATCTATTTATTCTTAATCAATGAATTTGCGCAATTGAATTAATTCAGAGGGGACTGGAAGCTATCAGCCTTATTAAATTGCCAATCGGCCAATTGAATAGGGCTCTATATAAGCACATAGCATATATTTTTTACAGAAGTTTTTAGTTAGTGAAGACCTTGCTTTTGGATAGAAGTTCACTAATTAAAAACTTCTGTAAAAAAATATGCTATGTGCTTATATAGAGCCCTATCCAATTGGCCAAATCACATTTAAATGAGGCCCTATATATAACTATAATTAATGGTAGTAGAATATTTATTGTATAAAACTCTCCTAATCCCTCTTTGTTCCTGCGGACTGGCAGGTAAAGAAGTTTCAGGGACCTGCACTGGTTCTAAAACTTGCTGCTGAGAACAACTGTTCTAGAACATCTATATATCCATTCTGCTGAGTAAGTTGAATTAATGTGCCATCACATGAATCCAAGCTTGAAACGATTTAGAAGTTTTATATTTCATGAGCCACAATTAGCCTATTTTATATAGCCCAATAGTTTCTTAAACTGTGATACTGGCTGAAGTGTTTCACTTTCCATAGATCCAAGTCACAATTGTGACAAAATTACCTTTAAAGGGGGGTAAGCTTGATGTGTGTTGAGAAACTTCTAACTTTCTGCTGATATAGGTAACAACTGAATATTTATCCAAAGTGAAAATGTATAAGATGCATCACATCCTAAGCGAAATAAATGAAGTATTCCAGGTAATTTGATTGTGGCTGAGAAATTGTAAGATATATAAATGTGTTTAAATTTGATTAATATCAATAGCATTGGCATTACCACTGAATAATATCAATAGCATTGGCATTACCACTGAAACAAAAAATTCAGTATTGCCTTGGAAATGTAGGCAGCTTGCTCAAGATGATATAAGATTGCACTACTCCAGTTTGCTTTTAATACAGAATTATGTATAAATAGTCTGTGATGATCAAAGTTTTATGGATATCCTTTAGGTAGGTTTTTTATTAATAATGTAGGAAATAACAGACACTGACCCCTATTCAATTACAAGCCTGCAGTTGCCTTCATATAGCCCGTAAGCCTGCAGGCCTGAAATTTGCAACAGTTACAGAGATATTCAATTGATCAAGCCCGCAGCTACCTGCCCAAAAGCTGAAACCATGCACTCGTAAGTAGCATTTCAGAGCATGATCAATTAAGCAAGGGCTTAATGACCGATATATAAACAGCCAATAGTAAATGAGACTGCCATGGAGGTTATACGTCAATCAATTAGCATTTCGAAGTCCGATATGTGATCAAACTCGTTATCCTGCAATGTACAAAATAATAAAAAGGAAGGGAAAAAAAGGAAGGAAATGTTCTAGTTCATGTGGGTGGCCTGATATGTATTAACTCCTTGATTACCGAGATTTATATAACACAGAAATTACTTTCATCGCTTTCCCTGTCTTTTAAAGAGCAGTATTGTTTTTTTATTTACATTTACAGTGCTACGATGAGGTGTTTAACCCCCTTTGCGAGTTCTGGTACTTGTAGGATTTTCTTCTACATTTGTCATTAACAGGTGTGAAAACATTTGCGGGCTTGAAAAATTATAGCAATTGAATAGCGATTTGCGATTGTAATATTTACGGGCTTGAAAGATCAAAAACGTAGCTGGGTCGAAGTTACGATTTTGACAATTGCAGTGATGTTCAGCCTGGAACCTGCTAGCTTTACAGGTAGCTAAAAGACGCCAATTGAATAGCAAATTAGTTTACGGGCTCCATTAACGTACAATTGCTCAATTGAATAGGGGCTACTGTTTTTCCCTTGTCTATATACCAGTGTCTAGTTCTCTCTCTGCCTGATTTCCAGTCTTTTGGAGCTACTGCATTCTACACCATGCAAACTATCTTGTATCTACTTGTATACAAGGACAACTGAAATGTAATTTTAATGTATTTTACATATGTCCGATATTTATATTTCAGATTTAGATTATAACTCTCACTAGCAAGACCATCAACATATGCATCACTGTATACATGTATAGCCATGCATCTTATGTATTGTCAGTTCTTCTTTGTACAACAATGTAATTTGTTGTCTCTTTATAAACACTAATGCTCCAAGCAATCTGTTTTCTTCCATTTTCTATTTGCTTTATCCCGGACGCTCTTGTCTTTTAGCCACTAATGGTCATGTACACATGTATACATAATCCTTTTGTGTTCTCAGTGGTGAAAGATGCTTGCAATGCTTTTTTACTATGCAAAAAGGTGTGACAGATCCATTGTTAAGGACAGTAGCAAACATATCACCACTCACATGCAGATTTTCATTTAATTGACCATTTAAGGCATTTTCATTGTTGTTGCATCTGAAAGAGGGCATTTGATAATATTGAACAGTGTCTTTTTTTTTTTTTTTTAAACAAAGCATCTGGTGCAGAATTTACAGCTTTAAATGTATAACTGTCTTTGGGGGTTTGTCCCTGCCAGCCAATGTCCAGCAATATAGCTGTATGAGTCATATGTGTCTGCCAATGCGATTTTGAGTTGTGCGTATTCTCGGCTCACACAGAGGTATTTGCTGTGGCTTTTTCTGCTAGTTTGCAATAAGTTTAAATATGTTTTAAATATTTAAATATATATAAAATTTATCTCATTTAAACTAAGTTAAATTGCATTTGGTTATAGTGAAATTCACATGTCTAATATTATATGTCAGATTAGATAGAGGTTTGAAAGACGTATAGAAAATGGGAAAAGTGTTTTACTTTTTGAAATTGCTACATAACTGATAGAGTTAGAGGCATTTAAGGGGATGCTTAATGTTTGAATCTCTCTGAAAGTTAGAATTGCTGTTGTGATAGTGTTTTAAACTGAACCTTTTAGACAGCTTTTATCCATAATTCACCTCATTGTAGATTATGAGAACTCTTATTGTTGTACCCTGCAGTTATCTGTCTCAACCCAGCTCCATTCACTGGTGACAGGAAGCAGTTCATTGGATTCCATCCTTATTGTCTATGTAACAACTTGAGTGAGGGCCTCTAGGGCTATACAATAACTAAAAATCCTTTTAACTACGGAAAACCATGATTAAATTATAAAAGGCAAACTGCTATCCCATGTGATTTTCATACCTCTATTTAATAGAGTTAGCAACATTTGAGGAGCCTCAAGTCCTTTTAAGTCATTTGGCACATATTATTTGCTAATATGCTAATGACGCGGCACGCATGTGACGTCACATGCGCGCCGGCACCGGGTCAAGGAGCGGAGGCCGGAGCACAAGCAGGTAAGTGAGGGGAGAGGTATTTAGGGGGGTTTAGGTGGCGGAGGGGGGTTGAGGGGGGTTTAGGTTGAGGAGGGGTGTTGAGGAGGGGGGTTGGGGTTGAGGGAGGTTGAGGGGGGAGGTTGAGGGGGGTTGAGGTTGAGGAGGTGGGTTGGAGTTGAGGGGGGTTGAGGAGGGGGGTTGAGGTTGAGGAGGGAGGTTGAGGATGGGGGGTTGAGGATGAGGATGGGGGGTTGAGGATGGGGGGGTTGAGGAGGAAGGTTGAGGATGGGGGGTTGAGGAGGGGGTTGAGGATGAGGAGGGAGGATGAGGAGGGAGGATGAGGAGGGAGGTTGAGGAGGGAGGTTGAGGATGAGGAGGTAGGTTGAGGATGAGGAGGGAGGTTGAGGATGAGGAGAAGGATGAGGAAGGAGCTTGAGGATGAGGAGTGGGGTTGAGGAGGGAGGTTGAGAATAAGGAGGGGGGTTGAGGATGGGGGGTTGAGGATGAGGATGGGGGGTTGAGGAGGGGGTTGATGATGGGGTGTTGAGGAGGAAGGTTGAGGATGGGGGTTGAGGAGGGGGTTGAGGATGAGGAGGGGGTTGAGGATGAGGAGGGAGGATGAGGAGGGAGGTTGAGGAGGGAGGTTGAGGAGGGAGGAGGGAGGTTGAGGATGAGGAGGGGTTGAGGAGGGAGGTTGAAAATGAGGAGCGGGGTTGAGGAGGGTGATAAGGGAGGGGGGAAGAGACACAGGAAAGGGAGAGGGGAGAAGAGACACGGGAGAGAGAGGGGCGACACAGAGGGCACAAGAGGGACACAGGGGACAGCACATTTCCCACCCTCGGCTTATACTCGAGTCACTCATTTTACCCAGTATTTTGTGGTAAAATGGGTGCCTCGGCTTATACTCGGGTCGGCTTATACTCGAGTATATACGGTACATGATTTCTTTAAGAGCTTACTGATAATCTTACATGTTCTCTTAAGAGGCTGCAAGTATTCACAGTGGGACAAATCATTCAAACCACCCACAAGAGCAAATAAAACCACCCACAAGAGAAGATAAAATACAAGAACAATGTCGAGACACTTAAGGCACACAAGTGTCCCAGTAAAAGAAAAACAATAGCTTAAAGAAGCAGTTTTCAGGACATTAATTAAATAAAATTGAAGCGCACACACCTCAAAGAACAAAAGAAACCTTTCTAATGGTTAATACAACCCTACACAACAATACTAAAGAACAATCAAATAAATCACGTCAGTTTCAAATACCTGCTCATACAATAAAACACTTACACCAAATTAAAGCTAAGTCGCACCTCATTAATACAGAGTCCGGGGGGTAATACCTATCCAACTGCTCTATAAATACATTTACAACCCCCTTAGCAATAATCCACATTCAATGTGTGCCCCCTGAAATGCAATATCATGTGATTTTAATATGTAATATCATGTGTGCAACTGCAATGTTCATGTGTAATAATAGGAAACCTCAAAGTGTTGAGTGGCAAACACATAGAGTAGATATGTTGCAATCTTTACTGATGCTGCTATGTGGGTTGATTGCATCTGACTCATAATGCCATACTCACAGATCCTTACCTAAAAAGTAAGGACCCATGCAAAGCACTTCAAAGCTTTTTACCTTACATGACAAACTCCTTGGCTAAATATCAGTAAGGTCTGCGGAAACCATGTAATAGCTAAATAAAATCTCTGTATCGACTAGTCTGAATCTCAGTTCAGTCAAGTTGGAAGATAATCAACTTTTTTTCAGTGAATATTGATGTAATTTGTGCTTACATTTTCTCCACAACTCCACCCACTATAAAAATCTACTAAAAAAGTACAACAAAGTATGGATACCCAGCTTTTTGTATAATTGAGGAACATACTGTAATTGTGGCAATACTTTAAAAGCACGGCTAGATCAATTAATATAGGTTGGATAAGACATTGTGTGTTCTTTTCACTAAACTAATAAAAACTATGAACATGCAAGGAGCAAACGTGGGAAAATAAATAAACCACTATTTTATTTTTTGCAAAACTGGAGACATAATTGGCAGCTCATGTTTTGTGAATATGATTCTCAAGTTTTGTTTAAACTTTTCATTGAGTGGTTTTAATATTCCAATGGAAGTCCATTTTCTGTATGCCATATTATTTATACAACGGCAGGATATTATAACATGATTGCAATGGAGCAATAGAAATTCACATGGGAAATAGAATACTGTTTTTAATCAGGATATTTTTCTTGCAATGTGAAAGGAGGGCTGAGAGCCTGAAGTCCCTTGATTAAAGGAATATTGATAATAATAATCTGGAAACAATCTGATAAGGAATAGATTGATAGATAGATAGATAGATAGATAGATAGATAGATAGATAGATAGATAGATAGATAAGATTAGTAAAAAATGTACATTTGTGCACACATTTGGACATCTCAAAATAAGTTAAAAAAATTTTAAACAAAAAAAAATGAAATTTACTGTATGTTTTAATGTGAGGTGGGGAGCTTCTATCACTCTTTTGCCCACCATAAGTTAAATGATAACAAAGTCAGAGGTGCTCATCAGAGAACAAACTAACCTTAATAGGTTAGTTCTATGGCCATGATAAGCCACTCTGAGAGCAACCACTTTTAGCTCACTTGTGCCCTTCACAGGGAGAAATATCCTGAAATATCCACTCAAAAAAGTGACCCAGCCCTGAAATACTAGGCAATTCTACCCTGTACAGGAGAAACAGCAAACTACAGACGCGTTTTAGCCTCTCTGGGCCTCGTCAGTGAGGTGCAGCTGAACTCCCTAAGGCACAGAGAGCAAGGGGTCCATGTCAGGAGTTTCCTATTACCCTTAGGGAGACTAAACCCTAAAGGTAATTTGCATTAACAAAATAATAATGATGAGCACCTCTGACTTAGTTATTTTGTATAAGTTAAATGATGTTGTGGTATATATATTAAAAATGTTTTGCATGTATTTTTATTAACACCATAAAATATTAAAGTGTACAAGACATTGGATTATATAGTTGATCTGACACAAATACATGCATTGGAATATAAACAAATGGTTATCAGCAATAGTATGGTATTTCATATTAATATTACTGTACATCCAAATATTATCCACTAGCGATTTGCCCGTCAAGAAATGACGGCAATAAAATTGTAAGGCAGGTAATGTTGTTTGGTGGAGACGAGCAATGAATGGGTGTTGTGTTTATTGTGTTTTTTTTTGTTTGTTTGTTTTTGTGTCTATCTGTTTGTGTATGGTAGTTAAATAATTAATACATTAATAAATTAATATACTTTACCTATTTGGAAGCAATATATGCAGGAAGCATTGTGCTGAAGAGCTGACAATCTGTTTTGATGTTCTTGCAGCATACAATGTAGGTTTGCACGGTTGTGGAGCTGAGGTGTAAGTGTCAGCAATGTGTGCAGTGTGTAGTGTAAATAGGCTGCGTGCGCAAGGGAAAGCAGTTAGGGTAGCTGTGTACTTCCGCATTGTGTAAGTTAGTACTGTAAAATGGCGGCTATTGTGTATCATTTAGTGTCCTTGCTAATGGTGTATCTTGCACCTCGTACAGCTTTTTTGAAAATCTGTATTTGCTTGGTGGTGTTTTGCATGATTAGGGTCCTGTAGCCTCGTTTTCGTTTTTTTCGGTGGCCATTTTTTCTCTCGCTTCAGGGATTTTTGTGTGTGTAAACTCTTTCATTTGTACTTAAATTGAGGTGTAACTTCACTTGCAGTGGTCCTGGGTGCCCCCCCCTTGCTGTGGGTTATCATTATTGGTATTTGTTGTGTGTATTTATTGTGTTTTTAATATTTTTTATGTGCGCGCGAGTCGGGCGTTAAGGTCGTATTTTTGCGAGGTCGCAATGTTTTTCTAAGTCCCGCAGCTCGTATTTCTGGATGGTAAGTCCGTAAATTTTGCGGTGTAAGTTCCGCCTGTGGCTCATTGCAGCCGACGTGGGAGCCTCCACCTCCGCAAATGCGGCCCTTCGCTTCGCGAGGGTCCGCATTTGAGGGCTGAAAGTTGTAGGGGGTCGTAGGGATGAGCGCATACGGTGCTTATCGCCAGCGCATGGAGCGCCTTTGGCGCTCCTTGGCATCAACTGCGGCACTCGCTTTGCGAGGTCCGCAGTTGCTGCCGGCTCGCATAGCGAGCCCGCAGCAACAACTCGCATGTTTACAACTATATATGTTATTTTCAGTTTTGGAATTCATTTTTGTTTATTTTTTGTTATGAACAGCAAAACTATTTCAACTGTACAAGATACTGTATTATATAGTTAGAACTACAGAAATATATGCATTGCAGCAGAAACAAATCATCAACAATAGTTTTATTTTTTTATTATTTTGCATTTTAATTTGTATAGCACCACAGAAAAGGCAACTATTTTTTTACGTAGCTGCCATTGGTCACTAAAAATATGCCCATATCTACTTCAATGTTAAGGTAGCATATGAGGAGTTTACCACTATCATATAATCACAATTATCTCCAGATCTTCTTAAATTAGTCCATTGTGTTTTTTTATGTGCAAGTCAGCATTTCTGAAGGATTAAAACTTGGTTAATTCTATTGATGAGTATAGGAAGTTGTAACCTAAGTTAGAGTCAGCAATGTACATTGAATGATGCTATTAACATAGAGAAGGCTATAATTGCATTAGTTAGGGAGGTGTGGTCTATGGTTCTGGTAAGATATTTTACCTAAACATCTTGACAAAAGATACAGACACTGTGCCACAGGGTATAAGACTCTGGGGCCACTTAACACATGTGGTCAAACAATTGTTGGAACAACCTCAAAAGTATGTGGCCTGGTCTGTGGGATTGATATGGTGTGGGTTGGTAGGCACCATGATGTCCCATGAAGAATATTGAAAAACATCTCAAGCATGTAGCATTTCTATTCTTTTTTTTATATATTACTAAATATTTCTTGCCAATTCTCTTGAAACAAATATCTCAGTAGCTCAGTTTCATGTCTGCCCATAAAGCTATGTGTACAAAAGACTTGTAGATTTATCATAATACATTCTAGCTATCACACATTTTTGCAGAGGATTACAAAGATAGTGAGATTCAAATGTTAGTGGCGTTTGGACAGAATAGAGGATAAGTAGATACCTAAATGTTGTGTGGACACCATCTCACTGAGTGATTACAGTGTTTGATTGCAGACGTGGGTAAATCTTGATCTCACTACCATGTAAATTGTATTGAATTTAGACCAGGGCTGATGTCTCGATTTTTTTTAATTAGCATATTTGTATTTACAAGAGGTTGTATTTAGAAGAGGTTGTATTTACAAGACCTACCATGATTATATATTCAGTCTATGCACTGAATGATTTGTAAATTTAGTTCATATGCTTAGTAAAAAAGAGTTTAAATGTGGTCTCCCTGGCATATCAAAAAAGACTGTATATCTGTCTTGGGAAGAAGATTATTTTCTATAATGAAAGTGTCCACTATGCACAATGGATATCCACGAAATATGTGTGTAAATCTGGGACAGAAAACCCTCTTTATGATTTATAAAGGTGCCCATATTTTGGTAGCTTTATAATTTGGCAGCCAAAATCAGAATGGAAAGCTCATTCTGCTGGCCCTATTGTCGGTTGTTTATGCCGCTTAGTGTAAGAGGTGTGACTACTCCTCCATTATATTTCCTAGTTTTAGAAATGCCAGGTGTCCACTATATGATCTCTTCGACCAGTAAAGAAAAACCCACAGAAAGTACAGGATAGTGATGGGGAGCAGGAGGGAATGCTTTCAACCATTTCCCACAACGCACTGCACTCCTTTTCCACTCTGGTTATATTATCTGAACGAGAAACATATATTGAGAGGAGGTACAGATAGATCTCAAGAAGAGGAGAAGAGATATACAGTACATAGATAAAGAGTTGGACTGGGAATATGAAAGTAGTAAGAGAAGAAGGAATAGAGATATTGGGAACAAGAAAAAGGAAACATCAAGAAAGGAATGATAAAAACGAATGAAGAAATGAACAAAAGAGTGTAGGGGGAGAAAGCAAAGAAATAAAGCGAGGAAAGAAGTGGAATAAAAAAGCAGTGGAGAAGGGAGAGGATACAGAAAACAGAGTGATACAGATGGAAAAATTAATGCAGAGAAAAGACGAATAGAGCGGGACGAGGAGAGGGGCAAAGGAGGCATGCAGAGATAAGTAATATAGAGCTTTACAAACATCCATATGGACCACTTCAAAATAGGAGAGACTAGGATCCATTCATATGGACCACTGTAAATATCTGTGATCCAGTCAGGGAGTTAATTTGTGGCTTCATACCAACTCTGGTATGTATGCTAAAAAGGTCTTGAGAATTAGTTGCTCTTCTTATATTGTGAAGGGGCATTGCTGCTACAGTAGTTAATATCTTACTTAATGATTTTACTAAAAGGTAATATTACTTTGTTGCAAAAGACCCTTGGTCCTTTCCCCCTTCACCATCGCAAAATCTGACAGTTGCAGTTCCGCCGCCGGTCGACAGATGGCGCTGCCGATTTTCGCATATAAGGTGTGCCGACAGAAAAGGCCTTGAGCTATGAGAGGCGCGCCCGAAGCCCTGGGGGCTGAGTTCCCGCGCCGAAAATATCGATGGCCTCGCTGTCGATTCAACGCCATTGAGTTGAGCCACGTCGGAGGAGAGAATAGTTCTTTGCCTTCCCTGAACCTTGATGGCGCCCGAAAACTCACAGCGCCCTCTGGCGGATGGCATCTGTAACTGCAGCTGTAGTGCTGCAGAAGAAATGCACAGGCAAAGAGGAATAGATCCAGACCTTTTCCATGGCAAAATTCCAGGGGCTAAAATGAGAATGTTGTCATGAATCTATATTTATTTGCAGGCCTGTGATGATATACAGTATGGTGATTTCAAAAAACAACCTCACTGATATTAGCAACAAAACCTGTTGGCACAGGAACCACAATAATAAAAAGTCCTAAAAAGTACTATAACCACCGGCGGAAAGGACACCCTGCAGCATGTATCCTTGTACAGTAACAACTCTTTATTGTACCACACCATACAACTTATAGGCAATTCAGAACAATGGTATCACAAAGTAAATGTTTACATTTACCTCTGTCCTCTTAGGGAAAGTACAAACATGTCTTAGGGCAAGTACAAACATGTTACAATATAATACAACATCACATTAAAATAACTTACAATTGGGAGATGAGGACCAGTAAGTGTCCCACTGACGAAAGCTATTTTTGGCTTGCCTCTAGCAGTATATGCTTCTGGGGATTTCTCCTTTGTAATGGCACAAGTGACCAAAAACATGAGAGACTGAGTGTGAACTGTTCCATAAAGCACTCGATTAAGTGAAGTCCATGCTCAGATATTGGTAATATGGTAAAAATAGCATTGAGCAAAATTCTTTTAAGTCTTCTGGGACTTTCAAATTCTTCACCATATAATGGTTTAGAAATCAGATTCCATTTCTGCACACAAATCTTTTGGCATATGTGTTTATGAAAATCCTTTTAATACTTAACATATGCTAACACCATCATCAGAAGAAACATTCCTGTATTGATTATCTCATAATCTGAATTCTGGAGTGATAACTATACTAAAAGCTGAATTATATGTCAACATGTCAACAACTGACAGATGACAGATCAATACAAACATATACTATGTATATAGTGGAGGCAGATGCAGGAGAAGACAGAAGTGTTAAATACAGGTAAAGACTTTGTTACACCAGTTGATCAGGATTTTCACCTGGATGAACTGACATTATTTTTGGTTTTCATTTTGTACATGAAAGAAAAAAAGGATATGACTAAAATGCCATCTGCAGTAAGCAAAATAAACAAATACTGTCATATTGTTCAATATGTATAATATATATCTACACAAGACATTACAAAACACCATATATGACACACCATTACCTTAAAGCTCATAATACAATCTCCTGAGGGGTTTAATCTGAATTACTCCAATATGTTGCCATTATCTGCTGATTCACTTTCAAAACCCTGGTAAAAGGGAGAAAATGTTACAATAAAACACTTATTATTATTATCCTTTATTTGTAACACGCCAACATATTCCGTAGTGCTATACAGAGGTAAGGTACCAGTCAACGACAAATTGAACACAATGCAAAGGAATTAAATTGACTTCAATATAATGTAAATGGTATTAAAATGTTCCTATTTACCGTATAAGCCTGATAGCAAATTCACAAAATATACAAAACGATCTGCCCTTCATTAGAGCTATATATATAACCTGCTGTAATTTATATACAGTATGATCTTCTTGATGGCGAAGGCAACTGGTGCTCTCTTGGTAGCCAGTCTGATTCTACATTGAGAATGTTTTCAAGGAAAAGTCAAGTAGTTGCCTGAGTATATGTTAGACTGGAGCATATTATCCGGACTTGGTGAATAAGTACAAAGAAAAGTCCAAAAATACTCCATTGAAGGCTCTTTATGTTGTAGCATCTGTTATTGATTTGAATATGATTTACATGGTAAGAAGAGATTAATTTGCAACTTCTTCAAATACTAGATTAAGAAATAAAAAATGTGCAGTTGAGCATTAACTAAACTTTTTATATATTTATATACTGTACATGTAGACTGAATGAAATTTGCGATCAAAAACATGTATAGTCTATTTTATTGCTACAAGGGTTTCCCTTATTTCAAATTCCATAGTCTTTATCTCTTTCATAAATGGCTCGACATTTTTTTTTTAATTGCAAGAAAATTGAAATTCAGAAAGGTTAGGTAGATCTCAGGATCATGGAATAAACAATGTATTTCACTTACATGGGACACTAAAGTCCCATATTTATACTATATTTTAAGAACTACACTTCGGAATTATATTTTTACCTGCCTGGTCATTTGGGAAGGGAGACTAATAATAAAAAAGGTGTATGTTACTTACATTAAACCTTGCTGAAGCTTTAGATTCAACCTCCTGAAGCCTTTTTTGTTTCAATGGCATACTCATTTGACGAGACAGGTAAACACATAGTAAAGGTGAGTTTCTGTAATGCATATAGCTGCAGGTGATAGTTAAAGATTGTTTTTTATTATTATTTGTGTTGCAAGTTATTCATTCTATTTATTCAATAGGCAAAATATACATAGAATAAAGAGCTGGTCATGATCAGCTCTACATGAGAGGAAACACACAACTTAAAAAGTAAGACAAATGTTTAACCTCTATTTATTTATTTAAAACTGCATACTGCTTTTAATGGTTTCTGTCAATTTAACTGCAGAATTGTCCATAAAAATGTGCATTTTATTATTCCCATACTTTTTTGCTCTGTGGTCTTGTGCAAGATGTTTTATATTCATTCTGTGAAAACAATAAGGTAGTGCACTTTGATACAAAACTACTAATCGCTACCTAATACTAAATTAAATATGTATAGCATAGTAATGATTATTGGGATTCTTGTTAGTTTATATATTTTTTCTTTAGAACGGTGTTTTGTTTGGTTTTATTTGTTGTTGTTGTTTTTAGACTGGTTCATGTCCAAGGCTAGTATATTGAGAAGAGTTGATTGCTCTTCTCTTGATTGTTATCCTCAAAAGGATTGTGGGGACATAGGTCGGGTCCCCACCCTACTGGACAGAAGTGGGGTAATGCAAGGTTACGAGTCCTCCAATGGGACGGAAACCTCATCCCTTAGGGGGTGCAAAAAGATTCCCATTGTTAAAAAGGGGAGAGGGTTTAGTTGAAGGTACACTCTAAACAAAGCAGCTAGTATGGTCTATGTTGGTTTAGGCAGAGAGGGGTGTGTTTCCTTTTTAGTGATAGTACTTCTGTTCTTCGTGCTCTCCAATGGTGTGGGACTTTTGGGTGCTAGAAAAAAATGACAAACTTTGCAAATCACTAAAATGTATTTCAGTCTACTAAGAAAGTACTTCGTTTAGCCAAGTAGATGTAGGAAAAGGTGTAAAGCTGGGTTAGACAGACAGTGGGATATTTTATGAAAGTGGGGTTAAAAACATGGAGTAAAATATGCTCACTTCCTATGTTTTCTACAGAGCCTAATTATCGAGTTAAAACTTATCACAGCTTGTTAAATCATTTCCATTCAAAACAAAGGAAGTGGAGATATTTTATATTTTAACTCCACTAAATTCCATTATCCTTACGCATCTCTGATTAACCACACATTTTACTTTGCTAAATATACCAAAGTATATTTAGCAATAGCTTTTCCTTTGTGAACGTATCCTAACATCAAATGTGGGTCAAACTCTGAGTGGCATGTATTCCAGTCACCCCATTTTTCTATCACAGTCACCTCTCAATGGACTCTGACCTAAAAACATTCTCTATTAAAATTAATGCATACTGTAGCTCATTCATTTAGTTTGACATGAAGGCATCTCAGATGGTTGTAACTGAGATATTTTATTGAAGATTTCCATGTTTTAAAGCCTATTGCTCATTTCTTGCTATAATATAGAACTTCAGACTGCATGCTTGAGATAAAAATTAAAAAAATATAAGAATGAAACAATGTATATATACCTTCATACATATATATTCACATCAGACCAGGGTGGTGAGGAGTGAGCGGCTCTAAAGGCACTGATCCACAAATGATGTAGACACTTGTGGATAGGTGTCTTGGTGTGAATACGGTTGCCAGAATAGTGAGTCGGATCAGTTGATATCTCAGACCAAAAAGCTCAGTGTTTGGGTGCAGAGGGTGTGACTGGGGAGGGGATGTTTGCCCTTGTATCAAAGGTCACTCCCAGATATGTTTGTATAATGATCTCTCTAATATTGGCATAGATTTCATCATGGGGGTAGGGCAGAGAACACAAATATGACAGCCAGGATATTTCCTGTCACCTGTATCACTACTGGCCTTTTTATGTTGCCCAAACATTGGAAATGTAAATATGTTTCCGGACAAAGCTACCAGGAAATGTAACTGACTCACCTATTACCTGTTGTTTATTTGTTCTGTTCCAGGGGCAAATAAATGAATAGCCATCATTCATATGACAAACCAAGTAATAATATTTGTTGCGCAAGTAATATCTCTTACTTATTTAAAGGCACACTGACACACCAGTAGGAAATTGATTTCATTTTAAGGAGTATAACACTGGATATACATTATGCTAGCATTTTTCCTCTACCATAAATCATTACAGAATTATTTAGAATTGACTTTGCACTCCTGTATGCTAATGTGCGGCTCAGTATGCTAATGTGGCTCAGAATACTTGAGTCGGAAAGGGGTCTGACTACCAGATAACATTATGGGGCTTTATTCTGGCCACCTCAGAGACAGAAAAAACAGACTGTAATCCTAATTAGCACATCAAAGCAGCTAATTATTATTCATTAGCCACATGCAGCAACAACAACATTAAATTTCCCAGGATTGATTCACTTTAGAAAAAATAATTACATTACTTTTTTCACAAATGTTTTTCATGCTCTTTAATAATAGCAACCTAAAAAAACTACTTGCAAAAAAAGTGGAGTGTAGCTTTTTTTCTTCCCTACACTCCTCTTTTTTGCATGTGGAGAAACACTGGTGAACAGTGTTTTTACCTAAGAAGCTGCTTCCTGTGCGAGATTGGATACATGTTGGATTTTTGTTCTCTACGTACTACAGACATCAAGATATTGACTGGCTGTAGACCGCCCCAGGCCTCCTGGGGTCGGTAGGGAGGGCAACGTGACCCGTGCAGGAACGGGAGTAGGGTAGAGTAGGAATGTCTAGCTGGGGGGCAGGGTCGTGACCCTGGTAGGAGCGGGAGTGGGGTAGGATAGGAGTGGCTAGCTGGGGGGCAGGGCCACCTAGAGGTTTGGCGCCTGTTTTGTCAGTGTGCCCCCAGCTAGCCAAGAAGGCAGATCCCACCCACCCATCCCTTATATATTTTGGAACATAGGTGTTAAATTATTGAAAATTGTAAATATGTGTTCAAAAAAAAAAATATATATATATATATATATATATATTTATGTATGAAAAATGGGAAAATATGTGTTTAAAAAAAAAAAAAAAAAAAAAAAAGGACCAATACAGTAAGTCGAGTATATTACGCTAATCTGTTTACGTTATTAGCAGTTGTATATGTATTCATTTCAGGCCGAGTTATGATGTGCCTGTATTTTGTTGTTGTCACAGCAAGGCGGTGGTGAGGGGAGTCGCCGGGACAGTGGTAAAGTGGGGGTGATCCTACCCTACGGGGGCACGGATGCTCCATCATGGTAGGCCCTGGACGAGGGTCAGGGCGCAGAGTGTACTGTCTTGTTTCCCAGGCTCCTCCCCTCTCTTGTTTACGTATATTTAATTAATGGGTTTGTTATTACGTGAACTTGGTTTTACCAATAAACGCTGTGGCCAGTATGCACCCCAAGCAAGTTGTTGTGTCTAATTATTTATTGATTAAGGGATTAGAAAGGATTCTGCATAACAAGATTATTCAGGGAGCAAGTTATACCCAAAATGTCACGCGGACACACTCACTGGGCCTTTCACGGGTCATGACACAGACCGCACAAGTAGACTATGCTATCACTGATTTGTGAGGTCAGATTGTCTGGGCATTTATTTTATGGACAGTGAGTATTACCTTCTATTTTGATTACTGAGGATCGTCTCAAAACCAGGAGTATAGAGACTGTTTTGTGGTGAGCCACTGTATCCTATAAGAGACTATATACTTTAGAGCTTATATTTTGCATCCTTTTATTTCAGTATTTTTCTAGTCCTACATCTGACTGGTCTGGGTATCAGTTACTGTGAGTCGCACTACATTAAAGTATTGTGTTATACTGCTTCAGCAGACACCATTATTGTGATAATTATTATTCAGAGGCAACATCACATTCCAGATTGAGAACTGTATTTATTTCTAATTGGAGTGGTTATACAAGTGCTACAGGTTAGGCCACGCACCTCCCTGCGGAGGAAGTGACCATTGTCTTGATTAAAAAAACTACTTGTTTTAATGGACCCCTATAATGCCATGAACATCAGTTAGATGTTTTCATTTGACATGGGTTGTTAATAAAAAATTATATTCAATGAACTAAAAAGCATGATGAAAAATTTAATTTACTTTCAAAGATCAGAGTGCTTGTCTCTGTCCACTGTAAGGTTCATTTATCTAGTCACTGCTACATTTTTTACCTACTAACAGCCTTATTAAATTGGGGCTACTTTTAAAATGTAGCCCGTAACTCCAAATTTACGGGTTACGGGTATTAAATTAGCCCCGTTATGTAGCTCACAGCGGACTTGCGTGTTAACATGCAGGATGGTCGAGAATAGGCTACGTACTGAGCAACGTTGAAACTTCCTGCCCGTAAATCCTTTGATCTGTTATGCCCATAACCACTACGTTTTTCAATCATGCTAATAAATTGCTAAGAAGTCAGTCGCGAGCAAGAGCGTAACACGCAAATGAAGCCCAAATCCCAACGTGTGCTCGAGAGCACCCACAAGGGGGGTAAAGTCCAATATGTAGCACTTGTGATGCAAATAAAAACACACTACTGTACAATGATGAAAAGGGAAAGTGATGTTAGGTCTTAGAATTAATACCACAACATTCTCAAGGCCGCAAATCGGCCACAAAAATACTTTATTTCATGTTTATATTACGTGTTATATCGATCCCTGCAATCAATGTCTTAAGACATATACTGTAACTCGCATGTAATAGAATATCATATTGACGGCTTTATTAATATTGAATAAATCTGGAATGTGGTCCGATCGCAAACTGTAATGGAAGCACGTAGGACTTCGAAATCTACCCTCCCCTTTTTCAGTGACGTATTGCTAATGATGTCTTTTTTCCATTGGCTCTAAACCCGTAACTACGGTCTACCCTGATTGAACGTCTGCACGGCTGCAGAATCTATCATTCTACGAACGAGCTACGATTTTCGACAAACCCGTAGCTCGCAGCCCCTTCCAATATAATAGCAACATAACTCTGCCAAATTTCAAGCCCGCAGCCGTTATGTGTTAAACGTTGGATTTACGAGGCTGGAATTTAATATGGCCCTAAGTGATCTCTTGCTGTGTTAAGGTTCCTCCAACCAGGAGCTTTTGCTGTGATGGCAGCCAATTCAGGTTTGTTTGTTCTTATCTAATGATAGTGTTCTTAAAATCCTTTAGACCTTTCTCTGAGCTTAACCTGCTTCCTCCCTTGATGATGTTAAAAAGGGTGGAGGCAAACAGCTGAACTGGAGGCTAACACTCTAACCTTTGAAATGTGATATTCAATGTTTATATTAAAAGCCCTTTAATCTAAATTATATTGATCAATGCATACTTAAAACAACAAGCTTTTCTTATTAGAACATTACAGTGGTCCTTTAGTAATTTAAGGTGTCATTCACCTTGCTCACATGTTGTGTCCCACTATTAACTGATAGCACCCCATCAAATCTTGAAATCAATGACAGCAGAATAATGTTTCAAATGTTGTTTCCCAAATTAATACTCAGTCCATATTGCATTAACTTAAACAAAAATTGAATGTTTTATTACTATTAAAATGAATTCACAAGTTAACTCACAATAATAGCCATATTTATATCACTATCATTCCCAGATAATTCACAGGTTCATTATAAAAGTAAATTATGAAATTATCACAATATCTATGGAATTAAGAGCAAGGTGCAAGTTTGGCGTGATGATAGGATGATGATAGCAAGCCTAATAAGAAAATATTTAAGTGACTGCAGTAAGATTTTCCTTGGCAATATTGCTGTGCCTCACATCATCTCACCATCACTTATTAAATCTGAGCCAATGTGACTGCAAATCTCTCTGGATTCTATTTGTTGTTATCATTATTTATCCACACAGTCTTGTTTCAGTATATCTTTACCAAAAAAGAAACTGGTGGGTTGTGGTCTTTAGGTACACTATAAATACAGTAAAATTTGAATGAAAAAATCAAAATAAGCTTACAAGAGTCTTATAAGCACTAATAAAAGTTCACTGTTGATGAGAATATAAAAATAAAGGTTATATTTTATATTATTTTACTGTGTCAAAATTATTTACCTGTTGTGTTTTTTCATCTATATGTGTTTTACCAGCTTATTATATTGACATTTAATCACAAATTAATAGATTATAAGAGAGTCAGTTTAGACTCCCACATCTCATCATCATTATTTCTGTCCACTAAATGTAGTACTGCATAATTTTAATAATCTGGTTCAATGTTTGAATAATAATTGAATCAGTCTTTAGGATTAACAAGACACCAAACCCTTGTTTATAGATTAGGGTTAATTTTTTTTTATTTTACTACAGCATTTTATTGATTAACTTATACAAAAAAAACATGCATCCTCCCACAGGTTGCTGTTTAAAATATTTGGTTTGGACAACCAAGAAGAGTTAGCACCGGGCAAAATTGGTTTTTATGCAACTCATTTAATTTCTAGATAACTGATACAAGTTACTATATCCACATATCAAAATACATATACCGACACTTGAATACATACAACACATGTCTATAAACACTGAATAATCAATATACATACACATATAGCCACTTGTCTTACATGCATCTATTTCAACATATATATCCAACACATATCTAAATACACATATCTTAAAAATCCAAAGGTCAGTGATACTCCAACCTAAGAATGAACAATGGCACGGACCAGCTAGCCTACCAGCCAGTGGCTGTTAATTCCTGCAGCTCATTTCTATGTGAAGAGCACACTGCCAGTGCATTATTCCAATTGAAATTGATCCTCAGACTTAAAAAATAATATATGTAAAATAAAAAAGAACTGTTTAAGATTTATGTTCACATGAGACAAATAAACAAATTCGGCTTGTCAATATTTATGGATAAATGAGCAATGTTTTTTTTTGAAGGACTGATAAATAGATACTGGATTACAAAAATAGTTCATTTAGAAAATGTATTTATAAGCACTGGGTATGTTATGTACTTTTTTATTTTTTTTAGCTTGAGGTAATATTTATATTTAGAATTAACTTTGTGTGAAGTTTAACATTTAATTTCAAAGGTCATTATGATTGTCCAACCTTTATTACCTTTTACATCAATGGCGCAAGTGTAGCGAAATGTGATACATGTTCTGCCACAGTTTGGAAAATATAGGAAAAGTTTTGGCTTAAAGATTTGGGGAAAATCAAATATTTTCTCATAAAGATCATCTTTTTTAATCACAATAAACTGAGAAGTTGTTTATACTATTTAAAAGCTATAGACTCTGGGCCATTACAAGAAAGACAAATCTAGATTATTTACTTTTTTTAGAATTTGAAATTGTGTAAAATTACCTTACAAGCAATGGTAAAATAAAATTCCCTGTAACTTAAAAGAAAAACAAGAAAAAGGATATTTACTGCTTTAATATGTATTTGCTTTTATTTCTCTTTATTCAAATGAGATAAATATCAAGCACAATAATTTGAAATAATTAGTAGTCTTACTAGTAACTAGCGCAACCATGGAATGAAAAATTAGCAAAAACAATTAGCAAATTTGATTTATAGAACCTTTTTTTTTTTTTAGAAAATATTATTTTGTATTTTTGCTTCTAAAAAGTATTTTTTTTTTTAAGGACCTAGCTTTCTGGTGGGTCCATAGAGACTATCTATCATACACAAAAAAAACACAGGGTATGACTAATCACAGACACTTGATTGCATGCCCCTGTCAATCTCAAGGTAAATCAATGAATCAAACCAATCTTTCTTCAAACATTACTCAGAAATTGAGATTGTAATATGTATAGGAAAAGAGAAGGGAATAATAATCCAAGTGTGTACTGCACACTACTTTTTATCCCTGTGCACATCCATCTGGCAGTATCTGAGTTGTAGGACTTTATAAGGGCAAGAAAGGTTCTTTTAAAGGATGATGACGCATAGATACTGGACATGTAATTTTAGTGCGTGAGAAGTTTATGTGCTTCGCCTGACATAAATAGATGGTATGTTACTTGTCACATTTTCCATATAACATCATTTATGGAATTATAACTCCACTACAACCGTGTTCTTATATGATGAGGTTGAATTATTCAGGACCAGAAGTGTACATGGTTCTATGAGCCAAGCAATGCCCTTATGAGTTAAGTTTGACAATCAAAGATCCAACTTATTGGCAGTGTATTGAAGGGGCCAAGTCACAGAAGGGAAACAGAAAAACACAATTCACTATATCTTATCAGGTAGAGCATGTATATTAGAAAATATTTACTTTTTTTCAGTGAAAAAGTAACAAAAAAAATATTATTAGACATTTTCAGTCAATCATAATCTGTAATTCTATGTAAACTCTTGTAGTCAGGACAGCAGATAAGAGGTTGCACCATTTAATACAAGTAACTGCTGAGTTAATGTAGGAGGTGCAGACCCTTGTACTGCTATCAGTGGTGTTACATTGCCTGCACTTGTGTATTAGGACATTGACACAAAAGGTGTGTGCTGGGGGGACAACATGGACATTACAATATGGCCCCCTCCAGTCTAGGCTTGTGGTGAACCTTGCAAGTAGGTGTAGACACCAAAAGTAGTCTCAATGGTGAAAACTTAGTGGATGGAGAAGCATTCAGTCCCTAGACGTCACAATTGTGGCCAACATCAGCTGAGGTTATTTTCTTCAAAAGTCTCTTACAAAGGGGCAAGGGGGAACCACTGTTTGAGAGTAGTATCCCACATAGGGCAGCATCATCGACTGATCAGGGCTGAGAAGTATTCCATGTGAGTAATATGAGACAGATGTAATGGGGTGGAGGTGCTATAGGTGATCAGGGACAGAACAGTGGGTCCACTATAGGGCACATGCAGCAACCTTGGGTTAAGGATGACTCTTAAAGAGGCGAAATGGATAGAAAATTTGTTTTATTTGTTCACTCATTTATTTACTCCCATTGGCACCTACCATGTATATTTGCATCACCATCCAACTGCCTCACCATCAGCCTTGTGAAAGTTGTCATTTAAAATTCCTAGAAGAAAATCAGCAACACATTTATAGGGTCACTGTAGTGGTCATGCAGAACGGTTTCATTTATTTATTTAGTTACTGATTAGCAAAAAATCAGTGTTTGAAGAATAAAAATCAGTTTAGCTTTTACATTAGGGATTAGCAATTTAGCAGATCTGCCTCTCCCCAACCCCATACCAGGGCCCCTATTCAATTTGAAATTTGCAACAGTTACAGAGCAATTCAATTGAACAAGCCTGCAACTACATGGCCAAAAGCCTAAACCGCAAACCATGCACCCGTACGTAGCATTTCAGTGCATGATCATGATCAATTTAGCAAGGCCGTAACTACCGATTTAGAAACAGCCAACCGTAAATGAGATTGTCATCATGAAGTCAGTAAAACGTGGATGTTACACGTCAATCATTTAGTGTTTAGAAGCTTCTAACACGCAAATCATATGCGGCTAGCGAAAAGACGCCAGTTGAATAGCAAATTAGTTTACAGGCTCCATTACGGGCTACCGAAACAGCAATTTTCCCAATTGAATGATTGTCTTGTTATGCCTCAAGTAGCCACTACAGGGAAGTAGGCAGATAACCAATGTTATCAGGCCAACAGATCTGTCATATTCATACCCCTGGAGACAAGATAGGGTCTAACAGCCTCATTAAATTAGAGCCTCTTAAGTCAAATGTGTAGCTCGTAAGGGTTGCATGCTTGAAATTTGGCCGAGCTATGTTGCTATTAAATTGGAAGGGGCTGCAAGCTACGAGTTTGAGACGAAAATTGGAGCTTGTTGACATAACGATGGATTTGCGGCCGTGCGGACGATCAATTAGTGTAGACTGTAGTTACGGGTTCAGACGGAGCCAATGGAAAAAGAGAGTGTTAGCTTTACGTCACTGAAAAAGGGGAGGGTAGATTTCATGGTCCTACGGGCTTCAATTACAGTTTGCGATTGGACACACATTACAGATTAATGCAATAATAATAAAGCAGTATATATGGTATTCTATTACATGCAAGTTACAGTATATGTATTAACACATTGATTGCAGGGATCGATATAACACAAAATATAAAATAAAGTAGTGTGTTTTTATTTGCATTACAAGTGCTACGTATTGGACTTCACCCCCCTTGCGGGTGCTCTTGAGCACATGTTGGTCAATGGGCTCCTCCATTTGCGTGTCACGGGCTTGCTCGCGTGTGACTTTTTAACAATTTAATATCTTTATTGAACAAGTAGCGGTTACAGGCATGACTGATCAAAGGAATTACATCCGTGAAGTTCAATGTTGCTCAGCACTTAGGCTTTTCTCTGCCTTGCTGTGTTTTAACAGGCAAGTTGTCTGCGGGCTGTGTTACGGGGCTAATTTAATAGCTGTAACACGTAAAATTAGAGTTACGAGCTATGAGCCGAAATTTAATAGGGCTGTAAATCACTTAACTTTAAATGTGTTAAAAGCTACATTTACTTTTGTTCCACAAACAATGATTTTAATGCTAAATAAACAAATAAAACACTACGGTACAGGCATTACAGTGGTCACTTAAGCTTTACAAACAGAAAAAGGTAATTTGGGAGTATATTTTTACAGGAAATTACAAGCATGTTGTTGTTTCATCTAATGCCATATGTATAATTGAATGATAAGGTAAAGTATAATACTGCAACTTATTTTAAATGGTAATCTCTATTACCACTTGAGGTGATTTTGTTTTTTATGGCTTTGTTATATGTATCAAGCAGATAATGGTTATAAGTTAAGGGACATTGTGTATAGATATTCAAAATTGTCTTAAAGCAACATGGAACATAACTGTTTTTTCAAGCATGTAAAAAAGCATGTTTTAAACATTACACCATTTGTTTTTGCATGGAAAAATATTAAGTAAACCCAGTTTAAATTTCATGGAAACTAACAGGAAATGCAGATAGCATAATTTAGTCTGTAGATCTTATTTTCCTCACTTCTTTAAGAATGAAACTGGAATTGATTATAAATTAACAACACCTCCTTTTTGTATTGTTATCAAAACGAGTCAGCTAGTTGAACAAACACAAGAAAGACCTTAACTACACAGTAACCTGAAAACTTGATGACACAAATGTTAGTAAAATGGTTGTTGATTATTTTTTATTCAAATAGTATAGCTGAATAAGGAACTATTGTATTCCCGTAAAAGTGATGAAATAGCTGTACCCATTATAAAATAGTGCTTGGGGCACCACTCTTCTTCAGTGGGTAATAGGCTGCTTTCAAGCTACATAGTTGTGGTATGTTTGGAGTCCATTATTAAGAACAAATTGTTCTGAATTACTACAACCACCTATCCATAGGGCCATTGCTGGTATATCCAATCTATTGCAATAGCCAACTGTTGGCCAAGCATCCATCTGGTACACTGTATGAACAGAGCTCTATTAATCTCACTATTACAGCCTTACCTCAAACTATATGTATCAGTGTTATACAGCTAATAATAAACTATTGTATGAGTAATTAAAGGGAGATGATCACTCCAACAGGAAATTGGCGTCATCTTAAAGAGAATGAAAAACTGGCTGTACATTGTACTAGCCTATTACATCTTCAGTAAATATTTTCTGAGAAATACAACATTGTTTTACAACTAATGTCCGGTTCTGTATGCTAACTTGCAGGTCAGAGTACTTGACATTTTTGAATGGAGTGTTTCTGACTGAATGACAATATTGGGAGTCTTTGTTTTAGCCATCATAAGGACAGACAAGCAGACTGTTTCTAATTAGCACACAGGAGCATCTAATTAGTATTATGGAGCCACCCCTTTTGCATAAAAATAGTCAGGTTTTCAAGAAATGTAAGAATAGCATAAAAAACTACTTGGTTTTGGGGTGAGAGTGTGTTTAATTCATTTAATTAAAGTGACAAGAGTTACTATACTAAAGAAAAGGTTAAAAAGGTGGTTTAGTTTATCAAGAAAGTTATCCAAATCATTAAATCTGCTTTAAATTAGAAAAAAATGATACGGGAAAAATAATAAGCACAATATGTTAAATAAAGAAGAAGAAAAAAGTATAGCATTGCAGAAACCAACATGGAATATAGTAAAGATCAGGAGATCATACTTAGGGCCTCATTCAATTGCGACTTGGCCAATGGAATAGGGCTCCAAATAAGCACATAGCATACTTTTTTAAAGACGTTTTTAGTTAGTAAAGACCTTGCTTTCCGGTAGAAGTTCACTAACTAAAAACTTCTTTCAAAAAAATATGCTATGTGCTTATTTAGAGCACTATTCAATTGGCTAAATCGCAATTAAATGAGGCCCTTAGACAGGAGAGTAGTGAAATAAGCTAGAGCAGGGAATACTCAAGAACACTTCAGAATATATCCAGTCTTAATGAGAACAGTGGCTATTTAAAAATCTTAGTGAAAAAAATGCATGGATTTCAGAACAAGACTCCTTCTGGATCAATGGCAAAGTTGGCGTACATATGAAGTCTTGTCAGTGTACGTCTTGATACGCCTTACAAAAATATTGTTAAACATATGTATGTTGTCTTAAGCTGCTGGCTGCAACAGTCTTACAACTAATGACAAAACTCTTTCATGTAAAAAAAACTCAGATTTTATAGCATACGTTGAGCATGGTTGACAATGCATTTCCCTTTCGCTCCATTCAGCCAGTTACCACAGGCATTTCATGATCTCTTGTTGTAATTAGTCCTATATCAGGGATGTCTTTAATTAATGACAATATTTGTTGGTGAGGGGTCATGGAGGCAGAAACTAATATTATTAGAACTATACATATACATAATATTCAATGTGGTAAGCTCTTTCCTGGGCATGGTGAGGATACTGTTTTCTTGATGACTGCTGATAAATGTGTCAGAGTTTCATTCGCACATCTTTTTTTTTTGTTCTTTGATGATGATTCACAAAGGTTTGACACCTTTTTAAAAGTAAAATCAACAATGATTGCTAACTAAACATTAACATTTGCTATGAGTCAGTTAGATGTAACACCTCAAACAAAAGGCACGCAAAAATGCACTCTTACTAAAAGGCTCCTCTAATGAGTTTCTTATAAGCCGCTATTAACCACCAATATGTCATAAGCAATGTAATGCAGTTTGAAAATAACCAATTACAAGGAGGAGGAGCAGATGGAGCCTTCAATACACTGTGCATATATGGTATGACTGAGACCAATGCACTGTGTATTTACTATATTCCTCTGTTTGTAACAAGGCCTTAGATTCTAAGATTTTTTAAAGATGCCTTTGCTCAGGTTTTCATATACGTCTTCGAGATTTCAGATAAATCATCTACAATGCAAAAGCAAGCTTCGCATTATCAGTTATTATCATTCTGCTATGTACAAGCAGGATAGTAAATGCATGAGGCTTGTGGTAATAACATAATTCAATATATATTCATGTAAATGAGTTAAGGTCCTTGTGATGCCCAGGAGAGCCCAACACTGAACGTTTGGGAACTATGCACTGTGTGGGCCCAGAGGGGTACCTGGTAACTGAACTCGAGGACTATTTTCTTTGATCGTGGACTATTATGACCCTAATAACCTGTGTAATGTTGGGCCTCAGGCTCTGATCCGGTACCCAAAGGGCATGGCCTCTGAGTATTCAGGCCTACTAAGAATTGTTTATATAATGTTTAGTGTTCAGGTTGCGGTTAGGACATTACACTATTATGCCAAGCCTCTTTAAAAAGTACCAACGTATTTAGTACTGCTATGTTTACAATAGTGATCTGATTTAGTAGCATGATGTGGGTAATTTAACGTATTTGCGATCAGAAGTAGTCCCTAGGACATAATATGATAAGCAACTTCAGTGGTTACAGGACAAAGATAGTTTATTGCCCCCTGGAATGGTTGTTCTGTCAGAGAGGGCACTTGGGAAGAGGGGGGGGGGGGGGATACGGGTTGATAAACTAAGCAGAAACTTCTGATGCTGAGGTAGAATTGGGGAAATCATTGGATGTGTGTATCTCTGGTCAGATAGTCATAATGTTTAAAGTTAGTTTATTGTCCCGCTGGGGTTGTAAAACCAGATCTGGAGACCAGGAGAAATCTAGCCCCCCTCTACCTATTGACAACAGAAACATATCAGATCAGATATCTCAGAGGAAGGAATGTCAGGGGAGGAAGGCGGGATGTGGGTGAATTATTTTGATGCTGTGGAAAATATCTGTGTAAAAAGAATAAACTGGCAGTCTGAGTCAGTCTGCACAAAGAAAAGGGGCATGTGTCTTTCTTGTATTCTTCTAATCTGAGACAAAAGGATGGAAAAGAGTTTTATTATTTTCAGTAATCTTAGTGCTGATCTTGCAACCTATGATGTCCTGAATTCTCCTAGGAGGTGTTCTCCTGGGTGCTGCGAGATTGAAAACAAAAGACACGACCTAGAGGGAAAATCTTGTGGTGCACATGGCCCCTCATGTCTGGGACATCACAGCCCATATTTCTGAAACCTTACAATCTATAGAAGATGACTGAGCAAGTGTAGACATAAGGGATAAATCCAGTGAAGAAGATGGAGCTAAGGAAATATGACCCAACTGTCCAGCTTGAGTTTGCAGACACCGTTAGAAGATTTAAGAGAGTAGATGCCATATGGGAAAAGATAAAAAACGCATCAGTGGGATGAGGTAACAAAAAAGAAGAGTGGGTGTTGAGCCAAAACTACAAGCAGTTGCAGGGTATGTTTGAAAGTAAACTACAAATATAAGATAGTACAGTGTTGTCAGTAGCTCTTTATGTTATATATTATCTGATATTACTTATAACCAGACATGTTAATTAAAGATTCACTGTAGTTCAAGATCAAATGCACTTGTTGTGAATGTAGTAAACTGACATTAGCCGATGGGTAAAAAATAAACTTAAAAATATTTTTTATGGAAAACTCAAATTTTGGAAGACTCCTTATGAGCAGATGAATCTGTTTTGTCATTGTTACATTGTTTCTTATAGACTGGATCATGAGGTTATGCTTTAATCTGTTTTTTTATGATATATCTATCATATAAAACTGAATATACTATTTGGGAATTTATCTAATTCTTTAAGTGAAATTGGGATGGGAAGAGTCCTAAAGAGATACAGAATCTTGGGTAAGATGTTCATTTTAGCAGCCCCTATACGGCCCATCCACGAGATTTTAAATTTAGCCCACTTCTGCATATCTTCCGTCAAAGTTTTGTACATGGGGGGAAGTTTGCCTTGTATAAGTCAAATATTTTAGATGTAAGTTTTACACCCAGATATTTTATATACTGTGTAGGCCAAATTAAGTTATAGTCAGATTTAAGAGTGTCGATTTCAGTTTGAGACATACCAAGCCCAAAGCTTCAGTTTTCTCTACATTTAGCTCAAGGTCTGAAATTCTGCCAAACTCCTTTATAGTGGTCATGAGTGCCGGAATTGAGTGAAGGGGTCTGGTCAGGGTGCACAATAGGTTGTTTCTGAGTTTTAGTGTTAATTTTAAATGAGTCTTGTAAATGTTGTTTGTGTCCAAGAATATTTCCAGTCAAACTCTGCTTTGTCTTCCTCTGGTTCTCACATCCTTGTTAATTTTAATCCTTGGCTAGCACAGCTTATCACAGGTTGCATTGGTCAATTTGTGCAATTTACAGTGCAGTTTTCTATTTTTTGGGTTGGATGCCTTATTTACTCAAAATTTTATCAGCTGTGTTCCATATGATGTCATGATGAAAAAAAGGTTTCCTGTATTCTTTTAACTGATACCGTGGAAAACTAGTTGCAATGTTTTTGTGTATCATGGATGATGTCAAATATTGTAACAAGTTGGCAATGTAGTAGTTCCTAATGTGGTCCAGGTGAGACACCCTTAGCCTTGGTACTGAAATGCTAGTAGTCGGTCCACAACTTTACAAACAAGAACTTTTGTTGGAACAAAACTACTACAAATCCTACAGTGCCGGAAATGATGAAGTATCCTACAAAATACTTATGAAAGGGTCATTGCAATCGTCACTTATTTCAATATTTGTATGAAAGGATTGAAGACAAACTACTAACAAGTGAATGTAATCAGTCGAAAGCTATTACATAAAAAGCATTTTCTTATAGTATAATTTACTTTGGCTTAATTACCCCCCAGGTTCTGCAAATGCTCATGCTTCTCAGTGTCAGATGGCTTTAGACTGAAAATACTCAGTTGTGTTACCCTTATTGGATCAGCAAAAGTGAAGAGAGCCACTGGAATCAACAGGATTTTGGATTTTTTTTTTACATATAGGCTGCCATTTCATCTCTAATATAACCAAGGCCCTGGTGTCTCCTGAAGAGTCAATATCTTCAAATGTGTCTGAGACATATTCAGGACATGTGTGTCCTGTGTGTTTTGCTTTGAAGCTGAATCATCTGGATCACCTCTGTATTATAATCTCTGTATAATAATATGATTTCCCAGGTGTATATACAGTATATATCTTACACTTTACAAATATTTTATATTTACATATGTTTTTATATGCTAAAACATTATAGATTATTTTGAAAGATGTTCAACAGTACTTTGACATCTATTTTGTTACATTTGTATAGTGTCAACATCAGTTTTAATAATCATTGTGGAATGATTTTTTTGAATTTACAAAAGAGGTCTACTCTTTAGTCCAGGAAAATAGTATGATTCTGTGATACCTCCTGGCTAGTTTATTGGCACAATTGTACTTTTGATCAAGGTGCTAAAATAAAGGTGGATGAGCAAACTCCTGATGTGACCAGTAGAGGCTACTCCAAACATAGCATAGATGCAACTAGACTAAGGTTATCTGAGTAGTTGAAGTGTAAATACCTGTGGACATGAATCAGCAGCTAACGTGATTGACATAACTGTTGCTTTATGCTTTTTTTATTAATTGAACTTATGAATTACAAATAGAGGTAAGAGGAGGGAATTGAGGTATCAGTGTAAGTTAAAGCATTGTTCTCAGTGAAAGTTTCAGATATTTTTTTGTTAAACACCTGTTACCTTGTATTACTGTTTTGGTTCACTACACATAGGACTAAGTTGTAGTCAGTTAATATTGATATAATTAATAAGATACCCATAAGGTTCAAATATGTTTTAGATATTTAACTCAAGGTCCGAAGTCATATATATAATGTCAAGTAAAAAGGTACATGAAGTACATTATATATATTAAAAGATACAAAGGAAGGGTCTCATTTAACTTCTTTTTTTTTTTAAATATGAAAAACCCAGAAGGGAAACATAATAATGCAGTGGAAGAAAGTGACTGCAAGTTCTGATTCTGACATAGGTCTGCTAAGCTACTAAGCTTGCTCCAGACGATCACACAAGTGCATTCATTGCAGATGCTGAATCTAGAAATTGTTATTTGTTCTGTATTTTGCTACAACAGATAATAGTTATACTACCACTTCACTTTTGGAGAAAAGGTAAAAATTTGATGATCATTGGAATTGTTATTGTAACTTTTAGTTTGGTGCTATTTTTTTTTTGATTAACAATTAACGTATCTGATTTAATATGGAATGAATATATGCATTGTTGTGACGATGTTTAGATTATGAAATAAAAAAACATAACAACATTCTTAAATTAGAAAAATAAAATAAATAATCCTCTCCTTATAAAAGTGTTCTTTCTCTCTTCTTTTACTCTGCACCTCTTATCAGTCTTCATAATTCGCTGCATGCACAAACAGAAATTCAGGTGTGAATGTGAATGATTTACAACTTTATAGTATGAGGGATAAGGTCTAGTTCTGAATCTACAGAGTCAGTGGGGAAAAGAGAGCTAGAAGACTTGTCTGTTATATAGTCCATCCATAGGGCTTTCAATAAAGTACATTTATTTTCAGTTCCATTGCTAATATGTATAAATTCCACCAATTTAAACATATGAATTACGTTGCTGTCCTAATTCAAAGTAGGGTTGTTTGGATTTTTCCAGTGCCATGGTTTGTGAGTCATTGCACAATTTAATTTTTTGTAAAAAGTAACGCTTTATTACACATTTTTTTTATTCACAATCTCTGATATTAGTTTATAAGAGGAAATTGTTTTGGATGTCCGGTATACTTGAAAGCCTACCAGATGTATTTATTTCTACAGTAAATTAATAGTGCTGTGTGCTGTTGTAACTGATTGGTTATCTTCTTATGTTACCCATTAGGAATCCATTTTTAATAAATAGTTTAGAAAAAATAGTGAAAAAGGGGAATACTGGGCTTACAGTACTGGCTATAAAACCAAATCTAAAAAAAATAACTAAAATAAAAAACAGCTAATTCTCATAAATACGTATAAAAGCTAATATAAAGTAAAATACTTTCACTTTTTGGTAGGGTGATATTATGTTGCTAACTTTTGCTGGTATGGTCATAACAAATCTGCTTAAGTGTTGTTACTGTGCTATAAGTATGTTAGTGACAGGTGATTATTCTGCACTGGAATTTGTATATTAATAACAATATAAACTTTATGGTAATTGGTTCATCATTTCCCTATATTTCCATGTGCACAATATTCACTATTGTTTCTTCTTCGTGTTCAGGAAAAGAAACAATATCGCGCTTATCAACTCAATTCCCGCTTACAAGTGACAACAGTTCAAAAGATGAATGAGTTTTATAGCTCTCCTGGGAAGTGCTGGGTGGGTGCTGCCAAGAAGAGGGGGGGGGGGGGGTGGAGGCATGATGTGTTTATTGCAGGATATAATAGTGTTATGCAGGTGTAGCACCTGCTGCTGGGATACTATGGTAATAGTTGATTAACCCTTTTACTGCATCATGAAAGTTAAGGCATTGTGCAAGAAAGCTCTTTGTATCCTGAAGAGATAAATGACAGCATACACGTTTATGTACTTTTCCAATACTTTTCTAGTACATATGCAGCTGTACATCCATATAATGTTTTGCAAACTATTAAAGCAAATGAACAGGCACATATTTAGCCTGGGGGCCCATTCATATTTGTGTGCCCTAGTTTCTACTCTTCTTCTTCTCTTGCTATACCCCCAGCCTACGATTACCACAAACATGTATATAAAAATATAAATATACTCACAGAATGTCAGCTTACACCTACAGACAGATAGATTAACTGCATGTTGTAACCCCCACGTATGCCAACTTTGATAAATATACCACAAAAATGTAACTGTGTACCAATATTTATGTGTAAATGTGCAAACTATTCCTTGGCAGTGCTCCAGCACCTTGAGGTAGCCTTATAAACATTTGTTTTTCCAGTGGCCCTATTCTATTAGCTACTTGTAAATGCCTTGAACTCATAAATTTGGCTTTGGGTGTTTTTTGTTTATAAATGTTTATATGCATTCTATTGACTTCAGAATTAATTAGTGCTAATACGTAATATTTGCAGAATATGTAGCAATATTAATTGCTACATATTGAGTGATTTTAACTGTGTATAAATTTACAAATTGGGCGATTGAATGGTCCTTGATAACTTAAGCAGAAACCTACCGGTGCATATAAGAGTTTTTCAATATAGCTTTATCATTGAGCTAAGGTACTAGTTTAATCCACAGCACCAAGTATAATTAAGCACTGTTTGCTCTGCTTTGTTGGTAGGGATGGACATCATCTTACTGTTCTCTTTAAAAGGTAGGAAAGATTGACCCTGCCAGCAAGTGAGAAGGAACCGCTGTAAAACATACAAAACATCCTGTTTAGTGCCATATCTATATCTCTCCTAGAAAGACAAACGTGATCAGCTGAGCAATAATACTTTAGCTGTGTACTGTAGCTAAAATCAAATGATGTGTTAGACTCCCTTTAAACATTTGAAGTCAGTGATATTTTGTCAGACATTTACCATTCAAATTTATTTACTTAGCATAGTATATCCGATTGATCAATCAGCTAGCCAAATTACCTTGTCAATTGCACTTACTGCACTAGCTAAGACACACATTAGCATTAACTCCCATACAACACAGCATTGCAGAGTGCTGAGCACATGGATGTGTGATGGGCAATGGATATCACAATGAGGGAACTATCACTTCTATACTTAATTGCATGGAAACAACCTTCATACCAACAGTGGGACCGTAACTTGCGGGATTGACCAATTGAATAGCATCGAAATCAGAGACGAACAGGAGCCCGCAACACACCCACACACATTTGGCCATCTGTGATCGAGTTGCGGGTCCAAGGTTCCATGTCAGGCAACAAGTTAGTTAGTCCCATTATTAGGTCTAGTTCTTGAAAACAGCATACTGTAAATATGGAACTTTAATCCTGAATCTCCTGAACACGTAGCACTTAGGCAATGAGCGCCAAAGGCGCTCATTGCCGCTTGCCTCACAAAGCGAGGCGAGCCGTTAACACGTAGCACTTAGCCGATGAGCGCCAGCCTCGCAAAGCAAGCCATTAACACGTAGCACTTGGGCGATGAGCGCCAAAGGCGAGGCGAACCGTTAAGGCACTACAACGAACTACAACTATCAGCACAAACACGAAGAGGCAATGAAACACGCGGGACTTAGCCACAAAACACTTCCTAAACGCGGGATCGCCTTGGTGTGCAAGCGGTTGACAAACGCGGGACTTAGAAAAATAAATTCCGAGACGCAGGACTTAGAAAAAAAAAATACAAGACGCAAAAAATTACGAGATTAACGGACGAACGGCAAAAAAGAAAAAACAAGAAAAGCACACTAAATACACTCCAAAAAATTACAAAAACATCACAGACAGCACGGGGCAACAGCCAGGACTTCTGGGAGTGAGGTGGAACGCGAAATTAACCCGATTTAGAAGATTTTTGCCACTCGTATATCGCCTAAGTGAGGAAAAAAATGGCTGCCGAGAAAAATGAAAACGAGGCTACACGACCCCGGACCGCGCAAAACACTGCCAAACGCGTAGCACTTTACACATCAAACTACGAACTGCAAAATACACTATTACAAAATGCTCACGAGATGCGTCCCACATTAATAACATTACGAATATACAATGCCGCTTTACACAATAAACCGTCTTTCCCTCGCGCACGCAGCCTATTTATAATGCACACTTGGAAGATTCATTACACTTTATCAGCAAGGCACTAACACTCAAAATGTATATTCTATGCTGTCGGAAAATACAAACAGATTGTTAGCTCTTCAGCCTATTGCTGGCTGCATATATTAATTATAAATACTTAAAGTATATTAATTTATTCAATAAATAATTAATTATTACTTAACTACATATACATAAAAATATATATCTCTCTATATCATGAAGGTGCTCAGAGGACCAAAAGTACACAACAGGACGCTCATTGCGAGGCACGCGATGAGCGGCGCTCAGCGCAAACCTTGCAAGGAGAGCTACAAAACGGTTTACATTCCTATGGCTTAAAATTGTATTGCCCCGTCATTTTTGACGGGCAAGTCGCTAGTTATATATAATGGAGCTGGTAAACCTATTTCACTAGAATGAGGAGCACACCTGCTCAGTCTATACACGCTAAGGTATTGAGGTCTGCATAATTAGGGCTGAATTAGAATAGGCACACTTAGTTGCACAGGTATAACACCACAGACACTCGGCTTTTGTCGCACAGACTAAATATCACATCTGCAGCTGCTGTCCAAGGGTTTTATGACAGAGATTAGCAAGTGCAATTTGCAAAGCTTTGTTTGCATATTTTATCACAATCCAACCAGCTGCACTTTTTCTAGTTTATAAAAAACACAAGAAAAAAGGTTTCAAAGAACCCCAAACATATTATAAGGCCATAAGGTTCAAACTTCAACAGGTTGCTTGTGCTTGTCACTGCTTTGTAAAGGGTGATCATATCATAATTTTGATTTTCTCTGTTGGAAAGAATAACATTCTAAGTCAGTGTCTGTCAGCAAATGTATTAAATTACATAAAATACATCCTACTGATTACTTACGCTATATTAGCACTATATTATACACAAACAGCCATTAGTACTGTACAGAAGAAGCTTATTTGATGCAGACATTTCCTATTTCATTGTATCTGACCTCCACCTGCAAATACCAATACTGATTAGCATAGCACACAAACACAGACACTACCTATAGAAATTGGCATACTTACACTGACCAGCACAACACCCACAATCAGACGCACACCAACACTAACAAGGACAACTCTCACATGTAATCAATGACCAGTACTTCACTCAGACAGCAATAAACATTGTGCAAGCATACCGTTCTCTGGTGGTTCAGTGGTTAGGATTCTGTACTTTCACTGCTGCAACCTGGGTTTGATTACAGTCAGGGAACCAAGAGGTCACACCACCCTTAAGCCATGCAGGGTTGGTCCTGGTCAGTACTTGGATGGGAGACCACCTTGGAATACCAGGAGCTGTATGCTGTGGCCCACAGGAGTAGAAATGTGCAACCCTCTCCAGTATCGCTGCCATGAATACAAAGAGGATCAGCATGGTTTGTTGTGGTCCATGACGTCACAGAGAGTCGGACACAACTGAGCAAAGCAAAACAAACAAGGCAAACGGTTTACAAAAACAAATCATACTGGCCAGATACAGGATCACAAAGTTTTTCATGTGTGACAAAAAATAAACTGGACTTTATTCATTGTGACTTCTAATTGTAACTTTTTATGCTGACTTCAAATATGTTACTAATATGTTTTCTCTATCACTCAAGGATTTTAAGTGTTCGGAAAAAATCTATATTTACATACATTTGTTATGCTGTTCATGTTACCTAAAACATAAGAGTTGATGATTTTCTTGAGTACTTAACATTTGGAACATCCCTCTTAAGTGTGCAGCAGTAGGGCCTCATTCAATTGCAATTTGGCCAATTGAATAGGGCTCTAAATAAGCACATAGCATATTTTTTTTAAAGAAGTTTTTAGTTAGTAAAAAGCTTGCGTTTGGATAGATGTTTAACTAACTGTACTAACTAAAAACTTCTTAAAAAAAAAAAAAATTTATGTGCTTATTTAGAGCCCTATTCAATTGGCCAAATTGCAATTGAATGAGGGCCCTAGTCAGCAAGCATACTAGGGGCCCTATTACATTTGATGGAGTTACAGAGCGATTAACAACCTCATTAAAATCGTGCTAGGTGTTAAAATGTAGCCTGTAACGTAGATCTTAGGGCTTTTTGCTATTAAGTAAGCCCCATACCGCAGGCCGAAAATAGCCTACGTGTTGAGCAATGTTGAACTTCGCACCCATAAATCCTTTGATCTGTCAAGCCCGTAACCGCTACTTGTTCAATTTAGCTATTATTAAACGGGAAAGTGATGTTAGGTCTTAGAATTAATAGCACAACATTCTCAAGCCCGCAAATCGGCTCAGAAAAATTCTTCATTTCATGTATATTTTTTATTTTATATCAATCCCGGCAATCAATGTGTTAATACATATACTGTAACTCGCATGTGATAGAATATCATATTTGCGGTTTTATTAGTATTGCATTGTGACTTGAATGTGGGTTTGCTCGTAGCTCGTAATTGAACCCCGTGAGACTTTGAAATCCATCCTCCATTTTCTTGTGACGCAATGCTGACGAAGTCTGTTTACATTGGCTCCATCTAAACACGTAACTATGGGATTGCTTAATTGATTACGTTCTGGCCTGCAAAGCCGCCAGCCGACAAATGGTTTACATTTTTTGCGTCTCCAGCTCATAGCTCGCAGCCCCTTCTAATTTAATAGCACCGTAACTCTGCCAAATTTCAAGCACGCAGCCGTTACAAGCTTCACGTTGGAGTTACTGGCTTGGAATTTAAAGTGGCTCTTAAATAGCCAAGCCCACAACATACGTGGCCGACATCTAAATCAATAAAACATGCTTTCGCACGTTGTATTTGCGGTCATAAACATGATCAATTAGTCAAACCCGGGCCCGCATTCCATAAATAATGCAATATGAAATAATCAATAAATATGATATTCTAGTCCATGCAATTTCTATTATATGTATTAACACATTGATTGCCGGGATCGATATAACACAGAAATTAAACATAAAATAAATGATTTGTTATTGCTGATTTGCGGGCTTGAGAATATTGTGCTATTTATATTAATACCTTACATCACTTTCCCTTTAATTTAAAATACAATATTGTCTTTATATTTACTTTTACAGTACTATGGACAGGACTTTAACTCCCTTGTGGGTCCTCTCTAGTACCCGTAGGATTTTTGCCTTCATTTGCCGTTTACTAGTTTGAACGCCAGTGCCTCTTTGGGGAATCATTGCAATATAATAGCGATTTGCGATTGTAACATTTACGGGCTTGACAGATCAAAGGCTTAGCTGGGACGGAGTTCAGATTTTGATGGCCCATAGGGTTTTTCCACCTGTAACCCGCAGATCGTTTCTGGGTAGCTAAAAGAGACCAATTTATTAGCAGTAACTTTTGCAGGCTCCTTTACGGGCTACGATTTCTAAAATCATAGCAATTTAATGGGGCTCTAGGTCTCCACTTGCACCAATACCTCTTTTCTATGTACAAGATGTCTTGGCGAAATCTCTTGCCATGTTCGTCGCTGACAGCACTGAGATTCTCAGGGAAGAAATTAATTCATTTTAAGTGACCTATAAAATCCCATAAGTTTGAATGAATATATGAGTTCAGCCACAATGTCACGGTATCTCTGTGCTTTAAAATCTCCCCAAAAACTTTTGGTAACATTTTTGAACGATCTCCACAATGTTTTTTTTCAACTTGGTTTAACAGATCTTTTCTTTATTTTCCAACTCAAACCAAAACGAACTTTTCCTCCAAATAAGCAAGGTCAGCCCCGTTTTTATCCATGGCCTTGAATAGGGCTCTATATAAGCACATAGCATATATTTTTTTACAGAAGTTTTTAGTTAGTGAACTTCTAAACAAAAGGAAGGTCTTCACTAACTAAAAACTTCTGTAAAGAAATATGATGTGTGCTTATATAGAGCATGATTCAATTGGTCAAATCGCATTTGATTGAGACCATAAGTAACAGTACAATTACTTTCAAAAACAGTTGTATTTGCCATACCGAATTTTTACCAAAAGGAATTTCATATTTTCTTTCATATTAGCAGCATAAGCTAACATCACAGAAGGAAATGTATTGTAGTTTTAGAGGAGTAAATGAAGAGTTGTCATTCTGTTGTTTTATATTCATGTACAAGAACATTCATTACAGAGCAGGTATTGTTGCAGTAAACACCAAAACATGAGAACTGCAAAGGGCATATGGCAGGAACTATTTACCAATCCTGTTAGAAAACTCATACAGGTGACCCAGCAAATATGGGTAACCAAAATACTTGATAACTTGATAACCAAAATTTAGCTCATAACATTTTTGAATAAGTCGAGTGATATTTTGTCATTTGGCTTTAAATTTCAACACACAGTAATCTAATCACAAGACAAAAGAGAACCCAAACAAGCGCAATGAGTACACTGTGAATGTTTGAGAACCCTATGTGCTATGTTCATGACGCGACATGATGCATCACAAGCCTGCTATGGCTGTCAGTCTATCTAGCACCTGCCTGCAGATACAAAAATCATAATGTTGAAGAAAAGTTATTTAACTAATTCTGACAAAATAGTTTGGATTTTTTTATACATTTATTAATACAAGCATCAACATAACTGTGGGTGATAGCAAAATTGTGATTATAGTAACACCATCATTTTTCAGTCTGACAAAAATTGTGTTTACCAGTGTGATCAATACCCACAGACATTGACCAGTACAACATACAGAATCATGCACTGATCAGTTTGCCAAGCACACATTGGCATCAAAAACACCACACAAAACTTCACCAACTCATTATGGCATGGCTGGGACATGTACACTCAGAGTCATTAGAGGCTCTGGTCAAATATATTTGTCTTTATAACATATAACATTACACAGGAGAATAAACTGCCTAGATACATTTTTTAACAAATGGGATATGATGACTTCCAATAAAACATGAAAAACAATTAGAAAAACAAAAAACAAGCAGGCAGCAGTATGTGTTAATATACCATCAGACTTATAACCAACGATTGATGCAACCGCTATATCCAAAGTAGAACTACACTTTATAGATAGTAAACATGCAAAAATACAGCAATCATTGGGTAACACATTAGCAGAACTTCACACACACACCACATGATTAACACAGGTGGAAATCCAGTGAGAAGTGGCTGAAAGAGCAAAATTAGCTTATAGAGAAATATCATGAGAGCAGGGGTGTCCAAACTCAGTTCTGGAGGTCCACACACATGCCTGGATTTGATGATAACCCTGTTGGTAAGACAATCACTTCTTCAATCATCCTGATTGACTCACCTGTGCACAGAAAGGAAATATTCAAATCCAGGCTTGGGTGCGGCCCTCCATGACCGAGTTTGGACACCCCTGACTTAGAGCATAGATAGGAAAAAAAACATTAGGCTGGTACGACTGCCAGAACCAACCAAAGGCAAATCTTACTCACTTCTGCTCCCCCTTTCTTCCCTGATGATGCCAATCCTGTTAACTGAAAACAAGCACACTTACTGTGAAGTCAAGAGGAAATCAAAGATTTGTTGAAACCAGTCATCTTCCATTGCTTGGAGGAACTGTGTTAAAACCCCATGAGTGAGGGGGACATGTTCACCCCTTGACCCTTCTGCTTACTAGTATAGGGGCACCCCCGGATGGTCTGGGTTCTTGCGGTCTCAGCATTTCTGACTTGTTCAGGCCAGGACATCAGTTCAGGACCTCAGGAACACAGGAGGCAAAAAGCAGGCTTGGCAAAATAATAAATGCTTTTATCTCTAAAATTACAGATATACCTTTTTTATGTATCAACCATCAGAGCAAACTTTAATAACGGACTCACAGCATGACAGTTACAGATGGCATCACAATAAACCAAATGCAGTTAACTCCTTATGAACCGGCTACAACTAAAATGTAATATAGAGTTTAAATACATAACATCACACATTGTCTTTGTAATAAAACTAGGTGGCTGTTTTTTGCCACACAGCTCCCCCGTAACCACAAGCCGAAATACCCAGTCCGATCCCAGCAGATCGGCTTGGGGATGTCCGGGGGAGTCCTCGCAGATCACAAGAAAACGTTTCAGGAGCAGCCAGTACAGGGGCCTTGATTAGAGCAGTTTTCAGTTGTTGAAATCCCTGTTCACACTCTGGAGCCCAAATTACCTGCCTAGGGAGGTTCTAATGGGTCAGATCAGTAAGGGGCTTGGCCAGGGCACTAAAGTTGGGTACAAATTTGCGATAATACCCTGCTGTTCCCAGGAAAGCTAGAACCTGAGTCTTCGTACTGGGGGTCGGCCACCTGGCTACAGGATCTATCTTGGCTGGTTCTTGTTTCTGTTGACCACTACCTACTCAATGGGCGAGGTACTGCACGTCAGTCATCCCTATGTGACAGTTACTAGGTTTGAGGGTCAACCCTGCTTCCCTGATATGGTCTAACACTGCTCCTACCTGGGTCAGGTGTTTTGACCAAGTGTCACTGCAAATAGCTATATCATCCAGGTAGGCGCAAGTGTACTCCTGGAACCCGTCCAATAGCCAATCTACCATCCGCTGGAAAGTTGCAGGAGCATTCTCCCTCCCAAAGGGCAAGAATCGAAACTGGTACAGGCCAAACAGGGTGACGAATCCAGACTTGAGAATGGCATCTTTGGCTAGTGGAATTTGCCAGTACCCCTTACAGAGATCTGTTGTAGTGAGGTACCGCCCCCAGGCCCTTTTGTCTAAAAGTTTGTCTATCCTGGGCATTGGATAGGCATCAGACACCATTGTGTCATTTATCCTCCTATAGTCCACACAGAATTCGTGTTGTTCCGTCCTGCTTTGGTACTAGCACTACCGAGGATGCCCAGGGACTATTAGAATGTTCAATAATCCCTAGCTGAAGCATCTCCTGAATCTCTTTACACAGATTCTCCTTTACAGATTCAGGGATGCGGTAGGGAGTTTGGCGTAGTGGTAGTTGGCCGGGGGTGTCTACGCGCTGAGTGGCCAGAGGTGTGCACCTAAGTTCTCCTGTGGGCTCAGCCGTTCTCCTAGTTGTACCCCTACGAGACCCTCTGTCTGGTCTCCTTTTTCTAAGAGGTCTGGTAGAGAGAGGCGCCATATCCTCTGTGCGCTCATGATAAGGTTTTAGCATATTCACATGGAGCATGCATCTTCTCCCTACTCCCGATCATGGGCCAATAACATAGGTGGTATCGCAATTTTGTTCTACCACCCGGTATGGGCCCTGCCAGGCAGCCTGCCATTGTGGACAGTTTAAAAATCAATACTTTTTGTCCCACTTGAAACCTGCGGTCTCTGGCTCCCCTATCGTACCATCGGCGCCGACGCTGTTGGGCCGCCTGGAGATTGGATTGTACCTCATGGGTCAACTCGTCCAGGCGGTTCCTAAATTCCAACACATATGGGACGATAGGGGTACCATCTGCTCTGACCTCTCCCTCCCAATGCTCTCTTAAGTCTAACAGGCCTCTCACCCTTTTACCGAACAGTAGTTCAAAGGGGGAGAATCCGGTGGATTCTTGGGGTACCTCCCTGTACGCAAATAGAAGGTGGGGCAGGAATCTTTCCCAGTCTTTCTTAGTGTCTGCGAACGTCCGGAGCATTTGTTTTAGCGTCCCATTAAAAGCCTTGCAATGCTGTTGTTTGCGACACAATGCAATGCTCTCCCTCGCCCCCCGCTAATTTGTGGGCCTCACAATGAGCGCCTTCAACGCTCATTGCGAGCCTCTTCACCCCTCTACTTTACAGGCCTTGTGATGAGCACCTCATTGCAAGCCTCTCCCTCTGTCTAATTTTTTCCTCTCTCCCTCCCAGACTCTCTTTGCCCATTCTCTCCCTCCCCCTCTCTCTTTGTCCCCTCCCCAGTCTCTTTGCCCCTCTCTCCCTCCCCTGTCTCTTTGCCCCCTCTCTGCCTCCCCACTCTCTCTTTGCCCCCTACCCAGTCTCTTTGTCCCCTCTATCCCTCCCCTGTCTCTCTTTGCCCCCACTCCTTGCAATCTACCCTTGGGCCCCACAAATGCTCCCTTTGGCCCCTCTTCTATCCCCCACACTCCCTTCTCTGTCCCCCTTACCTCCCCCCGCCCCAAAATGCTCCCTCTCGCCCCCCTTCTATCTCCATATCCCCTCTCTGTCCCCCATGCTATCTCAATACACACATCCCTGTCCCCTTACCTCTCCCCTTTGCACTGTACCTGCTGATTCATTGGTGGTTCAGTGGAAAAATGGAGTTCCACCCCTGCCAGCGCGTCCTTTCTGCAACTTAGGGACTCCCGAATGATGTCATAGCCACGTCCCTATGCTGCAGAGAGGACGCACCAGCAGGGGTGGGACTCCATTCCTCCGCTGAACCACCAATGAATCAGGAGGTACAGTGCAAAGGGGGGACAGAGTGAGCATCAGTGGGGCAGGGGAGGTAAGGGGGACAAAGAAGGGGGTATGGCGGGTAGAGGTACGGCCCGGCTGAACAGAGACCACGGACCGGTGCTGGTCCCCGGACCCTAGGGAATCTGGGGTGAGGCTGATGAGATCGGGGGCTGGGGTTGTGAGACATTTTCTCCTTTACTGGCCTTCAGAGCTCATTGTGAGCTTCTCTCCCCTCTGCGGGCCCCGTGGTGGTAATTGCGAGTTGTTGTTGCGCATGTGCAACCTGTAAATTTTAACATTGCGTCACGACAACTCGCAATTACCACAACTATTATATGTGACACAATATTGTTTTTTTTATTTTGTTATTTCTCTCTCTTTAAACAATCAGGGAAATGTATACAAATGCCTTCAAATATATGTTTTGTTTGATTTAAAATGTGATACAAACTGCTGTAATAATATTACTAAAATGACTTCAATAAAAACATTGAAACAAAAAAAAAAGTTTGGTTGTATCCATGCAAGTATGTGTGAGTCCAAATCAGTGAATGTGTAGGCATTTCTAATATAAATGAATCTCCTGCTAGGGTTTAGAAAATTTGAGATTGCATAGTCTACCAAAGTAGAGTTCTTCTTCATTGATATGTAGAAACTAAAAGAACTTGGTTATTTTCAGGTACCTATCAGGATAAGTCCATCAAATTATACAGATAGCTGATCACTGCAATAGAGAGCCTGTGTCCATTATGTGTGCACTTGCTTCAGTCGCCTGGAGATGACCTGTGTAGTGAACTAAACTTGACACTGATTAAAAAAAATATATAAATCAGATATAATTTTATCTATTCTCAAACTACCTGACCTGTTGTAACAATGATAGTAATAAATATTGCTTTTTAATTAACAATTTAGTTTATCTCTAATTAAAGTTTTCCTAGGTCCAACAAAGTTAGTAAATAATTATACTATTTAAAACACCCCTACACAATTGTAAACAAGTACAAATAGACACATATTCACATTTGCAAATATAGAGATATACAAATGCACATCAATACTAGGACACGTATTATTAGGCTGCACTAATTATCTGCTTCTTCCTTGTTGGACAAAAGACTGCAGTGTCTGAACGGTCAGAACATCACAAATACACACTTAAACACACACAAGCACACATACACATCAAAACAGACATGAAGTGCTGAGCTGACAAGCAAGAAGTGAAAGTGAAGTATATAAGCCAATAGAAAATGTTTATAAGTTACTTTAACTTTTCCTGGTTTTACTCTGACCACAAGCTGCATTGTGAAATCTATCAGTCATATTCTATTCTTTGAGCTACACAGTCATTTTTCTTCTAAAAACGGACTTACTAACGGACTTACTATTGTTACTGAATTTAATTTAGAAAATTATTACTGGAAAAAAGTATTATTAATTTAACTAGCGGCTTGCCCGTCAAAAATGACAGCAATAAAATTTGAAGGCTGTCAATGTTGTTTGCCACACAATGCAAGGCTCTACCACCTATAACTTGTGGGCCTTGCGATGAGCTCCTTTGGCGCTCATGGCGGGCCTCGCAATGAGCTCCTTTGGCGCTCATTGAGAGCCTCTCCCACAGACTACTTTATGGTCCTCACGATGCCTTCCACGCTCATCGTGAGCCCTGTAATGAGCGCCTTTGGCGCTCATTGTGAGCCTCTCCCACCGCCTTTGGGGCTCATTGCGATCCTCGCAATGAGCAGCAATGAGCGGCCTCAGCCAACCTGCCACTTTCATGCCTCGCAATGAGCACCTACAGCGCTCATCACGAGCCCTGCAATGAGTACTCATTGCAGACATCATCCAACCCGCCACTTCTACGCTCATTGCAAGCCCAGTGATGAACGCCTTCGGCGTCACAAGGTCCGCATTCTCTGACCCCTGTGTCTATTTCCCCCTTCTTCCATCCATGTATATGTTTCCCCCTCTCTCCCTCCCCCCTCCCTGCACTGTCCCCCCCCCCCCTTATTTCCCTCCCCTGTATTGTCCGTTAAAGTCGTAATTTTTTTCAAAGCCTTGCGTGCCTCGCAATCAATGAGCGTCTTCAGCGCTCATTGCAGCAAAGTCGTGCGGACCTTGCGATTGGCGCCTATGACGCTCATCAAGAGCCCTGCAATGAGCGCCTTTGCATACACAAGCCTGTAGCTTTTAACATACATTTTATGTGTTTATACATTGTTTGAGTCATGGGGTTGTCATCTGTGAAGTCAACTACAGGTGCTATATAGGCGTTGGGCCTCATTGAATTGTGATTTGGCCAATTGAATAGGGCTCTATATAAGCACAGAGCATATTTTTTTACAGAAGTTTTTAGTTAGTGATCTTCTATCCAAAAGCAAGGTCTTCACTAACTAAAAACTTCTGTAAAAAAAAAATATGTTCTGTGCTTATATAAAGCCCTATTCAATTGGACAAAGCACGATTGAATAAGGCCCATGATTTTCTTCTTCAGATTATTCATTAATTGTTCAGTTCAAATGCTCAAGTACTCACTTCTGTACCATTTCATTTTCTGAGTGTGTTTCCCCTACTATTTGCCTACAGCAAGAAGCTATGCATGAGTGTTTTCCCAGTTCCCTGTCAAGTAGTGATTAGGGTAAAAAAAAGGACATGCCTGGACTTATCATTCTATTGTGTTAGGTTGTTGTATATAGGCTCACTTTCACTGTAGTATAGTTTATGGGCCACTGGGATTTATTTGAAAGTGACATGTTTCTCAGATCCTCGTCACTTCGAGAGTGTTCAAATTTATAACCGCTGTACATCCCTTGCCCATCCTGAAAAGTGCTTGTATTCTAATCGGTTCAATCACACCGGAAGCAACTTACATTCCACCACTCTCCGGACACATACAATTCTGGCCATTCACAACATGGTGTTCTTAGTAACTATTATTTTGAAATGCTCCTTTGACAAAAGTATCCATCAAATCTTCACCATACTATCTGAATGTTTCCACTTCAAGGCTATAGGTATCATAGGTTTATTTTTTAAGAGAAAGGTCTTTTTTCCTTCACATGAGATCCTAGATAAAAGTCTGTTAAAGATTAACAGCCTTATTAAATTGCGATTCTGCCAATTGAATAGGGCTCTATATAAGCACAGTGCATATTTTTTTACAGAAGTTTTTAGTTAGTCACCTTCTATCCAAAAGCAAGGTCTTCACTAACTAAAAACTTCTGTAAAAAAAATATGGCAATATAATAAGGCTGTATGTGTCAATTTCTATAAAAGTCCCAGGTCATGAATTCAGCTCAACAGCTTCTTTCACGAGTTCTCATCTTAGCATTCCCTCCAATAATAACAGATTCCTAAGGCTCTGGCCTACTTCCCAACCCTACTTTTGTTTGGCACATAAGACCAATTACTTATCTGTTTAATATTATTAGTCTTGTAATGTACAAAGTATTCGTGTAGTGTGTGGGTGCATGGGCAAATTTGAGGAGTATTAGCCCAAACACATGTTGCTTTTAATGATAAATGTATGTATTAAAGAATCACTGGAGTAGCATATTTGTAATATACTTTTATAAAGAATTAAACTTGAAACCGAACTAATGTTTTTACAGTGTATAAAAAGAAACATATTCTCAAATGTATTAACTTTTCATAACTAATTTCATTATAAACAAAAGATTTACACAAAATTAATATAAAGAAAATCACTTGCTTCACCACTTATTTCACCCCTCATCTTCCCCTCATGTTTTACTTTTTTATGCTTTTAAAAGATTTTAACTTTGGTAGCAGAGTGTAAAATACTAATACTAATCCAGGGTGGGTATTTTCTATTACCACTAAGCAAGAGCATTTTGATCGGTTTAAATCAATCCGGACATTCACAAAGCTGTTGATAAAAATATCTATTCATATAGCCCCACTATTAATTTTATCACTCTGCTATAGTAATGATATATCAGATGGTTGAAAGAGAGAGAAAGTGTGCATGCTGCTCGCATACCTATTCCCATGAGCCATAGCCAAACAACATTAATAAATTAAATGGCCTTTATAAAATGAAAATATTAATCTCGACTCATAATCAGTATTTAGAGCAATAGAGATATTACTTTATTTAATATAAGCAAACACTTTTACAAAATTGTATTTATTCCACAAGGAATTATGAAACTCATGTCAGCCCCTCCCCTGTCAAAACTAAATATGTTCTGCCTCCTCCCCTAGCCAGTTCTCTTTTATAGTGAAAAAACAATAATGGTTTCCTAGCCAATCATGGAGGATTATATGAAAATAAATGATGGAATATGGCCTGAGATTGCCTGTTAAGCCAGCATGGCATTCTTACAGTAAAAAAAGAAATGGCAGGGGACTAAGCAGCATGTTTTCAATGTTAACATTTGACTTGACTTACAGAGCAACTGTAGTTGTAATGCAATGTGGTTTAATTTGTTTACCTAGGTAGTGATCAACAAAGAAATATGTATTTGAAGGAAAAAAATATTTTGCAACCACTTATTCACATGGGGTATCTCATATTGGAGTCTATTAGGGATACATGGTGCCAATTCAGACTAGTTTTGCCAGTTTCTTAAGTTGCCTAGGTAAAAAGACATTTGTGATTGTCTCAGAGAAATAATAGTTGCTGTTCATCAGTTTGGTAATGGATATAGTCCACCTCCAAACAATGTGTAGTCCACCATTTAAAATAAAAATAATGATTTACAAATGGAGAAAGTTCAATATACTTCTTAGGTTAAGCAGTAGTTGGCATCCAAGCACATTCACCCTACAGTCAGACTACATGATGGTCTTAGAGATTGCAAAGAACCTCAAAACTATACATACAACCAGGGATCTACAGACCTCTGACAATATGCTGCATTATATTCTGCCATAGAAAAAGTGTCACTTCCCAAGAAGGGCAGACAGGAGAAACCTTATTCTTTTCAAGAAGAACATTGCTGGCATTTATTTCTATCTTTATTGCACAACATTTTTGGTGAAAGCAAAACTTTTTTTCACAATCAGAAAGAACTGCTAAGCATGGCGATGATGATGATTTACAGGTGCAGGACCTGGAAGTCTCACAATATTGAGTCCACTATGAATTCCTTTCTATACCAGCTTATCTGAAAGTGGATTATGCAACACAAGAATGACCAAAAACACTCCGGTAAATCCAAATCAAAATACATCAGGATTAAGGAGTGACCACGCCAAGACCCAGACCTCAATGACACATAGCAGTGAATAAAGAAATACTCTCAAACATTGCCAAGCTGAAGAACTTTTGTAAGGAGTGGGTCAGAATTATGAGAGACTGATGAACTCCTATAGGAAATGTATACTTCAAGTTATAGCTGATAAAGATGGTATCACTCTTTACTGAATCACACTTACTTTTCCCACAAAAAATTGAATGTTGGTTGACTTTTTTGTTTATTAAATAATTACAAGGTTGTCATATGAGTTTTTATTTTTCTAATGTTAGGATTTCATAAAGACTAGATGAAGATCAGATCTGACTTATATAAACCCAGTGATTCAAACTGGGCGTACTTTCTCTTCTCTTTCATATCATTGTGTGTCTACACACAGCGGCTTTATACAGTATATTAAGCCAAATGTCATATATGCTCAATAAAGAACTGAATACAAGTTAATGTATGCAACTTGCAAAGGAGAAAGACACTTGTATCAATCTGAATCCACCCACAAGGACGGTTCCATTCTGAAATCCCAGGCACTTCAATAAGTGTAAGAAACGGTTGAAGCTGAATTAATTTCTTCATTTAAATTAACGTGACCACACAGGGTTTATCTGGCTGCTCGTTTTAGATGTTCTAGTGATTTTTACACAGGATCTACTTTTTGTACCACTTTAGAAGCTTGGTGTCAAATATCCATACAGTCACACCTAAAATGTAAATGTCCCACTCTTACATTCCACACCAATACCTCACCAGCCAGTATGGATGCTGTCCTCCAAGTACAATAAGATTTCAATCTTCATGTATGTTGCATTATGTACAACCAGTCACTACATGATCTACTACTAGTCACCAATGGAATATTTACATATAGAATACATCTTTTGGGTTAAGTTTATGGTTACTTAATATGACCTAAGAATCTCTTTAAATGTTATGAATGGGATTTCTTTCTTCACTGTCCTATTGAACATTCTTATAATGTCTCTTAGCACTGACCACTGTCTACAAGCAAACAGTGATCTGTTCATGCCACAGAGTCCAGTGATGGAAAACACTATTTTATTCCTATAAAGCACCCCAGAAGTCAATAACCAGCACAAAGATTCAGGAAGAGGAAGGCAAATTATTAAGTGACAAGGGAGCATAAGAATCAAGATAGGAACCATCAGAGAGTAGACAATGTATTCACCCTCACATCCCCAGAGAACTGGTTACCTTACTCTAAGTCAAAGCAAGTACCCATAAGGAGAGGTAGGGGAGTTTTTATACTGCACACATTGTATGCAAGAAGAGTAAAACCAAATATTTTTGTTCAGAAAGTTGATCAATGTGTTAGTATGAATATATTGTTGCTTTACTTGTTGATTTAAAAAGTAGATAAGTTAATGGCTTGTTTTTTTACTGTAAAGCTGATGCTGAACCAAATACTTCCAATACTATTACTGCTGACGACAAACAACATTCTTATAAACGGGATGGTCACAAAAAGGAAGTACATAAAGTTGGGATTTGTAGACTAACACCAAAAGACTTTTCACCAAAACCACAATGTGTTCTTTGTGGGTATACTCATTTAAATGAATGTATGAAGCCTATAAAGCTTTCTCTTTATATGAAAACAAGACATCCATAATTACATTTTCCAGCAAAAATTACAGATGAAAGCTCAAAGGAGTTTGTTTAATACATTTTTTTTACTCAAATCCCTTGTGTAGACTTTCTCCTATTTACGGTAATTGCTTTAGTGAATTTGTTTTCAGAAGTTTCGAACATAGGATCTGAGGACAAAATGAAAACTTTACATCTTTCCCATGATACAACTCCACATAGAATTTCTGAATTAACAGATAATATTGAAGATCAGATGATTCAAGAAGTGAAACAAAAAATCATCCCAATCTCTAAACAAATGACATGATTGAATGAAGAAATCATTGATTTCTGATGTATGCATAAATATGGACAATAAGTAGATATAATAGAAGATGTAGTCTTATATTGATGTTTACTTATAATCCTCATATGGCAGTAAAACTGTTAATCATTGAATTATTGGATTACTGCAAAATGTCTTATAGAGTAATACAGGGATGTAAAGACTTAAAACATAACAAATCACACAGAATAATTTAAAAACAAAAAATAAGAAAAATAAAGGAGAGGGATGATGTGAAGAGATACAATATACTGAATACTAAGATTCACAATAAATGATGGGAGCAGGGAGCTGATATTTGGCAAAAATAGATTACTGAAAAGTAATGATCATATATAGTGTATTGTCCATATACTCTCCATCATTAAACATGTGGTAATGGTCCATGTCCCTGGAGAGAGAGATGTGCAGAGATTACCCAATGGTGGACATGATGTGTCAGGCGCTCTTATAGCAAAAAAAAACAGCAAGTATTGAGCAACTGGTCGTTTACTGTCTGTTTATATATACATATCTGTGTATTTTGCCATCCAGTAAAACCATTACCACAGGTTTAATGATGGAGAGTATATGGACAATACACTATATATGATCATTACTTTTCAGTAATCTATTTTTGCCAAATATCAGCTCCCTGCTCCCATCATTTATTGTGAATCTTAGTATTCAGTATATTGTATCTCTGCACATCATCCCTCTCCTTTCTTTTTCTTATTTTTTGTTTTTAAATTATTCTGTGTGATATGTCATGTTTTAAGTCTTTACATCCCTGTATTACTCTATAAGAAATTTTGCAGTAATCCAATAATCCAATGATTAACAGTTTTACTGCCATATGAGGATTATAAGTAAACATCAATATAAGACTACATCTTCTATTATATCTCCAATTACTTATTGTCCATATTTATGCATACATCAGAAATCAATGATTTCTTCATTCTCTCATGTCATTTGTTTAGATTGGAATGATTTTTTGACTTATTATTTCACGATCACACATTACAGCGTTTTTTGATATTTTAAAAATCTAATTCCCTTATTAAAATCTATACCCTTACATGATACAAATATTAGTGTTACCCACTAAGGGAAATTATAATAGTGCATTGATGTTTCAGATGAAGCCATACTTTTGTATTATGTACACTTTATTGTTTGTGAAGCTCAAGCTTTAAAATAATAAACACTATGCTTAATTTAAAGGCCTCCTCTAATGAATTATGTACAAATGAGATACAAGCATGACTGTTATGCATTATTATTATTATACAAATGTGACAAAGGTTACATACTAGTACAGAAGGTGTAGAGGGCCCTGCTATTGTGAGAGCTTACAATCTATGTGGATTTAGGGTATTATACACATACGGAAAGGAGGTTGCTTGTCTGTTCTCCATGTTCATATTGAACAGGATCAATGTACATAAGGTGGTCATTGACTTGTTTAAATCCCTAATGTTAGGGTTCAAGTGGGTAGCTTCTCTGAATAGATGGGTTTTCTACTGTGAAGAACTGATTAATATTACCCAGCAAAAGAAGACACATAATCATCAAATGTGTGGATTATAAATCTGTTTTAGAACGTGAAAATACAAAATTGAACTACAATGAAGAGGAAAGACTGATTGAACTCACTTCAGATCTATGGAGAAAATCAACTTTTAATGCTGTATTTAGTACCACATTTTTGGTAGCAGTAATAACAGAGTATCTACTGCTGCCTTGAAAGGCAGTCACAATGTTATTATCCACTAGTCCCCGGTACAATTTGTATGGGGAACCATTAAACTAGAGTATTCAAGTGCATCTTAGCGAGGGTGAACGAGTATCTCTATTTATAATCTACTTATACAGTCCTCTGTTAATTTTTAACCAGAAAATGTCCCCAGCCACAGGATAGACAGATATAAGAATTGTTATGCAGGTGCAGATAGGGATTTAGATGAAAAGTAAGATTATATTGTAAATTGCTACCAAGTATTCAGTTAAATGTCTAGCTTTAGATACCTTCAGGGGTGGGCTGCTGCAGTTCCTCCTTCTTTTCCCCTCAAGACAGAGCTTTGCAGCCTCCTGCCCACCCAGTATCCAAGCAACCATGCATAGACAACTTTGTGTCCTGTGTATATTCTCAGCCCACTGCATATATACGCCATGTGTTCATTTTGTGTGTTCTCAGTCCACTCTATGCACATATTATATGTTCACTTCCTTTCACATGTTCTGAGATGTTTTCCTCACCCCACCAAGCTCAGGTTCATACCAGGCCTATATATGTTGAAGCCACACTGTGTCTTCCAATATCTAATGTTTTCCACCTTGTTATGCTGAGGAACCCTATATTATATTATGAAATATGACATATTTAAGTGAGCCATAGGTATACTTAAAATGTATTCATAGGATGTATATTTATCAATTCTTCACCCATACCAAACAATATCCTTAGACGCCATTCAAAAAACCTTTAATAGCTTAATACAAGCTTTGTAAAGTTTCAGACTAAGTGCATCATTGTGACCAGAGCTGGCCAGTGCCAGCCAGAAGATAAGCCAATTACACTTGGCAACAGTCGGCACTCCCTGGTCAGATGTTTCACCTGCCCATGTGAGCAGAGAGAACACGGATTATCCATGTATTAATACTGTGTTTTTAAAAATGTATGATTCAATAAAACTGCATAACTATGGCAACTCATGTTGTACCTTAGAGTTTCTTTCATATTTTTCTTGGAGGAAGAAATTTACTTCTGATATATTTCACATTTATTTTCTTTATTAATGATAGCTGATATTAGAAGTCATAGGGCCTCATTCAATTGAGAAATTGTAGCTTACAGTAGCCCATAATGTAGCCCGTAAGCTAATTTGATATTCAATTGGCATCTTTTTGCGATCAGCACACGATCTACAAGGTTACATGCTGAAAATCCCTGCGGTTGTTACAACCATAACGTACACCACATCTAAGACTTTGATCTTTCACGTCCGCAAGAGTTACGACGGCTAAAATCGCAAATCGCTATTCAATTGCTACAATTTTCACACCTGTAAATGGTAAATGTAGAAGAAAATCCTTCAGGTACCAGATAAGACCCGCAAAGGGGTTAAAGACATGTCCGTTGCACTGTAAATGCAAATAAAATATCAATACTGCACTGTAAATGACGGGGAAAGAGATGAAAGACATTAGCATTGATTGTACAACAGTCTCAAGCTCGCAAATCTGCAGTAGGAAATAATTTTTTTTAGGTTTCATTTCGGGGGTTATATCGATCTTGAGAATCAATGAGTTAATACATATCAGGCCACTCACATGGACCAGAGCAGTATTGGCATTCATTTTTATTATTTTGTATGCTGCAATTTGCGAGTCTGAACGCATAAGGGACCTCTAAACGCTAATTGATTGACATGTAACCTCCATCCTATACTGCAGTATTGATGACGGTCTCATTTTATATTGGCTGTTTCTGACAGCCTTGCTTAATTGATCTGGCTCACTCTCTGAAATGCTACTTACAAGTGAATGGGAGGGAGCGGGGGGTAAACACACAGGTGAGGGAGAGGAGAGGGGAAAGAGACATAGGGGAGGGAGGGGGAAGAGACACAAGGTGGGGGGGAAGAGATACAGGAGATGGAGAAGGGGGAAAGAGACACAGGGGAGGGAGAGGGGGGAAAGAGACACAGGGGAGGGAGAAGCGGGGAAGAGACACAGGGGAGGGAGAGGGGGAAAGAGACACGGGAGGAGGGAGAGACACAGGGGAGGGAGAGGGGGGAAGATACAAGGGAGGTAGAGTGGGGGAGAAAAACAATATATAGAACTCTATCATGCCGTCATTTTTGACAGGCAAGTCGCTAGCAATTATATAATAGCCGTTAAAGTTATTGGTAGATTAATGTTATTCTTTATTTTCATTATGAAGGGTTGTTGTAGGGAGGGGAGGGAGGGGGAGACACAGGGAAGGGAGAGGGGGGAAAGGGACACAGGAGAGGGAGGGGGTGGAGACACAGGGAAGGGAGAGAAACAGGGGAGGGAGAGGGGGAGACACAGGGGAGAGACACAGGGGAGGGAGAGGAGGGCAATAGACACTGGTGAGAGAGACACAGGGCGGTGAGAGACACAGGGGAGGGAGAGGGGGGAGACACACAGGGGAGGGAGAGGGGGGAAGACAGGAGGGAGGGGGAGATACACAGGGGAGGGAGAGGGGGAGACACAGGGGAGGGAGAGGGGGGAGAAAAACAATATATAGAACTCCATCACGCCGGGCAAGTCGCTAGTAATTATATAATAGTCGTAAAAGTTATTGGTCGATTAAGATTATTATTCATTTTCATTATTAAGGGTTGTTGTAGGGTGGGGTGAATAGGTGATATGAGGGATGGCAGAGGAAAACATAGAGAAAGCTACAGGAGGTTGGAGTTGATAATGGATTGGACTCCCACTGTAGGGTTTGTTAGTCTTATGTGTGGCCAGTTGTCTCTATAATCTTAGATACACTTTTCAGTATGTATTAGAGTATTAATTAGGGATTGTTTGACTACCATAGTAAGTGTTTGTGTATAGATTGACCAGTTTCCCAATATATTTGTGCTCTCTATTCTCAAGTGCCAGTCATTTACATTACATTATATGTATGAGAGGTATGCCATTTTTTAGTATTTCCATCAAGCTTAGTGAATGTGGGTGCCATATTGCATTTCTCTCACTTATGTGGTGAAATCAGGTTGAAGTGGCCAGAGCATCCCTTTATGCCCCATCTTCTTCTGTGTCCTCCTGCTATTGTTCTTCTTCAGCATCAGCCTCATCTAAATGTTTGGGCTCAGCTGGTAGTGTGTTGATGAATTTACTTGCTTCCTCCAGGCATTAAAAGAAATGTGCTCCTTTAGTTTTAATCATTTTCAAGGTAGCATGTCAAATTCCATACATTGTTATTTTAATGAGAGCAAAGCAAACCAGGTGTCTCCTTAGTTACATCTGTGGAGTAATCATGAATTACATTAGGGAAAAAATGTTAAAGGTTTCAAAGTAAGTTGCTTGTGACAAAAGTTCAAAATTCCCAGGGCCTCATTCTATTGCAATGTGGCCAATTGAATAGGGCTCTAAATAAGCACATAACACATTTTTATAAAATAAGTTTTTAGTTAGTAAGCATCTAAACAAAGGCAAGGTTTTTACTAACTAAAAACTTCTTTAAAAAAAATATGCTATGTGCTTATTTAGAGCCCTATTCAATTGGCTAAATCTCAATTGAATGAGAGCCCCAGGGTCTGGGAATCTTCCTATTATGTGCTTGTTATGGGATAAGCTTGCAAACTCTATGTGCTCTATTTCCAGTTGTCATTTCTAATGTTATATCTGTGAGGAAGTTCATAATGGCTGGACCATTGCTGTTTAATATCATTATACTAGCGACTTGCCAGTCAAAAAATTACGGCAATAAAATTGTAAGGCAGGTAAGGCTGTTTGCCACAGAGAGTAAGTGTTGTGGTGGTCCAAGATCCTTGTACGCTTATTGCAAGGCTGGCGCTGAGCGTCTTTGGCACTCATTGCGTGGCTCGCAATGAGCGCCTTAGTAAAATGGTGACTAATGTGTGTGGTACGCGGCTGTGGCTAATTTTGCATCCTTGTTGTTGGACCTCATATGGCTTTTTTGGAAAATCCATATGTGTTTCATGGTGTTTTGCGTGTTTAGGGTCCTGTAGCCTCGTTTTCCATTTTTTCTCTAGCTTAAGGGATTTTCGGGTGTCTAAACTATTGAATTTCTACTTAAATTGAGGTGTAACTTCACTTTCAGAGGTCCTGGCTGCCTCCCCTTGCTGTGTGTAAGCTTTTTATGTGTTTGTTGTGTGTATTTATTGTGTTTTGAATGTTTTCATGTGCGCGGGTTTCGGGTGCTAAGGTCGTATTTTTGCGAGGTAGTAATGTTTTTTTTTCTATGTTCCGCGGCTCGTATATGTGGATGCTAAGTCGGCACTCCTTGCCAGCAGCTGCGGCCCTCACTTTGCGAGGGCCGCAGTGGCTACGGGCTCGCTACGCGAGCCTGCAGCGTTAGCAACAACTTGCTTGCTCACAACTATATATGTGATTAATATCATGGAGCTTCACTACCAGGAAAATTACTTTTCTCTTTAGGGATCTCAGTCCCAGTGTATTGAAACTTCTGGATTTGGGTGACTTCAGCTATAAAAGATTGATGATCATGTAGCTTTGATTTCAGTTTCACTATTACTTTCTGGGATAATCCCTGGCTATCTCTCATGATGAGGACAAGCGTTGTGACAAACTTTGTCAGTTCTGAATGATCTATATATCTATCTAGCAAAGTTTGGCTTTTGTTTTACATCCATGGCAGTGCCCACAAAGCTAGCTAGAACAGTACTATTAATTCTCAAAATAGTGTGTGTTATGGTTTGCTCCATAAATATAAATAAAAGATTTAAAAATAACTTATAAAGTTATAAATATGAAAAATTATTCAATTATTCTCTTGCAAAGTTGCAATATTTTAATAAACTGTGTATGCATACCTATAAATGCAAGTATTTTTGAGTACAGATAAAACTGGAAAGTTGGCGTGTGAGAACCATTTAAATAACTTGACTCATTTCACTAACAAAACTTTACAACATTGGCTAAGGTTATTTGGGCACATGATCAGAAATAACACCCACAGCTCTGAGCACAAGCAGGAACAGCCAGGCCCTTTATTCAATGAACTCCTGGCTGGAATGCCATGGACTGGCCGTGTATTGAGACTTCAGCTTCATGCCTTTAATTTCAGTTTTATATGAGGAGGAGCAATGCTAGGATAAACATTCAAACATTACAGGAGGTTTACAGAGTTCTCAACACCTCTGAAATAATGGACAATTACCATGCATGTTAGTTTAACTCATTCAGTGTGGAAAAAGGCCAGGAAATATTAAAATAAAAAAATAAGAAATTAATATATAAAAAGTGCTTCCAAAACATAATTTATGCTACTCAGCAATAAATGACAAGCCATGTCTTTTACATTCTACAGTTATTTTTTTAATGCTTATATATATTTTGTTATTCATTAGAATGTGGCGGTCCTGATTTTATAACTTTTAAGTAGTAAAAATCAAGTAACTATTCAATTTACTGAACAGTGAAAATAACTAATTTTCTGTCATCTTTAAGCTAGCTCTCTTGATATCTTTTTTAAAATAAACAAATGTCTACTTATATGCACACCATACTGTATTCACCAAATTAATTCATGGTGGGCAGCGGGGTAATCTCTAGGTGGAGTCACACGCCAAAAACCTACAGCACCACTCTTGGCTGGCTGGCGATCTGCTGAGAGAGCCTAGGGACAGCAGTCAGGACCGGATCACTATCTAGTAAGTACAGGGCGATACATAGCTAGGGACAGCAGTCAGGACTGGATCACTATCTAGTAAGTACAGGGCGATACATAGCTAGGGACAGCAGTCAGAACCGGATCACTATCTAGTAAGAACAGGGAGATACATAGCTAGGGACAGCAGTCAGGACCGGATCACTATCTAGTAAGTACAGGGCGATACATAGCTAGGGACAGCAGTCAGGACCGGATCACTATCTAGTAAGTATAGGGTGATACATAGCTAGGGACAGCAGTCAGAACCGGATCACTATCTAGTAAGTACAGGGTGATACATAGCTAGGTACAGCAGTCAGGACCGGATCACTATCTAGTAAGTACAGGGTGATACATAGCTAGGGACAGCAGTCAGGATCGGATCACTAATTAGTAAGTACAGGGCGATACATAGCTAGGTACAGCAGTCAGGACCAGATCACTATCTAGTAAGTACAGGGCGATACATAACTAGGTACAGCAGTCAGAACCGGATCCCTATCTAGTAAGTATAGGGTGATACATAACTAGGGACAGCAGTCAGGACCAGATCACTATCTAGTAAGTACAGGGTGATACATAGCTAGGTACAGCAGTCAGGTCCGGATCACTATCTAGTAAGTACAGGGCGATACATAGCTACGTACAGCAGTCAGGACCGGATCACTATCTAGTAAGTACAGGGCGATACATAGCTAGGGACAGCAGTCAGGACCGGATCACTATCTAGCAAGTACAGGGTGATACATAGCTAGGGACAGCAGTCAGGACTGGATCTCTATCTAGTAAGTACAGGGCGATACATAGCTAGGGACAGCAGTCAGGACCGGATCACTATCTAGTAAGTACAGAGCGATACATAGCTAGGGACACCAGTCAGGACCGGATCACTATCTAGTAAGTACAGAGCAAATACATAGCTAGGGACAGCAGTCAGGACTGGATCACTATCTAGTAAGTACAGGGCGATACATAGCTAGGGACAGCAGTCATGACCTGATCACTATCTAGTAAGTATAGGACGATACATAGCTAGGGACAGCAGTCATGACCTAATCACTATCTAGTAAGTACAGGGCGATACATAGCTAGGGACAGCAGTCAGGACCGGATCACTATCTAGCAAGTACAGGTCGATACATAGCTAAGGACAGCAGTCAGGACCGGATCACTATCTAGTAAGTACAGGGCGATACATAGCTAGGAACAGCAGTCAGGACCGGATCACTATCTAGTAAGTATAGGACGATACATAGCTAGGGTCAAATGATTTATGCAACCAGAAATAAGAGAGAATAAATCGAGTTACTGCTGCACCGGTAGGTGGTAAGGAAATTTGACTATTAAAAATTGATGGTGGGTATTAAAAGGTTGACTACCCCTGGTCTAAATCAATTAAAGATTATTTCATACAAAGAAAAAAAAATGCATATATTTAAGCACTCCTTTACGATATATGGTAGTATTAAGAATAAAGCATAACTGTTATTGTTAAAGATTGTGAAATTATCAATCCTTCAATAATTTTGCTATGTTCCCATATATTATATATTTTGCTTATATGTTATATTGTAAAAATGTATTTTTTTAAATCATTATGCCTCCTAACATTAAATATAAAACAAAATGTCACTGTGTATAATAGTTAAATCTCTTGCAACAACTTTGAAGTAGTTATGTTTCCGTATTCACCAAAGTATTTTAATGTGCAATGTTGCACTAACTGGATCATAGAAGCATTTGGTTACTATGGGGTATGAGCAGCTAGGATTCCTATAACTTCAACTAATAAATAGACATCAAACATATTTGATAGCCTATTTATATGGGATTGAAACAAGAAAAGGGGGAAGAGGAGAGAGGACTCTAAACAGTGACTATAGTGAATCCATACTTAGGAATTAATAGTGTTATATCTCAAAGGAAACATTGATCAGTGAAAAATTAAAAATACAGTGGCATTTTAATTATCAATATTAAATCATGTCCAACTCTATCAAACAAATGTTGACACATCCACGCCTCTAAATTAACACAACCTGAAGCAGCTATATGTGTTACACTTTAGGCGTGTTTTCATGACTTTGGAAAGTGTTCCCCACTGAGACATGATATCCCAATGGCCGGTCTCCAGCTACTGGTTGGGATATAAGTTTTTCTTATCAGCTCATAAGTGAGTTGCTCTAACTGAGACCTTATCTAGGCATATTTTTCTCTTTTTTAATTATTTTAATACAGTGTTACTTTAGATGATGGATCTGGTTTTACATTTACTTACAAATACCACTGTGATCTAATCAGTGCAATGCTGCACATTAAAATACTCTGGTGAATGTAGAAATATAACTATTTCAAAATATATAACAACGTCACTATTACGTCATTATATGTGTCACTATTATTCAAACGCAATGACAGATTTGTTATATATTTAACAGTAGGATTAAACATTTTTTTTGACAATACAACATTTAAAATTTGCAATATATATATATATATATATATACATATATATATATATATATATATATATATATATATATATATATATATGGGGAATGTAGCATAATTATTGAGGGATTAATAATTTCACTAATCTAAAAGTTATGTTTTATCCTTAATAGTACCTTATACAGTGTGCCTTAACTGAAGGGAATGCCTAAATGTATGCTCTTTTTTTCTTTATGTGGAACACATCTGCCTGTACCACCAAAGGAGTACCAACATTTTATTTTCTCAAGAATATAAATCCATGTGAAATGTTGTGAAACAATGATAACAATTCTAACAAACATTTGACGGAATCTCCTAGTTTAAGTGCAATATGAGGCAGCACGCCACAGTCTTATCATTTCATGACTACTATTAACATAATAACTTCCAGCCATGGAAAGCTGCAAGAACAAAATTTTGCCAAAAGAACACATGGTGTAATGTCTCTCAAATATTCAAGTACATTTTTCTAATCTTCATCATATGCTTTTGGCTTATGTTCTTATTCTTAATATATATTGTCAAGCTCTAATTTTGCATTATACTGTGTTGGTAGAATAACTGTGGAAATGCATTTTTAGCTGAACACTACTTTCATTCAAGGGACAAGATATTAAATGACATGCTGGGTTTATCTACATTGGTTTTATAAATTAACAAATACACTATTTAAATTATTGAAATTTATGCAATAAAAACACCAATATGAGTGATGGTGTTGGGGTCTCTTCACTAATATACTATAACAATAAATTAGAAAAAGGGAACTAGTGAATACAATGCGCACACTACAGCAGAAATGTCCAACTACTTATCCTGGTTGTTTATTAGTAATATTTTTTACAATTTAAAACTTAGCCTTTATTCTAATTTCTAAAATCAATGATGCTTTTTATGATACAAACAGAAAAGGTAAAAAGATACATGTGCAATAGTACAATAAATCCTCAAACAAATTGATTGGATTTGAATGTGGTAGATATTAAGGATGTGGGTGATAAGCTTCTTTGAACAGAGGCATTTTTAGTGAGTTTTGGAGGTCTTTAGACAGGTGGATAGTCTAGTGGAGCAAGGCAAGTAGTTCCAGAGAAAGGGCAGCACAAGAAAGGTCCTGAAGGCTGGAGTGAGAGAAAGTGATAAGTGGAGGAAAGTAAAAGGTCTTTAGCAGAGTGAAGAGGGCGGGTGGAAGGGTATTTTGGGACAAGAGCATATGTATGGGAATTCTTCCTTTATATAAAATGGTAATGGAAATGACGTTGCAAATCATTAAAACTCATCCCCACCATGAGGACGACTCTCTGATCTCTGACGTGTTTCAGCAAAATATCTTTATCTACATTGGTGGCATTGTCAGATTTCTTTCATTTGAGATCTATCTTCATGCAAACCCACACTAAAATAGCACTATGCCTCCAACTTAGGGAATGATTATATGTCATATACTCTTCCTACTAATCACTCAACAGTAACCATGCTTGGAAACATATAAAGGGTTACTGTAATTGTGGTTCATATGTAGTTTAACAGGAAAAACACACTTTTGGAATATATGTATTAGAATAAAATGTTCCAATACACAATTTGGAGGCTCGGTCATTGAAGTAAATGAAAGTGCTAATAGCTACTTTTAAAAGCTAATGGTAAAACAATGTTTGTATTACCCCTTTTAACATAAATAACATAACATACTACCTGGGGCATACAATTTGCTTAGTGTATTCATGTAATAAAGCTCCTATTTATATTTATTTTTGCAAGCTACACAGGTTATTTAAAAACTCTTTTCATGAATGTAGGCAAATTAAGATCTTGCTATAAGCACTAATTTATATTGAAATGAAGACTGCTTTTATTTGAATAGTAATATTGTATAAATAAATAAGGAGTGTTGCATAGTACAAACAGCAATCTCAGTTCATATGTTCCCCAATGTGCAAATGTTATTGTGTGACATTTGCCTGGGTGTACTAGGTTTACAATGAAGTGAGAACACAATGAAGCAGTCATGTAAACGTGTGCTTGGCTTGCAGCACTCCGTATAACAATTGCTAATTATCATGATAATGAGGGTTTAGGAAAAGTGGAATGAACTTAGGAGTCTTTTTGTGCAGCCATGTCATGTGAGATCACAAACCTGTACTAAGAAACACATACATACAACAAAGCTCCTCCATTAGATATCGAGATTCTAGGTGACACCACAGGAGTAAGAACAAACACATAACAAATGTAATGAGGATGAAAAGCTAATATGGACATTGGAAGTATAGGAAAGTGAAGGACTTGTACTGAGTCTGCTTTCCCACTGAGAACTGGGGAGGCATAACATTAAGGGACAGCCTGCAAAAGAAATCTCACTTATCACATCCACTTACCATTTTATGTCCCCCACTGCTCTCCCATTGTATATACTACTCTACTAAACTCACAAACCTAGACAACATTCTATATACAGTATAAGCGTGCTGACCCTATCAAAATTGTTACTAATAAGTCAGATTAAAGACGTTCCTGCCAAATATCACAATGGCACATCAGAATGATGCACATTTTTACACCTGTGACCAATGATTACAACATTATGGGTGAATCATTTGATAAGATCTGGGAGTCATTTATACATAGTTTGCCCTAATAACAGATATTGCCAATCAAAACCTTGCTACCAACAAACTTCCTGAATGATCATCCACGACCATAGCAAATAATAACAAACCTAAGTTTCTTCACTGAAGTGTCCTGGTAGGAGAGGAGCACTGAGCCAGACTCCAAATAAAATGATGTGACATCTAAAACAAGAAAGTGCATTGTGTGGAGATCTGCTTCTTCTTCAGTCGGGCTTGATAAGGGTGTTATGGTCAAATCTACCCAGCAGATACACCAGGTTATTTTGATCCCTTCACCAAGGCAGCAGATGTCTCTAAAATGCCCTTACATTAATACAGCATTTAAAAATATGAGCACACAGGATCAGCATACAAAAAAGAATCAGGAACTGCTTTTGTTGCTGTTGAAATTCATAGCAGGTTCAATATTTGTTTATTTAAACTTGAACTGATAACATTCTATAACAGTCTGTTAGTCTTCTAATACAGTCATTGACAATGTTTCATATGCAAGGTATCATAACATCCACTTCACTAGTTGTACAGGACCAGGGCAGCTATTATCCTCACTGTGGATTCTGATATTTATATATATACAGATATCTTATTCCATATATATTATATAGTCAGACAGTGATAGCTGTTATTGACTTTTATATGTATTCTGACATATATATCTTCCAGATATCTTATTCCATATATATTATATAGTCAGACAGTGATAGCTGTTATCGACTTTTATAGGTATTCTGGCATGTATATCGTCCAGATATCTTATTCCATATATATATTAATCCAGTCAGTGATAGCTGTAACCTCCCTCTTTCGGGTCAGGAGCAGAGTTTACCACAGAGCATGATTACATAACTAATTGATTTTCAACATGACAGTTACTGATTACATCATCACATTTGAAATCTGTTAACTCTTCATGAACTGAACATGCCACATAGAATCTAACATCATAAGTCAAACACACACATAATAGCAATATAACAAACAGTAATCAACATAACATATTAAATAACTATAAAACATACTGTAAAACTACTGAGCCACAACAACATAAATAAGAGTCCAAAGGGGCAAGGTGGTCAGGGGATCATGACATATTGTCTTCTTTGTTTTCTATTGTTAATTAACTTAAAACTCTCTAATATAAGGTAATAGTTACAAAGTTGAGGAGACTGTATAGTATTTGTGTATTTCAAAGATTGCGTTGATGCCTTTTATATACTTTTATTATGTAGAGCTAGGGTTTCATTGCCTGTATTCCTGTGCCTAGCCTTTTTTATGACTTTCTCTCTATTAATGTATCTATAACACCTTATGTACTTTCCTCCTTAAAAAAAAAGGTTTTATAAAATGAAATTCTACAATTAAAAAAGCATTTGATTAACCTGAATACTGTAAGGTGTGTTTTAAATATCCTGAGAACCCTGGTTGAAAAACACTGCCAGATAACAGTTTTCTAAATGTAATACAATGTGTAATATGGCAATTGTAGACTGACTAGCTATAGGTATAAATATACCGGTAACACCTCTTTTTATACCCACCCATTAGCCAATAAAAATGTAAAAAAAACTGCTCAGCTTGATATTGGACCAAGCTGCTTGGGTCTGAATAATTAAAACATCTAGTAAATCTATTGATAAATAGAAGGATAACAATGGACATTGCAACACATTTGTCAACTGGTGTCTAATCATTGTGTCTTTCTATGTGTCTCATCTATGTGGGTGCCGTCTCTTTTTGACCGCCCCACTCTGTTTTAATGTCCTTGTCTCTCTGTGTGAGTTGAGATTCAGTGTTATGCAGGTTCAGGCAGGAAGCTTTTACATATTTATCCTTATATTCAATATTTGAGCTATAGCACAGATATGCTTTTCTCTCTATGGTTTAAACTAGTTGTAGGAGTATAACTATTCAGTTTATGATGAAGGCTCATCACTGTCAGTAACCAAGGGGTATGTAAATAAGGGCACATTATGACAGTGGTTAACCTCAGGCTACTGTTCACTAGAGTGTTACTGTGGTACAGTGTAAGGGCCTGGAAAACTGGGGACTGTCCATCAAAGTTTGTGGTCAGAAGAGTGTTAAGATACACACAATTGTCCAAGTGCCCATCAACAACAAAGGCTGAAGATGAGGGCTTGTCCAGATTAATCAATATTTCCAAAATCTCTTTTGAAGGGACTAATTACTCTGTTAAATATTAAAGGCACTGTACCATATTTCAATACAATGTCCATCCTACCCATGTCCCACTTTCGTTCTCCAGGACACTACAGTCTGTTCTGAGTATATGTGCTTTTAGAGTAACGTGCACATGTTAAATATATATATTGGACACTTTCCTCTGGATGATGCCATTGTTAGTGTATACCATTATCACAAGCAGATAGTTTGCTTGCAAAAATGTGTCCCTCAGTGAAATATTGGTCAATATTGATTTATGCACCAAGATCACAATTATCACTTTCAGATGTCAAGGAAAATATGTCTTCCCCACATTGATCCCAACTCAGATTTATCATTTTGTGAATCATTCAGAATTATATAAGACTCACATTGGATTCTGATTATTGTCTGGTGTCTAGCTCTCAGCCTTATGAGAATGTGTTTTTCATTCTGGTATCCTTTGCACCATTATTAGTGTAAGTTTTTGATACACTGAGGGCATACACATACATGTTCTTTTGTAGCTTGTTACATATTTTATATTATTGTGTATTCTTGTTTATCAAGTTCATGAATGGGTTGTAATCTATCAGTTTTCACTGCACATTTTCACATATTTTTGCTAGAAGGGTGCATCAACAGCGCTCATTTACTTGCATATTCTTGCATAAGATACCCCACCCAGATCCAGCATTTTATATTGACTTCATAATATTACACTCGATTTTACCCTTGAAATACTAAAATAATTAATAATTCACTATGAATTAACACAGAGGAATTAAATATCAGTCCTGACGTGCAAAGGACAACATTTCCGAAGGGAAATCCTGATATCTGATCTGTGTATGTCTGATGTTAACTACCTCTGGATCCATCTATTAAAATGTGTAAGAGCTAATTCTGTGATTCAGAAGTTAAAACTACACTACATTACCTGCCAATATTTTAAGTGTCCAAAGGGACTAAATATTACATACGTATATACTATATAAAAATATATATATATATATATATATATATATATATATATTGGTATTTTATTTTTTTATCCCTCCCTGCCCAGATTTCCCCTGCACCTCCCCCAGCACTCCTATATTCCCAGCCCTCCATGCACCTCCTGTTGGCCAATGAGCAGTAATATAGATGAGTCATACATGTCTGCTAATAAAATCTTCAAACATTCATATGCTCCATGCAAGTCTGTTAGTTTAAAAGAAGTTTAAACAATTTTAACTTAATGTTTTTCTTGTAAAACACAACTTTGGTAATGTTAAAAGCATTCTCTTTTAAATGCATGATAAAGAATTATGTTCCATGTCTCTTGAACTCGTCATTAACAATGGAAGGGCTAATAGAAAGTTATTAGAGGCAACAGGTAAACTGCATACACGTTTATGAAAGCAAATAGTTATAGTATAACTTGCTCTTAAAATATGTAGCAGATTGCACTTGGAAAATATTACATGGGCAGTAGCCATAGTTCTTGATTGTCTAAAAAGAGCTACCTATTAGCCGTAAAGTCACCCAAACTACCTTTACTGCTTATACAGAGAGGCCATTAAACAAAGTAGTTTGATCAATGACTTTAAGGTATGATCCCATTCATGGATTTTGGCAAGTATTGAATACAATGGGTTGGGCAAGAAGCTCCTCTTATCTTGCTTGTTAAACATTTGAAAAGTTATTTTATGATATATTTTAATTACATTTCAGCTACGGTAATCATATATAAAAAAATTACAAGTACATTATGAACACTGCAAAATATAAAAAAATAAAGCATTCTGTTGACAAATTTTGTAATACACATTTTAAAAGTTTCTAATAACTCTTTTCTAATGTGTAAGCTGTATACACACTGTATTTTACAAATCAGTTTAGAATATATAAATATATATATATCGCTTTAAAGGGGACATTGCACTCCCATATTTTCAGAATGCTGTTTCCAACGACCGGAACTGATGAAAAAAATAATGTTTTTAGAAAGTGAAAATGTATTCTGCCATCTTCATTGTTGTCTCATAAGACTTCCTCTTATCCGTGAGTTTATCTTTTCATGATCGTTACCTTGGAGAATGAAATGATGAAATTTCCACACACAGATATTTCTTTACACTTTTATGACAAATACAATTAAACTTCTAATGGTAATAATATTTTGCCTGTTATGAAGTCTATTTAAAAAAAAAAAAAGCATACAATAATTATATTAACTTTATAATATAGTCTTTAAATATTACATTTTTATATACATTTACACTTACTGTGTTGCCATTGTGAGCTGCTTCTTTCAGCTTACAATAGGATGTGTTTTTGTAACATAATCCTTGACAGATTTTAGTTGCAGCACATGGAAACTTAATTCAGCTTTCATGATCTCCTCCTTTAGAAGCAGATAAGCAAAAACCAAAATGGTAGCCCCCGCTGCTGCATAACCGCATATAATAGGCAATAAATTAAAGGCTGCATTAATGTGTTACCTTCTGAAACATTTTGACCAATATGAAGTGTAGTTCTTCAGAATTGAGTATTTTAAATATAGGACTACAGTTGCCCTTCCCTTCTGGGTCGCTACCTTGTCATGGTGAAGGTGCTTAATTAACTCAATGAAGCTGTGAGTTAAACCAAGTAAGGTCAACCAAGATGGACAGGTCATAGCAGAGAGGTCAGGCAGATCACAGTCCACTGGAGAAAGAACTGGCAACCCAGTCTAGTATATAATTCCAGAAAGCCATATGGATAAGCACAACCAGAAACACAGATAGATGTGCCTGGTATGATGCGTTCATATGGTCACTGAGAGTTGGACACGACTGATGGACTGAACAACAACAAAACAGTTGCCCTGGCATGTTCTTTGCAGAACTTCCTGGGCAAAATATATTAAAGGGTAAAGTGCTGGAAATGTCATATCTTAGTACTTACACAACAGGAAAGAAATTGAGAGTTTTTTCAAGAACTTTCTTGCACTTCACCCTTTAGACCTAAGTACATAAAAGTAAATAGACATATAGATATATAATATTCCTAGTGAAATACAGAAATCTTCCATGTCCCTTTAAAATTAAAAGCTGTACTTATTTTGAACTGTGTAAAAACATTTTGCACGTTAACAGCTCTATTTTATCTTAAGACCGAGATTATGACCCTTCAGTTGTCCTTTTATGATGACTTACAGCCCCATTAAATTCCCACTACGTGCTAAAACATAGCCGTTACGGACCCGCAAGACTTACAGCTATTAAATTTGTTCCCGTAAAGCAAGCCGCTGACGACTTGCGGGTTAGTGGCAAAAAAAAAACCTACGGGACGTGGCACCAGGAACTTTGCGGCTGTTACATTCCAATTGCGCTATTAAATTGCATCAAAAACACTGGTGTTCAACCCTGTAACTCACAAATGGAGCCAAAAAGCCAACGAGTGCTAGAGAGGAACCGCAAGGGGGGGGGGGGGGGGGGGGGGGGAGTCAAATCCATAGCACTTTAAATGCACTTATACAGACACTACTATACTTAAATTAAAAGGGAATGTGATGTTAGGTCTTAGAATTAATAGCACAACATTCTCAAGCTCGCAAATCGGCCCCCGAAAAATACTTTATTTTATGTTTAATGTTTGTGTTATATCGATCCCAGCAATCAATGTGTTAATACATATAATGGAACTCGCATGGACTAGAATATCAGATTTATGGCTTTATGAATATTGCACTATATCTGGAATGTGGGTCTGATCGTAACTCGTAATTGAACCCTGTAAGACTTTTAAGGCCAACCTCCATTTTCCTGTGACGCTATGATGACGATCTCTGTTTCTATTGGCTCCATCCCAACTCGTAACTACGAGTTAAACTAATTGATCACGTTCACGGCCGCACATCCGACGAGCGAAAAATGGTTTACAGGATTGCCTCTCAAGCCCGTAACTAGCATCATGTTCTAATTTAATAGCACAGTAAAGCCGCAACTTTTCAAGCTCTCAGCCATTGCGGGTGTCACGTTGCACATACAAGCTTAGAAATGTAATGTGGCTAAATTATTTTTACAGCATGTACTCTGTCACAGCTGGTATATTAATAAAGGATTAGATCAGATTAAGTTATTCAAATATGAGTTCTGAACCAGGATTTTCCCTCAGGTAAACACTCAAAAACACATCTACTGCAGATATATATTTTTGTATTCAGCAGATTTTGCTATTAAAATTGCTCCACCTACTTGAGAATTTGAGTTACTGCTTAGACTGCTCATGAACAACGCAGGAAAAATAATATATTTCAATAGTTTAAACTTTAATGTGTGGGATTTCACAGCATAGTTAGAGGCCACTCACTCCGAGAGTCACTGAGGGATATTATAACAACTGACTTGAGTCACTCAAGAATTTAAGTTGTATTACTTTTTGTTAATTATTTCAGAAATATAAAATATCATTTTAAAATTATCATATGCTACAAAATGAAATGGAAATAATTTTTATTATCTGTTTTTTTAATAGATTTTTATTATGCTGTTAATAAAATTAATGTAATTTATTACGGTCACTGAAAACTAACAGGATATATTTTTAGACATATGACAGAGCATAATATATATTGGGGTCCGATTCACTAAGGTTCACAGAGGGTCTGAAATGGCTATTTTACGATATTTGTTACAAATGTATAGCTCTATATGTAAACAGATATGGGCCTTGTGTGTGTGTCTATTTTAAGTGAGCATGTGCAAATGTTGACTGGTGTGATCATAATGTTTGTTTACTCTATTTCAGAGGGTAATAGTTTTACATTAGATATATGTGCATCTGTTTGTGTTACTTACTGTGTGCAAGGAGGTAAAGAACACAAGAAGCTGATTTTAGGGGTCAGCACTTCTGGATGGTAGAGGACACTAATGACCCATAAATATGGCAAAGGGTTCATTAACCCCTTTCATTGTCAGATTGGTAGGCATTAATCAGCAATAAAAGAGTTAAAATGCGTGCTTACCAAATGTCTGCCCTGTCTATTTGCAGATAATTAAGTTGTAAAATAAAGCCTCAGCACTTCAGACTTCTTTGCACATAGATGACACCAGAGTCTTCATGTCATGTTATTATGAAAGGGTTAACATAATTTCCCTTTTTCTTTTGTCTTCTTTATAAAATTAACTCTATGATTCCTTACCACATTCTGTTGATTGACATTTAAGTAACTTTATTTAGGAAAGTAGCATAAAGAAACAAAACATTCATCTGCTCACCATACTTACATTAAGAAAGTGAATATTTTATATATAGGACTGAGTGAAAACATATATTGTGATGGAATTTTGTATCTGTCCCCTAAAGAAAGAATTACAATCATTTAAATACATTTAAAAATTCAACATGTTAGGCAACATTCACTAATTTTCTGTTCGATTCAGTAAACATCACCATATTTACTATGCCTGCCTTATTATAATACAGTGCTGTAAAGCTTTCTGTAGCAAATGTAAATGCTTAAGAGAGGCAAAGGGAAACTGCAAAATAAGTAGTCAAGGAAAGCAACAATGAAGGCTATAAATGTGCAGAGAATAATGAGCTTCACTGATTATATTATACCCGTGTATGACCCTCACTTACAACAAATTCCCCCCAAATGCATATTAAATAATTATATTCACAACATACCATTTGAATTGTAATAGAAGCCACAAAAAATAACTATTTTACCTCATGATTTAATATTGTAGAGTTTGCAATTATCTTTAACCACATACCATAGTTTTTTTGGTGAGCACAAGATGTTGTTATGGATTCTCTGAAAATTATCATTGGGAATAACTTTGAGAATCATTCTTTCAAATCTCATCTCACGTAAATACAGTACGCATTTATTTTTGAGAAACACCCTGCCAGATGTTTACATTTTCACTTTTATATATTGTTGTGTATTTAGCATTAGCTACCATGCAGGTTTATATGTTGGCAAGTATATACTGTATTCTTAAATATTCATACAATGCAAATTAATTTCCCAAAAAAACATTTTGGGGGGGTTTACTAACAGGACTGGCGTGAAGCCACGATCTAAAGTAGCAAAAGAGACATTAGCGCCTCTTAGATCTACATATGATTTACTAAACATCAAGTAACATAATTATATCTGCAATGAGGTACAGTAATGCTCAATGTAGCATTATGTATTCACCCCATACTCCACCCTTTACACATCATAGAGTACAACATGCATGTTATAGGGGTCATGCATGTGCGGTTTAACAGCTGTTTCCATCGCTTGCAATTACATGTAAAAAAACATCTAAGCTAAATGAAGATATGTTTAGATTCAGAGCACGCACTATCAAAGACACAATAGTGGTTTACAAAAATACAATGGTTGAAATGACATCATTATTGACGCCAAACCCAGCAAAATGATTATATTAGCACCACAGAATCATCTTTTTTTTAAGTAATGTGTCTGTCAACCATATAATGACGTTCTTAAAAAGTAAAATGTATATTGTCCATCACACTATCTTTAAAACAAAACTTTGAATTCGTAGTTTGCATTACTATTTCTATAAACCATTATTTGCGTCACTGTAAGGTTTAGTTAACATAATTTTCCTGTTAGATTTAACTGCTTATGTTGTATGCTAATGACTGAATATTGGTAATATAATTGTATTAAAATATAAAATATACAGCTGTGATAGAATTGAAATACAACATGCTGAATATCAACATTGTGGGTAGTTAAAAGTAAGTTTTGTGTTAGTAAATTCAGATAATTTGGATTTTCACTATATGTAGGGTTCATGATAACTTGTGATGAGTACAGTAAAAATGTCTGAAGTCAATTGTGTTGAGATGAACATCTGGATGGCAGGTTACACTGGATATCTCACCATCTACGCACCTGCCATCCTTTAGTAAATCCCCCCAATGTGTAATAATTGACATATTTACAGCTTGATATATATGGGTCAGTTTCTATAAAGCAGTTATCTAGATGAACTCAAACACTTTCCTTATGTCTATGTGTCCATCCTTAGTACTAACACAGTGCAGGGTGTCTGTGTGCTGACATTCATAAAGTGCAGCCCTGAACCACAAGAATATGTAAGCTAACAGTATTGACAAGAAATGAAACTGTGAGATGACAATATATTGATGCCGTGAGACTTTATTTCACCAGAAGCCATTGCTCGCAGTGTTTGCTCATCACTAGTGTTTTGCCTCAGGGGAGGTTTTACACTCAGACATTAGTTTTATGTCCTGCAGCCCCAGGCTTGGAGGGTGTCTGCAGCACTGACAGCTCTTGCTGTGAAGGGTTAGGTCCACACTTTGGGCAGTGTGTGTGTTTTGTGCTATTATTTGCCCCTCACAGAGCGGGGATAGTGCAGAAAAAGGCGCCTGTCTCCTGGCGCTTCCCCGCCCCACTGCCCGGCACTGCACTAGCTACCCTGAGGCACAGCGCGCATGCGCAGAGCTGGGGGCGCCAGATTTGGCGGGAGGGGGTGTGTCCAATGGCTTTTGTTTGATGGAATCTCTGTTTACAGTGACTATTCTTTCATCTTAACCTGTTCCCTCCTACAGGCTCCTCCCCTACAGCTTCTCCTCCTATTCTGCTGCTCCTGACAAAACTTTTAACACTGGCTGTACTGAAGCACTTAGCAAGAAGCACACTCACCTTCTTGCTTAGCCTCCCCTGACCTTGATCTAAAGGATGGCCAAGAGACCCAGGAACAGGTAACAAACAGCGGGACCTGCAGCTCATCTGGACCATCTAATATAGCTGGATATACTATTTTGGGGTTTTGCTTTCATAAAGATGACAAGATCTTTATGCAGTGGAGAACACACTGGAGTGGAGACATGTCACTGAAGAAAGTGACTGCTATATTATGCCTTTTATTTTTTTTGCTGTGTTGCTATAATGATTGCATTGCGAAGTTGTTTCCAGTTTGCTGTCAGTGCAGCAGAAGGATGATGTGTAAGAAGCAGTGGGCTTGCTTGGTGGTGCATTTAAATGTCACTCACTCTGAGGATGACAGGCAGCAGTGGTGCATGGTGCACACTGGCATGTAGATGGTGCACACTGGCATGTAGATGGTGCACACTGGCATGTAGATGGTTGCACACTGGCATGTAGATGGTTGCACACTGGCATGTAGATGGTTGCACACTGGCATGTAGATGGTTGCACACTGGCATGTAGATGGTGCACACTGGCATGTAGATGGTGCATTCTTGTATGGAAGATGATTAGTTCTTTATATTTGTTGAGCCAGATCTGACTGAGCATTGAATGTGATGTGAGCAGCATGGCTGGGAGCTGTCACTTCCACAGCAGATCGATCCGTGCATCAGGTGCATATGGATAGTGACTTACAGATCCCTTTGCCACATGTTGATGCTCGCACAGTCCCACGCGTGGGGTCATGTTATCCGTGTCATTGTGTCCCTCGCACACGTGGATCACTCAGCCTGGCTTTCGTTTCATAGGGGACATCTGGGGGGACTTTCCTTGCGCTTAAAATAAATGATCTTTTCCTTTCCCTCACTTATATCTGACCCCCTGGATGGATTTATGTAGATAAGTGTGACAATGTGTCCTTTGCACTGGATCAGAGAGCATGTAGGCAGGAGATTGCTTTCTCTTGTAAACTTCTGCACCTGTTTATGTATGTATATATATATATATATATATATATATATATAATATATATATATATATATATATATATATATAAATTATTTTTTTATAATTACAAAAAAATAATATATATATATTTACATTTTATTATAGTTGTAATGCAAGTTAGGTATATACACCATATTGTTGCACAGTTTTCCAGCTGCCTGATATAATGCAGGTGCAATGGATATTTATGACCCCCTATTGGTTTTTATATATGTTTTGGTGGGAGATTCCAGTATGACAGATGGTGGTAAAGTACCATTTGATCTAATAGTTCAGATGCTGTTAAATAGCCATTTGTGTCTGCAGACTGTGGGTGAAATGAGGACAGTTTGCTGTGTGCTTGGATTATCTCTGCCTGGTTTAGATGTAGAAGATGACAGTTTATGTAAATGTTCTGTAGAAACTGATAATTTGTGCACACTTTAGTTTCAGGCTACTACAGAAAGTGAGAAGCCAAGTAACTGGCATTATGTTGAAGTATTTATTATGTGATCTGTTTTATAAAGCGGACCAAGTGGTAGCTAATGAAGGTATTGATTGGTATTTCATTGATAGTCTCTACTTTTTATATGTAATGGCAGCTTTGGCGTTAAAACAGAGCGTCCCTTTGTTATGACTTCCCACGGAATGGGTAGTAGTAGTAGGTATACTCCAGGTGTAACATCTGGGGCCAGATGTACTAAACAATGAAGTGTTGGAGTAACTCTCCATTCCTTTGTTCTCCTGTTGGGCATATGTACTAAGATTTGGCATCAACAAGAGTCCTCCGGCACTTAACCCATATATGGTCCCTTGTATTTTTACTATAACTAGTGAATGTATTACAAAGAACAATAGCTATTAATTTGAGATATAAACTTTTATTGATAGTGACTATTCTGAGGCAAGTCGGAGGACGGACAGCTAAATCTCCTGGGAGAAATGGCCATGTATACGTTCTATTGTACATTTACCAAGCAGTAAATGAGTAATTGCAATGAGCATAGCATTGTGTGGTGTTCCAGGACACTCTTGCTTTGAGTTTTTGTTGCTGCATTCTCATCATCTGCACACCAAACACCAGCAAAGTCTTGCGTAGGGAGCTCTCCATATGAGTGTGTCTAGACACCACTCTACTAATGACCTCCATTTTACTGATCAAGTTTACCTCTGCAAAACTCTTCTTTTCTTTAAAACATTTCTTTTTATTTATATCAGTTTTCTTTTATTAAATTTGCATGCAGTCGGATGGTACAACATACATAGGACGTCTTCCCAAAATGCCTCACATGGAGCAAAAATGTGATTCTCAACATTTATTTTTTTGCTATATATTACTAATAATTGAAGTATTTTAAAGCTGAACTGAATGTATGTATGTATATATATATATATATATATATATATATATATATATATATATATTGCAATATCTTTCATTTTGTCTGTTCAGCACTTTCAAGATTAAGAGTTTATAGTGAACACAAAGAAAAAATATCATTAGCAAAGTTGTTTAGTTTAATTTCACTAATCATGTAGTGTGTATACATTATTTGCACTGTACGCCCACTTATGAATTCACCTGCTCTTCTAACCCCAGCCCTAACTTCCTTGAACACACCCATCAAGGTACTGCTATACTTTACCATGTCCCAATAGACAGGTAAAGGACCATTGCAATGGTCTCTGTCTGTTGTAACCTGTTTATTAGAGCGGCAAACTAAAAACAGCACCGCCGTCCCTCTATCTTTCTTCCCCTTCACCTCTTAGCCTATTGCATAACTGAGTTCCTTCCAAAAAAATAAAGTTCAGCTCTCACTGCTGCACCTTATTTTCACCACACAGTCTGATGAAACTGACTGAATTCATTAACCCACTCCCCTCTCATATGCTGGAAATGTACAGCCAGAAGTAAAAAAAAAAAAAATCTCCCCTCTATCTCAAGTTTGCATCTTTTTTATTTTTTGGTGATTTAAAACGACACATTCTGGCTCTATCAACACAGATGATCTGCTTTTCATTGAGCAGTTTCATTTATCATCATCTCTTTCCATACTGGGACATCTGCTGTATAACTCTGCAAGCTGAATGTCAGAAAGTTTAACTTTCAAAACAGTTTCCGGTTTAAAAAAGTGTATAATTCAGATCATACCTTGCTCTATACTGTACTTTTTATGGTACGTTCGCAGTCATGTTTATTCTTAAAACTCACACTGTAATGTTTTAATGTAAAATATTGTATAGTTCTAGTCAATACATTTCCAGAAGTTCCCTTGCAGCTATTTATGGTGTTTTTATAAACTTGTAAATTCTTATATTGTATGCATTTTCAGATCACATATATATTGGACACTAATATTTTCCTTTCACTAATGCGCTATTAACAGGGAAATCCCTTAGTCATAAATTAGGCTGATTTACTAATTTGAAAACCATAAATTGCTTTTTGGAACGTCTCAAACAAAATTGGTTAAAATGCAAAATCCGAGAGCAGCATCCTGTTTCAAACCATGCTGCCAAATTATATCTGCAGGCATTGTTCCTGAGCTTGCTGAGGGCACGCCTAGCAGGGAATGGGTTAATGGTTTTTAACTTGGTTGACGTGCAGCACTTGCATTGTAAAACTGGCTTTGTCTTTTTTGACCATGAACTGCGGGTGTGCTGGCAGTGTTTATTTACTAAACAGTGTGATATTTCTATGGCTTTTGTCCAGGTCCATATGCAAAAGTGTCTCACATTCCTTATTTTCTATTTCTACATTTACAGCTAATCTTCTAATGTTAAAATTGTATCATGTTTCCTTAAGGTTAAGAATATGCTTAAAAGGTCAAAAAGTCTTATAAATCATAATCTGTTTCATTTGTACCCTGGTCAGGAAACTGTTCTGGCACTAATATGCTTCTTGGTAGATCCGGGATCTGCAAAGTTTTAGAATTCAAGAGTCAATCTATATCATCTTATAGCAAGGGGTCAAAATTATATATTGTCTAAGAACACATGTGTAAAATATGAAATTCTATGGATCTATCCTTTATTGCATGTTGCTGTGCTCTATTTTGATTATTAACTTTGTTGGTGAATATCTACATATGTTGGGTTTCCATTCAAGTGCCTGGAGCTACAACTATAATTTTATTTTATATCTATTCTATACATAATACATTTAAATTATTGTTGAAATATTGCTTCATACTCCAGCAGTAGTCCTGAACATGAACTTAAGGCTTAATTCTAGTTAAGGTGAAGACAAAGGGCTGGTTTAGCTCCAGACAGGCACACATGTTTGACTATTTCATAAACTAGATAAAGTAACTCAGGGCCTGAGCTTTTAAATGACACACAATATCAGGTTCTTTACACTATCCTCAGACGTTCGGGTTTACTTTGTCTTTATTGGTGGAAAGGTTGCCAAATGTGCAATTTACCACTCATCTGACAGCACGAGCAGGTCCAAACATGCAGAGCAATGAGCAGGCTGCCAGGCCCTCTCTCTCGTATCTGTGGATACCAAAAACAGTAAAACCTGTTCAGTATATCAGCAGAATGCCGTACTAAATCTTGTTGTACAAGATTTTCATATTTCATGGGAAATCCATGTCCTTTCTTTTCATCAATGTACTTTGTAACCAGATAGTTTGAAGAGCTAACATTCAAGTGTTTTTTTCTTTGCTAATACCATGTCTGTATTTGTTTACAGCATATACAGCTCGGAGGATGATGATGAGGACATAGAAATGTATGAGCATGACTACGATGGTCTGCTCTCCAAGGGAAAGCGACACCTTGGAAAAACCCGCTGGACACGTGAAGAGGTAATATTACTGGTGATCACTTATTTGGACCATACTTGTACAGCTCCATTGTTCTCTGTTATGTGTAATGTCTGAGATAGTGATGTTTACACAATGATTTCTTCAGGAGCCATAACTTCCTTTGGTACATCTCAGGTATCTGGACCTGGGTTTGTTGTAGAATTGTTGCTTGGAGAAACAGGGAGTGACTTGTTTCTTCATGTCAACTGATACATAGCTCCATTTGTCTGCAAAAAAAAAATAACAAAATCATTGTTAAGGGCTGCATGATAGGGAGTTAGATATCATAGTGATTTATTGGTTTTGTAAACCCGGGAGGAAACTGGAGAGAAGTTCAACTCTGAGTTGAGTTTGTAATGGGTGTTGCAAGCCAGTCCAAGACTAAACAGACCACATGTATCATGTAAACACATGTTTAGTCTTCTTTGTTCTTGTATTTGAGTAAGTGCAAGTGAACCAACTTATTAAGTTTAATGTATTAGTGCAAAATCTTAAGGAGAGTTTCATTAAACCTTATCTTAACTTGTGAAGATCACCCTATTCTTTCAACTGTATATTGTATACATACATACATTATATATGTATTGGCATTAAAGTATACATCTAAAATGTATATTTACTATCTGGCAACATAGCAAACAAATAGCTTTATTCAGTTATTGATCACACTTCTTGGGAATATGTCTCATGTCTAATCCATCCTCAGAGTACTGGCACAAGACCACCTTTATATTTTTCCTACTTTCTTAAGAATGGCCATATTTCTTCCTCAATTTTTATTTTACACACAATTCAACCAAATATTCTTGAAAAAGTGTTTATCTCCAGGTTATTAATTTTATGTAGAAAGAACAATTCACACAAATTAGTTCAATAATGCTTTCTGTGTAGATATGTTTAACCAGAACCTGTGCTGCTTCAATCAAAAGGAAATTAATAGCTTTCTATATTTGGTAGATGTAGATTTTGCATTCTTAATTTCTCTAAATAGGTCATATTCACCATCACATCATCCAAGAATTACTCATGTTGTAATATAAAAACAAAAAAGTATATGCCATCATATTTGACATTCCTTCATATCGAAATCACCATCCTGTTAGTCAGACATTTGCTATAAAGTAAAAGGCTTTGTTATTGCAGTCAGATAAAGGCTGGTAATAATACTGTATCTTCCTTTGTCTCAGGATGAGAAGCTCAAGAAATTAGTGGAACAGAATGGCACAGAAGACTGGAAAGTTATTGCCAGTTTCCTTCCTGTAAGTTGTGTTGCTTTCTCTGGAGATTGTGCCAAATTGCACTATGAAAAGCACTCCCCCTTTTAATTGATTCAGCAGGATGGTGTACGGAGAGTGATTGTTTTATAAAATGTACAGATGTTACATTGTGTGTCAGGGGGAACTGGCAAATACATGTAGTTGTTCATGTTAGGTCCTGGTTATCATATTCCCATATACCCTTTTAACTTGTTTATTTATTACAATTGTTTAGAGAATATATAAGCAATATTCATGAGTATTTTGCAATATCGTTTTCTTTAAACGGACAGGAGATTTGAAGGCAAATATGTAAAGATGGCCTGTGCTACATCCCTGTGTCCAGCCTTCTGCTTGCTATATGAGAGGCTGTCTGTCCTGTGCCATGAGGCTTACTTTTTATGAGATCATTGCTGAAAGGTGTATGAAATTCTGGTAGCTTTTTCATAAATAAAATTAATGTTAGTGTAGAATTTACATTTTTAATTGTTATATTTATTTTCTTTTGCTGTATTAAGACACCCCCTTTTTTTCTTACAACACATTTAGAACCGAACAGATGTCCAATGTCAACATCGGTGGCAGAAAGTTTTAAACCCAGAACTCATCAAAGGTCCATGGACTAAGGAAGAGGATCAACGGGTAAACTTCAAATTCAGTATACTCGTTTGTTTTGTTGTTTAGTGATTTTTTTTATTTTTATTTTTTTGTCATACTGCTCAACTTTTTAAGCTCTGCATACATTTGAGAAAACAGTACTATTAATAAGCATTCCTCATGACTAATCCTGATGTGTAAAACTACAAATCCCAATAGAGTTAATGAAACATTAACCAGCCATTAATAGAATAATCCATTATAACATTTTGTGTTAATATTTTCTCCGTTCCTATCATCAGTGTATATGAGTGCTTTAATGTCTTTGTGTTGTTTTTTTTCTTTTTCTTCAGGTGATAGAACTTGTACATAAGTATGGCCCCAAACGTTGGTCTGTTATTGCTAAGCACTTAAAAGGAAGAATCGGCAAACAGTGCAGAGAAAGATGGCATAATCATCTCAATCCAGAAGTGAAGAAGACTTCTTGGACAGAGGAAGAGGACCGTATTATTTATGATGCTCACAAACGTCTTGGAAATAGATGGGCGGAAATTGCAAAACTCCTTCCTGGAAGGTAAAATTACATTTTTGTATGTTCATTCCAGCAATAGTCTGTGGTTAAAGGTGCATTTTTAATTCTTCTTTGCCACTTTTAGTATACAAGATGCTTATACACAATGTTTATAAGGTCTAAATAAATATGTATTAGCTCCAGGATAAACATTTAGTTTTGATAAAACATATATTTTTAACTACTGGAGAGGTGTGCATTACATAATTTACAATATCTTATGCAGAACGGATAATGCTATCAAGAATCACTGGAACTCTACCATGCGTCGTAAAGTTGAACAGGAAGGTTATCTTCAGGAATCAGCCAAAGCCAACCAGCAGTCATTAACAAACTTCCAAAAGGCCAGCCACTTAATGGGTTACGCACACACTCCATCTTCTGCACCGCTTTCTCAGGCCAGTCAGCCTCCAGTGAACAACTACTCATACTACCACATGCGTGAACAGCAAAATGTAAGTATCTAGGGCTCAGACACACCTCTTTATAAAAAGATCCTTCACTTGACTGCCTTGTTTGTGATCTACTAGGATGCCAAACAAGTGTGGAAAAAGTGACTAAATGGTTCATTGGCCACTAGCCTTTAGTGATATCCACATGCAGTAACATGAAGCATGAAATATTACTACTTGTTAGGGGTCTGAGTGCCACGTTCAAGCTCTGCAGAGATGCAACAACCCCATACAGATTGCTTGCAGCTTTGTTCCTGGGCTGTAGGCTAGTTTACATATAAGCTCTGTGCTAGAGGCACTTTTCTACTCCATACAATAAATTGCGTACTTAAAAGTCCAGGCAATGCAAATACTGCTCAGATTACTTGTTATTGTGACAGCAGTACTCCATCAGTCACAAAAGGCTCTTTTAAAGGTTTGTGGTTATATCCCACCTAATTTGAATATGTGGAAAATAATGCAAACACATATGCAAACCTTCCATTCATGAAATAGTCAAACTTTTTTTATCTGTTTATTGACTTCTTTGTTAAACCATTCTTTATCTGGTATATTAACAATGTTTAATTGTTATCGCTTTACTTTAAATACAGTCACACACTTTGCCTGCAACTTTTACAATACATATTTATGCAAATAACATACATAAACACAGAGCAGTCTAGTTTCTAAGTGTAGAATCCTTTCAGCCAATAAGGAGCTGACTGAAAGTCACAAAAACTGTCTGTGTGTACAATGTATAATTTAATGAACAATGTATACATTTGTTTGCTTCCTTCTCTTATAGGCCGCTTATCCTGTAGCTCTGCATGTAAATATCGTTAATGTTCCCCAGCCAGCGACTGCAGCTGTCCAGGTACTTTTTAATGCTTACTACTTGAATCATGACATAAGCCTCTACTTTGAATATAGCAGGTATTATCTTGCAATCTGCACACATGTTAATATACATAAAACTCATGAAGAAGGCAGTGTGACTATGTTTGGATTCACAACCCCAAATAGACAAGACTATCTAGTGAGTGTCCCACTTCAGATTTCAGTCATTTGTGATCTCTGTAGGAGCTTTTTTAGAGCTTGTTCTGCTTATTGCACCCTCCTCTTGAACCTCACAACAAGTGCTAATTTGTGGGCTTTGTAAAAACACATTGCGGAGGGAGAAAACTAGGAAAAGAGGAAGTTCTGACTCAGCAAGCAGCATGAAAATATAGCAGGATGTATCTTATCATGCACTTTATATTCTAAGTTACATTTCTTTTGTGTTGCTACTTTGGAGAATTATTTTGTAAGTACGACTGAATGCAGATAAATGTACAGTTTTATAGTAACTATGGGGAGAATAAAAGCAAAAATGTAGGGTAAAAACTGAGTAACCTAAGATAAGAATATGTCCATACCTAATAAACCTCCAATTTTGTTGCAAAATAACACCATTCTACCAAAGCAACAATGCAAAAAAAAAATGTTTCCCTTGTGGATTGATTATATATGCTGTAAGCAGTCTTTTTTTTTTTTTTGTACCCCTAAGTGTTTTGAGAAGCATTTAGCCACCAGATCATACATTTTTCAATATTTTTTTTATGGGCAGAAATAACCTCAGACCTTTTTAAGGAGTTTTTGGTCATGATATAGAAAACCTAAAAAGAAAAGCTCTTTTATACCTTGAGTAAAACATTTTACCTGCTTTTTATCATTCTAGAGACACTATAATGAGGAAGATCCAGAGAAAGAGAAACGTATAAAGGAGCTTGAGTTACTTCTAATGTCAACAGAAAATGAACTAAAGGGACAGCAGGCACTACCAGTAAGTTAGGACCTGCTTATTCTGCATCTCGTGGCGTTTGTACCAAAATTAAATCTTACATTAGTTTAGCTATTGTTTCATCTTTATCATCACAGATCCAAAATACAATGTAAGAAATATGTTTTAATACCATATAGTGTTGCACTGCTTATAAAATGAATAGCAATAAAACAAACACAAATAAAACTAATAATAAAGCTCTTTGGACACTGCTGTATAACTATTGATAACTAAAACAACTGTCCACACCTACTGTGGGACTTTCAACACAGCATTCTCTCAAATGTGAACACAGAGATTATCATTATTTAAAAGAGTAGAATATATATATTTGCCCATGACGGCTTCAGTGAAATACATATATGCGACAATGATTAGATTTATTTGCATATAAAAGTAGTGTGTCTTTTTATTGTTGCTATGTGGGGAAAATTATTTGACTGCAAAATAAAAGCTTGTATATTCCACATGTGATCTTGGAAGATGCTCATTTGGACACCTTTTACTTTCAGTGTGTCGCAACACAAAATATTGCGTAAATCTGCTGGAAATACATTTTTTCCTTTTCTGTTCTTCTGCTTCTGTAAGAATAATAATTTGACCACCTGCCTTCATTCACACTCTCCCCCCCACTCTCTTGAGAAAGTGAATCTCAACAGTTGCTTTATGAAGTGTGTGTATATGTGTATATATATATATATATATATATATATATATATATATATATATTAAATTACACACACACATTTTATTAGAAGATAAGCTGCTAATGGCTTGAAAGATCCAAATTTCCCTTTTTAGTACCTGTCCTGTGACGACCCTCTAGCTAAGTGTTGACTTGGTATGAATCTATGTGGTAATTCAGATACACACATCAGTAAAGCTGCAATATGAAACAGTAATTGCGAGATGACACAACACAAAGCGTTTCAAGCAGCATAATATATTGATGAAAGGAAACATCTTGACAACTGTTTCAGAAGTGTAAGCTCTTGATGATGCAACTGCTTTATCTGGCCTCTAGCTGTGTGTGAGACACCTTGAGCAATTTCATTGCTAAGTTCCTTCTTCTTTTTCTTCTTTAATTTTAATCATCTCTCCCTCTGTTTTAAAACACAGAACCATGCAGCAGACTATCCCGGGTGGCAAAGCGCATCAATTGCTGATAACTCCAGACCACATGGGGACAGTGCGCCAGTATCTTGTCTTGGGGAGCACCAGCATCCTACCCCTTCCCCACCAATGGATCATGGCTGCTTGCCTGAAGAGAGTGCTTCCCCAGCTAGGTGCTTCGGAGTCAACTTGTTTATCCAAATGAAGAACATGCCTGACTACCCCGAAACATTTCAGCTTATAGATTCCGTAAGTAACAGTGTGTACAAGAGGTAGCTGGCATACACATAACACACATATTAGCTCTAAAACATACACACACTACTCAACTGGCCATCTTATTCTCTGTTTGTTTATACTGTATGACTCGCTTAAGAATTACAATTGCAGCTTGTGTAAATGAAATCTGTTGTGGTGGTGAAATATTGTGGCAATACCACTAGTTCTACTATAGCAATACACCACAACCTTTTGGGTTAGAAATGTTACATATAGGAAGGAACCTTGAATATTCAATTAATTTACTAATTTAAACATTAAATCACAATATTTTTACATGGAACAAAAATCGAACACTTTTTAATTTCCTATATATAAAAACACAAACCTATATAAATCTCAGTAGCACCAGGATGTGTATGTTTGTGCACGTTTTTTTCTGTGTTTAACAAGTACTTTTTGCTGTGGGATATTTTATTATTTTGCATACAAGTGCTTGCTTTTCTTTTTTTCCTTGATCTTAACAACTCTGCATGTTGTTTGTTTTATTCCTTCTTTAGTTATATGTGTAAAATACTTAAACCATGTTATATGTTGTAATATAAGATATTTGTGCTCAGTATATAGAGATTATTTTCTAGAAGAGTTCCTGGGCAAGCTGATTCATTGGTTTCCATTCTCTTTTAGTGGTTCATTAATAGCTACCATAGGAAAAAAGCCAATAAGGTTACATATTATCATCCACAGCTGTGCATAGTAATTGGAATAACAAAAAAAAATCAAACAGAGGCCTAATTATTAAATCTATTTGAACATGAAGCAAGCTTTATTACAACTGTCTTTTCTAATATTGTGTATCTCTGAGGTGGCAGTCTGCAGCATCTTAAAATTCCATGCCTCCCACATTGTTTTCAGGATCGTTCGTCATGTGGCAAATTCAACATTGTTGAAATCTATGAACAAGCAGATTCCTCACCCAGCGAAACTCCCTCCGGTCAGGCTTCAGAGCCTGAGGAAGGATCGGGCAGCCTGTGCAGTTCACGGGATGACCCTGATGCAAGCTTAAGCAGTAGCATGTTGTGTCAGGGCTCCCCAGCCTCGTCCAGCTCCCTAGATTCCTCAGACTGCACCCAGTCGCCGCAGATGGTCCAACGCAAAAAGAGTGTGCGCCTGAGCCACTCAGCCAATGGAGATAGAGGTCTCTTCGGCATGGCTGCTATCAGCAGTTCTGTGCCTAAGCGTTCCCCTATCAAAAGCCTTCCCTTCTCTCCCTCCCAGGTAGATCTAGACTTCTGCACAGCTGTCACTAATTCTCAGCAGTCACTAGTGTTAACAATATAGAAACTAATCCTTTGGAACAAATGACTAATTCCTCTCACACTTGTTGATTTTACTCGGTGATTGAATAACTTTATCAGGACTGGAGCACTGAGATTAGTAGATAAGCAACACTCACTGGTGTTCTTAGGTTTATTTGCTGGTGGTGGTCTGACTATGCTCTTGCACTTCATTTCTCTGGTATCTGGATTTAATATGGATCTTTTTAACTTGGTTGCTTTCCTTTCTTTAACCCAACAATTTCACTTGTTTATCAGTGTGATTGCATGAGTGTTTGTATAAAATGTTCTTCTAATGCATTGACTAAAGCTTTGGTCTATATCAACATCTAATTTTCTTGCCATTTGTTTGCAGTTCTTGAACACTGCTGCATCACATGAGGGCATAGAAATAGACCACCCGAGTCTTACCTCCACACCGTGTGCGACTCACAAGGCCAATGTTACGGCACCGCTTCACCGAGATCACACGCCAAGGCTTCAGAAAGAAAATCTCATGTAGGTTATTTTTACCAATATGTTTGCCTTTCAGACTATGATTCCTTCTTAATAAATAGTACTTTAGGGTATGTAATGGTTTGTTTTCACACACTTTTTAAGCATATATGAGCATAAATTAATGGTTCCAGTGCACTAGGTAAGGAAGCTGTAATATATAAAAGTACGAGCAGAGATGTTTATTTCTTTTTTTTGTCAACATTTGTAATTTGTTCGTTTGGACAAAATACTAAACATTTATTTCTTTAATTTTTAGACTCAGAACTCCAACTATAAAAAGATCAATCCTTGATAGTTCTCCACGGACTCCCACCCCATTCAAAAATGCACTAGCAGCTCAGGAATTTAAATACGGCCCTTTGAAACTTTCGGTGAGTTGGCCTCAAGATACACTATATCCTTATTTGAATATACAGCTAAATAATAGACAAGTGATTAATTATATGAACTCATCCTTACTCTTTTAGCATCACACCCCCTCACACCTTGCAGACGACTTGCAAGAAGTCATCAAACAGGAGACTGATGAGTCTGGCATTGTAGCAGAGCTCAGTGAAACAGATGATCCTGTGTTGAAGAAAATCAAACAAGAGGTAAACCAAGAACTTTATGAAGCCTCTCTGTAACTCTGTACGCAAAGTGTTAAAAGACTAATGGCTCAATCATTTCTTAATTTAAGCTTTAATAGTGTTTTTAGAGTTTTTATAAACCTGAATAGTGATCCAGTATGCTTGGAGTCAGTGTTCAGGATCATTTTGGTGATAAGTAAAGGATTATCTTTGATATAGTCTTTAATTCTCATGTTTGTTCATGGTCAACCATATTATATCATAGAATTCAACGAAAGAGCTATTTCTATCTGCCCTCTTCATTTTTTATTTAAATGTATGTAAATATAAATGTCATGCTTTTCATTTCTCAGGTGGAGTCTCCAACTGATAGGATTGGAAACTTTTCCTGCAGTCACTGGGAAGGAGAAAACCTCCATGCCCAACTTTTTACACACTCGCCTATGGAAGATACTCCAGTAAGTATCTCTCTTCCACTTATAATGGAGTCATCAAAAACTGTATCACCTGTGAACTAATAATAAAGGCTTTACTCCTATATCTATCATACATTAATATTAGCAGTGTTTTATTATCATATAACGAAGTAGATTGTGTTCAAATACATACCCACCTTCGTTTTATGCACATCTAGTCCTCTCACTGGTCACAACTAATTATTGGCTATCTTAAAAAGCAAATTGGGTTTCATTTATAGGACTGCATGCCTCAGAAGTGTTTCTGAGACAAAGTTGATATTTAATATGTCCTTTTGTGTTACAGAATCTTCTCACCAGTTCCCTGCTAATGAAGTCCACATCTGAAAAAGAAGAGCATATATTTAAAGCCTTTACAGTACCCAGGAACAGGAACATTTCCAGCCCCTTACAGGTAATGTCTCTCTATCTAATGTATCCTTTAGTCACTTATTAAATATATTTATCTATGCATTGCATTTTTTTTAAACTGTGGCTATATACAATGTACACATGTTCTTCAGTGGTGTAATTTGTCTAGCACTGCTATGTTCTGCCTGTAACACTTAATGTGGCAAGACTTAATCTCTCAAGTATAGTTTTGCATAAGAATTTAGTTTACAAAAAACAAAACATTTTACATTTTTCTTTCAATAGTGAATATATCATATGAAGATTAAAAACCTACCAGGACTTCGATGTCAGGATTTAGGAGCTAATGCACATGATGTTTACTCAGAGAAGAATAGAACCAATTAAAAGTGAATATGCATTTGAATCACTTGAGAGCTAAAGTGTCATCCAGAATGACAGACTGAATATCACTTATAACTCAGCTAGTTCATTTGCCCGGGGCTGTATTAGCTCATTTATAATAACATAAGCAATTACGTAATATGAAAACTTATAAAGAGGATACAGGTGTTTTGTTACAATTGTATTTGTTTGCCTAGTAACCAATCAATATTTTCTTCATGTAGTTTAAAATAATCTTGTAAATGAGAACCTTTTCGGTTCAGCTTTGTAAGAATAGGGCACAGTGGATAAAACCTAGTAATGCACAACTGACTAATAGGGAGTGAAGATAGATATACTATATGCAACACTTAATGGCATGAATCAAAAAAGAGAAAAAAATGTATTTACTTGCCACGTTCATTTTTGTTACATTCATGTTCTGCATGAATTTCTTTAAAGGGTACCTTGATTTTTCAAGATGCATTACAAGGATATCACAGAAAACCTTGTTGACATTCATCTTGCTGCCACAGGGCAGCTAAGCAAGCTGAATGAGAACAGGATGTATTAAATATCCCAGGGACACTAATCATGATACTAGGTATTAGAGAAATAATGCAAGTTTTGTGTGAAGGGAATGTCTGTAATGTACAATATTCATTGTATCATAGTTTGAGGTCTTTTATTATTTTATTATGCGTTCAGATGGATTTCTCGTTTTTTAAAATGAATGTAATCTATTCCTAGTGACTCCCTTGTAAGATATCTTTCTGTGTGGACAGAATGTAGCAAGTACTCTTTTCTTTAGTTTAGAGAATTAAAATCTTATAGACTTACAGTTTAAATGCATATTATAAAAAATGTAATGCCCTGATATATATGTCCCGTGTACTTAGAAAGTACAGTAATTGTTGGAGCTTTATAAATAGATAATAATAGCACATTCTTATTCTGATTCTTCTCTGGGTAAGACGGGAAATGCTCACTTCCTAAGAAAATGAATTTAAAGAATGCAAAAAAAAACATATTTCGATTATTGAATGTAAAATAACATTTTGCACTCATTGTGTTGCCTATTCCTTTAATGTTACAACAGTATAGGAATTTAAAGAATGGCATATAAATGTAATATACATTTCTATCCACCAAAGAAATGACTTGGTACATATACTCTATTTTTATTGTAAATTCTAATGTGGATATTCTCCTCCCTCTTTTTTTTTTTTTTTTACAGCAATTCAGTGCCTGGGAAGCCATTTCTTGTGGGAAAAACTTCTCCACACTTGTTATGTGAAGACGCGACAGGGTCCAGACAAGCATTATCATTCTTTAAACACTTAACGTCAAAGTGGAATTTTGTTTAACAATTCCTCTACATGAAACTTTGGGAGTATTTCATGGCTGGGAGAATTTTGTTGTGGTACAACAGTTGGGAGAAGCACCAAGTGCATTTTGTTCTAGTCTCTGAGCATATATGTGTTGGATTCCATCCAATAAGACTTTTATATAATATTATTATTTGGGAAGGATATTTCAAAACCGAAAAAAGACAATCATGCCTATATTTTTAGGTATTGCTTTGTAATATAATGTATATTTTTCACAAAAAGAAATTAAAATATAAAAAAAAATAACTTTTGTATTTGTGGAGAACAAGCAAACTTACACCAGTATTGTGTTTTTAATATATATATATTTGGCAATCTAAGAGCGGGCACTCTGCCAGTTTAATGTTAACAGACAAAATGCATTGGTACCAAATACAGTAGCAAGCATTACTACAGAATTCAATATTTATCACAGTTCCAAAAAAATATTACAAAATGGAATTAAGATTGTGAATTCTCAAATCTTTTTTTTTTTTTTTTGTTAGAAATAGTTTTGATATATTTCTAAAACAATTTACCCGTGTGTGTGTGAATTTTTTTTAATGAAACTTTTTTTTTACTGTTAGCTTGCTTGAAAATATTAGACTGAAAATACATTGTTTTTATAAGAGCAAATTATATTTTTATTCAGTAATTTAATTTTTTTATATAAAAATGCCAAATGAATAATGTTTTTATATGTTTTATAACCCCCTGCTGCTATGACTTTAGCATGTAGACATGCTGGCATTGTATAAGCACAATAGGGATTTGTACAAAGAAGACCATTGTGGTGATGTCTGCTTGATTATGCACTAGCATTTCATACCCTTTTTATGCATTTTTTTTTTCACTTTTTCTAAGAAAAAATACTGGGAGATTTATTTCATCATGCCAAGCCTTGCACCTTCAGTTGTTTGGGAGAAGACTAAATTTATGTTATTTGTCTAGTTTCTCTGTCTTGTAGGTTTCTTGTGTTGTTATCCTACATTCTGTACAGAACTGCCCTGTACCTAAACTTTTTTACAAAGATGAGAACACTGTTTTGTTTTCTAACAAACTTTACATTTGCTGCCTTGAAAGCATTTTGTGCAGCAGCACTGCACTTATTTTGTACTGCCTTGTAGAAAAAATAAAGTTTTTCTTTTTTTCCTTTTTTTTAAATAAGATTTGTCCTTATTCCTATGCGTCTTTTCTTTATGAACTTGTTCTAATACCTTCAAGTGTGCGTTATGGGATGTTAATGGATACACATACATATTCTTGTTAATGCATTGTCTTGTCATTAAATAGTGAAGCAATGTTCTTCTTGGTGACGAGCATTATTATATGGTCAATTAAAATCCTAGGTCAGAGCAAAAATAAAGATTCCCTAAAGTTGTTACAAACTTGACATGTATGTAACAGCCCATAAGCATAAAAGTATTAGAGAAAATGTATCTATGGGCTTACATATCTGGTTGAAGGGGGAGGGTGATTTACTAGGAGTTGCACTTAAACCAGTTATTAAGTTGTACAACATAGTTGCTGTAATTCAATAGAACTTAAAAAGCAAAGAGTTGTGCCTTTTAACAAGATTTTTTTTTTTACTAATCACCTGGGCCCTTATTCAACTGCAATTTGGCCAATTGAATAAGGCTCTAAATAAGCACATAACATATATTTTTTAAAGAAGTTTTTAGTTGGTAAACATCTATCCAAAAACAAGGTTTTCACTAACTAAAAACTTCTTTAAAAAAAATATGCTATGTGCTTATTTAGAGCCCTATTCAATTGGCCAAATTGCAATTGAATGAGGGCCCTGGTTTCAACTTTGTTAAAGTCTTTTGGTGATTGTTAACTAGGTGATATAGATCTAATATCTTAATAGATAAATCAGCATCATATAACTATACTCTATAACATATAAAGATTTAAAGGGTGGAAGAGTTAATTCTAGATAAACTCTCTTATAAAGATTGATTTAATTTCTTACATTAAAAGTAATAGTAATATCAATATCTCTTTAAGATGAAAAGGGAAAATCAGAACCCTAAAACAAAGGCTAGAGAAAATAAAAACTTAATGGTAAAAACTCCAGGGATGTTTATCTCTCTGGGAAACAAAAAAAAGATTTTAGATAAAACTCAAGTAGAGAAGGAATCTATAGATAAATTAGAACAATCTTGAAATCAGATAAGCACTGAAGAGGCTATGGAAAGTGAGGATAGACAAGGCATAGATAAGCAGGAGGAAGAAAGATTAACTGAGAAACCTTCTAGCATTATTTACAGATTTAGCTGCAGAAATCACGAAGAACTCAATTGCAATAGTAGAACTAGGGGGTAAAATAGATAGCCTGGAAATTAAATATAATGAAATTCAAACAAAGCATAGTATAATTAGCATTGGAACTTCCGACTTAAAAGCAGAGGTTTTAGATTTAAAAGCAAGAATCAATAAAATGGAAGATTCCCGCAGGAATAACGTTAGGATAAGAGGTATATCAGAAAATATTAGTTAGAACTAAATCAATATATCCAAAAATGTATATCTGGTATATTAATAAATGATCTCCCTTTGGAACAGATGGTATATACAGTTCACAGAATACCACTACCTAAAAGTATAGATAGAAGTCTCCCTAGAGATGTAATTGTCAAATTCCATTCACCCATTCATAGAGAAATGATTATCAGAAAAGCATATGAGTCTAAAAAACTTGATCCACTGTCCGAAAATCTTTTGATCTTCTCCGATTTTATCAAGAGAAACTTTGATCAAAAGAAGAGAATTTTCGGAGGACACCAAATTATTAAGGGAAAAAAATATTAAATATAAATGGGGATTTCCCGCTAAGTTAATTGTAAATCAGGACTCAAAGAAGATAGGGGATCACTCCCCCAAGGAGGCTAAAAAACTATTGGATGAGTGGAATTTGAAATAGGGGGATTCAGATTGGGGATTGGAGATCCTCACTTCCAGAAGCTTGGATTCCGTGGGGAATGGGTATAAGAAAAGAATGTGAAGTTCGAATATAGCTTGTTTTTTGTATATATATATATATATATATATATATATATATATATATATATATATATATATATATATATATATATTGGCTCCTCTTTGGGTTTCAATTTATTTTGAAGAGAAAATGTGAATATGTATTATACTTCATAGCAGTCTGGAGAATTTTTATCAAATGGCATCAATGACAGGAGCCTTGGACCGACTGAACTTCCTCTTTTCCGTCTCCTCCCGAGTTCTCCCGTTATATCCTACAATTTTGTGCGAGGGAGTCTTGGGGGGAGAGGGAAAAGTTCCCTTTTAAATGGTATCAAATTGTATTTATTTTTTGATGTCAATATGATAAGCTTAACAATCTTTAAAACACCCATTTGTAAGGGTGATAATTTTTGTAATATTTTGTTAATGTCTTTGGGCCTCATTCTATTATTGGCCGTAAAACGGCCGCAAGGCTGCGATTCCTTGCGGGAGTTCCATTATCTTGCAATTCAATTATACGGCCCCGCAAGGATCTCCCCTTACGGCCGGCCGCATATCTTGCAACCGGCCGTAAGCTCAGAAAACTTTAAACGCAAAAATAAATTGAAGACAGCACTGTAAAGCTCTGTAAATGCTAGAGATCATATTGGGGGACATGAGGATTAATAGCAACCCCCTTTCAAGCTTGCACATCAGCCCAAATCCGAGTTTACATTAACTGTTTATTTTCCGGCCGCAGCGTGGGCGGGTCTGAGGTGCTCCAAGCCCTCAAGACTTTTTACATGGATTTTTGACATAAATTAAAAAATAATTTATTTACGGATTTGAGTGTAGGGGAATGTTGTGCTATTTTTGCTAACACCTACAATCACTTTATAGTCTCATCAGAGTGCAGGATGGCTTTATTTTGGCTTTATAATGTGCTTAATTGGTGCGGGACCTTTTTGGTGCAAGTAAGCTGCGGCTCGGTTTTAGCCTTGCAGAGAGGGTTCCCGGAGCAATTGAATAGCAACCGGGCTTTTCTTGCGGCCGAAACTCTTGCAGCCGTTTTAGATCAAAGGCTTTCCTTCGGCGTGAGCAAGGCGCCGGCCGCAAGCCTGCCGGAATCCCCGGCCGGAGGGGAATAGAATAGCAGAATAGCTTGCGGCCGGTCCTTGCGGCCCCGCATCTCCTACGGCCGATAATAGAATGAGGCCCTTTGTCTTTACTCTGTAATTTTATTGATAATTTTTATATATATTTGTCTGTTATTTACCCGGCCGGAAAATGAGGGGGAGAGGAGGGGATGTAGTTGGAAGGTTAGAGGCTTGGCTCTCTTAAATGACTTTGGGAGTGCTAAGCCAAAATGTCCAAGGATTAAACACCCAGGGAAAGAGAATAATATTCTTTAATACATTCTCTAAGAAAAATGCGGATATAGTATGCCTCCAAGAAACTAATTGGCAGGAGGGTAAAGGGACAGATTATAATAATAAAAAATGTGATTTGGTTTGTAACTCAAAATATGTTAAAAAAAACTAGAGGTACAGCAATTTTCCTTTAAAAAAAACTAAATTGGAAGGAAGACATTTCGATTTCTTACCCAGAAGGTCGTTTCTTCCTTTGGACAGGAATAATTAATAAAAATAAGACCACTATCTTAAATATTTATGCTCCAAATAGAGATCAGAGTACATTTTTTGGTAAAAAACTCAAATTATTAAAGAAATATTTTTTGGGTCAAGTTATAATATGTGGAGATTTTAACGATGTTCTCAATCCTAGCTTAGATCGTAAGGTGAATAGTGCAAATAAAGATAAACAAGACACAAAATACAAACAACTTTAATAAGATTCTATATAGATTTGGTTTATTTGACTCATGGAGGTGTTTTAACCCCACGGAAAACAATTATACCTTTTATTCCGCTAGACATGCATCATATTCGAGAATCGATTATATATTTGTCAACGACTTAGCACTCAAAAAACTACGGTAATTCATGTTCAAATTGATACAATAACTCATTCTGACCAGTTTAATTTCAGCTTCGTTTAAAATAGGAATGACTGAAAATATTTTTCCCTCATGGAAACTGAAAAATTCCCTGTTCAAAGATCAAGAATGTAAAGGAAAAATTAAATTAGAGATTGAGGAATTCTTTAAACTTAATAGACAATCTGTAGGACTGAACACAACAGTATGGCTGGCACATAAGGCATACATCAGAGGAATTTATATAAAAATGCAGGCTCAAATGAAAAAAAAAAATGGAATCCCATTAAGAGAATTAAATATTAAATTACTTCAAGCTGATAGAGAAAATAAAAAGAATCCTAGTATATCAAACATGGAACAGATTAAGAACATTCAAAAGCAGATTTGAACCATAGAACAATTGAAAATAGATAACTCAAGATAGGCATTTCAGAAACGTTTACATCATTTGGGTAATAAAGCAACTAAATTCCTGGGGCCTCATTCTATTATCGGCCGTAAATCGGCCGCAAAGCTGCAATTCCTTGCGGGGCTACCGTTACCTTGCAATTCAAATAGACGGCGCCGCAAGGATATCCCCTTACGGCCGGCCGTATATCTTGCAACCGTCCGTAAGCTAAGAAATCTTTAAATGCAAATATATATTCAAGACGGCACTGTAAAGCTCTGTAAATGCTAGGGATCATAATGGGGGACATGAGGATTAATAGCAACCCCCTCTCAAGCTTGTACATCAGCCCAAATCCGAGATTACATTAACTGTTTATTTTCCGGCCGCAGCGTGGGCGGGTCTGAGGTGCTCCAAGCCCCCTGGACCTTTTCCATGGATATTTGACATAAATTAAAAAAAATAATAATTACGGATTTGAGTGTAGGGGAATGTTGTGCTATGAATGCTAACACCTACAATCACTTTATAGTCTCCTCAGAGTGCAGTATGGCTTTATTATGTGCTTATTTGTGTGCCTGCGGGACCTTTTTGCTGCAAGTAAGCTGCGGCTCGGTTTTAGCCTTGCAGAGAGTGTTCCCGGAGCAATTGAATAGCAACCGGGATTTGCTTGCGGACAAAACTCTTGCGGCCGTTTAAGATCAAAGGCTTGCCTCCGGCGCGTGTGGCCGCAAGGGATAACAAGGCGCCGGCCGCAAGCCTGCCAGAGTCCCCGGCCGGAAGGGAATAGAATAGGCAAATAGCTTGCTGCCGGTCCTTGCGGCCCCGCATCTCCTACGGCCGATAATAGAATGAGGGCTCTGGCAAGTAAATATAGAATTAATGCCACCCATAAAAGAATCGATCAAATCCGATACAAAGGGGAAATTACTTCTAATCCAAATAAAATAGCAGAAGTATTTGCAGCATACTACTCCGAATTAAATAATCTGGCTGAGAGATAGGACAATAAACCAAAAGAAATTGAAATCCATAATTTCCTCGAAAAGATAAACTTGCCAAAAATTTCCATGAAAAAGTTGTAAGCTATGAATGAACCTATATCTGAAAAAAAAACTATAGAGGTAATTTCTAAATTAAAGATTGCTTCTGCACCAGGCCCGGATGGGTATACTAATTCCTATTATAAGATATTTCAAAAAGAAATTGCAGCAGACTTAACTAGCTCATTTAATGAAATCAAAAAGACTGGCATTACCCCAAAAGAAATGATGGAGACATACATCATAACTATTCCTAAAAAAGAGAAAGAATGTATGGAGTGTAAAGACTTTCGTCCAGTTTCTCTTATTAACACTGATATTAAAATATATGCCAAAATTCTTGCAAACAGATATGGTAATACAGACTTTAGTAGATAAAGACCAAAATGGTTTTATAGTAAACAGACAAGGCACTGACAATGTTAGAAGACTAGTTAATCTAGTTTCATATGCAAAAATAAATAGGAGATCAACGTTTTTTCTATCCCTGGATGCAGAAAAGGTCTTCAACAGAGAGACAAAATGTTTCTAGTCCCCAAAATAACATATTTAATGAGAAGTATACCCCATAGGTCACATAAAAACTTTTCAAAAGACTTTGGATACATTTATTCATAAAGGTAAAAAAATGAGAAATAATTCAACAAACTTAATTAATAAATTTCAAAAAGGGGGTATGGCTTACCCCTCTATTCAGAATTTTTAGGACGCAATATCTTTAGCTCACATAATTAGATGGAGTGACCAGAAGGAATCCAGGCACTGGTTCCAAATTGAGAACGAAATGATGATCAAAAAAGAGCTACAAAGCATAATCTTACAAAAAAAAAAAATATCGACCTCTATTAAATTAGAAACTATGAAAGAAACACTAAGAAATAACTTCAAATATTGGGACAAATTGAATTTAAAATATACTTTAATTCTGTTTCCAAGCAATATTGGCAGTTCTAGCTAAAAATGGGATGCTATACCTCAGAGATATCTTTCAAAAAAGTTCCATTATGTAATTTAAAGATGTAGTGATCAAATATAAAGTATCTAACTCATTGTGGCTTGAATACCTCCGAATGAGTGAACAGTTGAAGGCCTTGGGGATTATTATAGAAATCAGAAGAAGAAATCTGACAGATTGTGAAAAATTAATACAAAAAAAAGACAAATCTCACTTAATGGCTAAATGTCATAATATAATAAAAACAAGCAGATCCCCTTTAAAACATCTTGTCATAAAATGTGGGAAAAAGAGGCGAGAAAAGAATGGCCTATAGAGACGTGGGCTTCTGCTTATCGTATTACAGATACATTTCTGCAAAATGCATCTGATAAAGAAACATACTTAAAAATAATAAACAGGTGGTACTATGTACCGATTAGAGTATATCAGATTAATAAAATGAATGAAGCCAAATTCTGTTGGCGTAACTGTGGACAAAAAGGAACACACATTAACATGTGGTGAAAATGCCCCATATTTCAACATTGATGGACAGAATGCTTTTCTCAAATAAAATTTATTTTTGGGATAGATCTCCACTTTAAGATGGAAATACCAATATTTCATATTTTCCCAAAGGAAGTCACGCTGGAAGCTAAAGCACTTCTGATCCAGATTTTTATGGCTGCAAAAAATTCTATTGCCTCAAATTGGAAACAAGGAAAAGTTCCCAATTGGTCTGAAATTTTGATAAAAATGAATAAAACGAGATTATTAGAAAGAAATATAGAAGAACTCGGGATTTCCTGTCTTCCACTAAAAAAAGTGGACAATGTGGGATAAAAAGCATTATTGACGGAGATCATTCTCTTTCTGGATGTGTGAAATTATAGACAACTCTCCCCTCCCCCCAACCCTTTCTTCCCCAGCGCTTTCCAGTCCGGTAACATTGTGTGTGTTTTGTTTTTTTTGTTTTTTCCTCTTTCTCTTTTTTTTTTTCTTTCTTTGGTTTTAACTTGATTATTACATGTACAAAAAAAATAAAAAAAAACATGTGATGACAAGATTAAACATTGATATCCTGAGAATTATTGAATACAAATGGAATGGAATTGGACATAGACAAGCACCAGATGTTCTACTGTGGTCAAAAATCCCACAGAAGAAACGGACTAGCCCTCATAGTCAATCAAAGGGAGACCAAAGCAGAGCTACAATCCAATAAATGACAGATAGATTTCAGTTCAAATTCAATGCAAGTCATTTAACATCACAATGATCCACGTCCATGTTCCAATCATGGATGGTGAAGACGCTGACATTGTCCAGTTCTATGAGGATATTCAATATCTCCTAGATATAACACCAATAAAAGATGTTACTCTCATAAATGGATATTGGAATGCTAAAGTAGGGAACCAACCAATACCTTGAATAATGGGTTGTTCGGCTTTGGAGTACAAAATGAAGCAGGTCGAGAAATTTGTAAAATTCTGTCAAGATAATTCTCTGGTCATATCAAACACAACCTCGGAGATGACTCTACACATGGACCTCACCAGACAATATATAAATCAGATTGATTTCATAAATTGTAGCCAGATGTCTAGCAGCTCTATACAGTCAGCAAAAATAAGACCTAGAGTTTACTGCAGCTCAGATCATGACCTTCTTATTGCAAAGTTTATGATTAAACCGAGGGAAAAGAGGGAAAATCATCAAGCTGATACAAAATAAACAAGGTCCCCTGTGATTATGCAGTGGAGGCAAAGAATACATTTAAGGGACTAGAAATGGTAGATAGAATGTCTGAAGAACTTTGTGAAAATTGTGACATTGTCAAGAAAACAGCAACAAAGAATATTTCCAAAAGAAAGAAAACTAAGAAGTCAAATGGCTGTTTGATGAGGCGTTGAAAGTAGCCCAGGAAAGAAAGTATGTGAAAGGTAGCAGAGATAGGAAAATATGTGTTCAACTAAATGCAGAATTCCAGAGGATAGCAAGAAGAGACAAGGATACATTATATAATGAGATGTGTAAAGGAATAGAAGATAACAGAATGCTAAAGTTAAAAAAAACTCTCTAAAGAAAATTGGGAATCTCAAAGGAACCTTTAATGCCAAAGTGAGCTTGATAAGAGATAAAGATGGTAGGAACTTAACAGAAGCAGATCCGATAAAGAGGAAGTGGCAGGAATACACTGAAAATCTATACAAGAAGGATCTTTACAACATTGATTACCTCAATAGGTTATCCAATGAGCTGTAGCCAGACATCAAGGAGAGTGGCATTGGCCTTAGGAAACTGCAGGAGCTAATGGAACACAGCTGCACTGTTCAAAATCATACAAGATTATGCTGTAAAACTGTTGCTTGCATCATGACCAAAAATTTGGAAAACAGAACAGTGGCCGGTAGTCTGGAAAAGGCCAGTCTATATCCCAATTTCTGAAAAAGGCAGTGCCAAAAGGTGCTCCAATTATTGAACAATTGCACTAATTTCACATGCCAGCAAGATTGGCTCCAATAATATATGGACTGAGAACTACCAGATGTGCAATAGACAGAGTCACAAGAGATCAAATTGCCAATGTCTGCTAGATAATAGTAAAAGCAATAGAGTTCCAAAAAACATTTACTTCTGCTTCATAGACTATTCTAAAGATTTTGACTGTGTGGATCACAACAAAATATGATAGATTCTTAAAAATGTAGGTGCCAGACTATCTCTTTTTACTCATAAGGAAACTGTATGTGCACCAAAAAGCCACAGTCAGAACTGAACATAGAACAATAAAATGGTTCAAGATAGGGAAAGGTGTAAGATAAGGTTGTATATTGTCACCTTATTTATTCAACTTATACCCAGAGTACATCTTGCGTAAGGCATGGCTGGACAAATCCAAAGCAGGAATCAATATTGCTGGAAGGAATATCAACAACCTCAGTGAGGAGGAACTAAAGGGCCTATCAATGAGGGTGTGAGTGTAAAAGCTGGCCTGCTGCTTAACATTAAAAAGACAAAGATCATGGCAAACTGCAATCTCAGTTCCTAGCAAACAGATGTGGATGATGTGGAGGCAGTGACAGAGTTTATTTTCCTGAGCTCCTATTTCTCTACAGATGGTGACTGCAGCCATGAAATTAAAAGATGTTTGCTTCTGGGGAGGAAAGCTATAGCAAGTCTATAAAACGCTATATCACTATCAACAAAGGTCATCATTAGACCTATGGTATTCCCAGTAGTAACATACGGATATGTGAGCTGGACCATGAAGAAAGCTGAGCACCATAGAATTGATGCCTTTGAATTGTGGTATTTAGAGGAAACTGCTTAGAGTCCATTGGACTGCAAAAAGAACCAATACATCAATACTATAGCAAACCAAACCAAACTGTTCACTGAAAGGTTTGATCATGAGGATGAAGCTCAACTATTTTGGCTAAATCATGAAAAGGCAGGATTCTTTAGAGAAGACACTGGTGCTAAGAAAGATTGAAGGCACACAAAGAAGGGTCAGCAGAGGCAGAGATGGATAGATGAGATCATAGAAGCAATGACCATGAGCAAGCTCATAGGGGGTCCATAGGGTCGCAGAGTCGGACATGAAATACTAAACAATTATATATATATATATATATATATATATATATTTATTTATTTATTTATTTATTTATAGATAGATAGATTGTGGTTTGTGTATGTATATCTTTGTTCCCTCAGAAGGTTTCATGGGTTAACTTTCTTGCTGAGTTGATTATCTGCACCTGCACAGGCATGATTTAAGACTGCTCCTGGAGTATGGGTGGAGTTGTTTATGAACTGGTTGTCTTCAGTTTGTCTGAGCTGGAGAAAGGACAACAATACATTACACTTACCAATAATTGAGGAGACTTTTGATATTATAGCTATGGATATTGTGAGACCTCTGAAAAATTTAGCCAGAGAACACCAGTTTATACTGGTACTGGACTACACCACAAGATATCCAGAAGCTACATCACTGCACAGACCAACTTCAAAGATCAAACTTAAAGAACCCATACAACTTTATTCAAGGGTGGAAATACCAAATGAAATCTTACAGACAAGGATCATCCTTTGTATCAATACTAATGAACGGCATGTGCATGCTCCTACAAATGAAATCTCTGAGGATCTCTGTCTACCAACCACAGATTAATGGATTGGTAGAACGATGTAATTGGACCTTGAAGAAAAGTGATAGCACGAGATGGGTCCTACTTTTACCTTACTTCCTCTTCGCTATCAGGGAAGAACCTCAAGCCTCTACTGTATGTTCACCTTTTCAGCTTCACTATGGCTTTCATCCAAGAGCAATTCTGTATATAAATGAGAAGAGTAGGAAGAGCAAGCAGTGTCAAGCGAAAATATTGAGGACAAATCTGAGAAAAAAAAATCCCCAAGTTGTCCCTGGAATAAGAACAGATGGTAGAAGCTTGGATACATTACCAAACCTTTTATAATCACAGTGCACAAATAAGAAAGTTTCAACCTGGAGACTGAGTGCTAGTGCTAGTACTAGTAGCAAACTTCTGGCCAGATGGCAAGGTCCGTATGAGATTATTGAGGACGAAGTGACTTAGGTGAAGTGATTTATAAAGTGAAGCCACCAGAGCAGCAGAAAACACAGCAGATCTATCACAGAAACCTGCTAAAACCACGAAAAGAGCATATGGTAGATGTGGGTTTGACTGAATGGTCAGAAGAAGTGAAACAGTTCTCTGTGTAGAATACTTGGAGTCAGCACAAGTAAAAGTGCACGTCTGAGGAATCGACCCCTGAATAAAAAGGCGAAAGCTATAAGATGTCGAAAAAATATAAGCATGTTTTCTCTACATGGCCAGGTGGTACTACTGACATGTACCATTACATTATTAATAACTCAGGTGTAATGGTAAGAGTTAAACCCTATTGCATACATGAGGCTAAAAGGCTAAAGATAAGTGCAGATGTAAAAAAATTGGAACTTGCACAGGTTAACTTTCCAGCTCAATTGATTAGCTGTACCTTGCCATATTTGATTAAAGTCTTCCCTTGAAGTTTGGAAGGAGCTGCTTATGGACAGATTGTTTATCTGAGCTGGAGAAAGACACACACAGTGAGACATCAGCCTACAGCTTATAATCACTAGGAGCATAGTGGAGACCTGGAAATCTGAACACATATGCAGGCCAGCGATTTTCCAAACTATTGGACTGTTTGTTTTGCTCCACCCAGGGTTAGCTGAATGAGAGCTGGTTGGTGAGGAGCTGTTTATCAGTTAAGGTAGTACTTCAGGGACAAGTTAACAGTCTCTTCTGGGTTTGTACCTGTGTTTCTGGCATATTGATGAAGTAATTTATTATTTTTATATTATTATTTATCATATTGCTATTATCATTAAAATGATTATTATTTTTTTATTATTATTATTAATTGTTTCCTATTATTTCTAACCTACATGCATTGCGCTATTTAAAAAGCAATAGCATAAATGTGTTCATGAATATTATTGCTGGCATATAAACAAGGTTGTTCATCACTGTGTTGCCAAATTGCCAGCACGCGTCTTTATCACATTGAATGGCATACAGATTCTTTTGCTACCTGCTAAAAACTGCTTTGCGTAAAAGGTGGCATATTGCCTGTAGTAGTGGATGGCATATTGGGAGCAAAAGTAAAGATGCAAGATGATTTGTTAACATCTTTGGAAAATAAGCTTGTTTAGATTGTAGAAGCCTTTACTCTTATGTGTACATTAGTGGAATATGCTACAACTCCAATGTTTCTAACTCCACCTGTGGTGAATCCACAGACTGCAGTTCCAGTGCCTTCACATGCTCCAAGTTCTGATGCCTGATTAAGCAACCTGGCCACTTCCTAATATTTTGGTAGTCATCCAGTTTGTAGAGGTTTCTTCAACAGCGCTCTCTGCATCATCCAGTGCTGTTCATCGCTGCGAAGTTCAAGATCGCCTTTGTGATGTCCCTTCTTGTTGGTCAGGCACCAGATTGTATTGTACTATTGTGGGAGAAAGAATCATCATAGGTATATGACTTAGAACTGTTTTTACAAGGATTCGTTTGAACCTTTAGTATCCCTTCCAGAACGTATACTTCAGTTAATTAAATTCTGTGCCTTCACCAAGGTACACAAACTGTTGCTCCATACACTATTCAGTTCAATACCTTAGTAGCTGAGTAAGTTGGGATTAGGCAGCTTTCTCTGAAATCTATTGCATGGGACTGTCTGAAAGCATTAAAGATGATTTAACTCACTTTGATCTGCAGCTACTTTCCATGAGTTGATAACTCTAGTCAACAGCATCAACACTTTGGAAATGAGTAGCTGTGAGGTCTCTCCATGGCAAAAGTGCTCATGTACACGCCATCTACAATATCCAAGAGTTGCCAGCTGCTACCCCTGACTTTGTTCCCACTGAAGAACCAATAAAACTCTGTAGTATTCATCTGTCTGAGGCTGAACACAGGCAAAGTACAGCTAAAGGTCTATGCTTCTATAGGTGACATAAAGACCATCTATTGAAATGAATGCCTGAAAAATCTGGGATGTTGGGAACTGAGGGTTAATGAGGAGCATCCTTCAGACAAAATTCCACCAGCTTCTTGTTGCCACAAAAGACTTTTGGTACCCATCAACTTAAAGTCAAGTCATTGAAATTCAGGGTATTGTTATTTCAGGCTCAGAAGCAAATGAACTAAGCAAGAAGTTAGCCCAAAGACATACAATCACAGTCAATGACAAAAAACAGCAATGGCTTGTCTATGCTATCAATGGCACCTCTGATTTCCTAGCAGACTTGTGAGCTTACTATACTTAGTTTACAGAAGAAAGAAAAAATCAAGCGAGATATCTTGTATTTGCCATCTACTGAGCTGATCCTAGGAAAGTAATGGCCCCAATGTCATAAATCCATTTATGCACACATTCTCACATGGAGTAACACCTGTTAAAATAGGTGCTTCCAAAATTTCCTCCTAGAAGTGAACCATCAAAAATTACTCATGAAAAGATTCCTCACTGCATAATGTCTCTCAAGTCACGGCCACATGCCAAGAAGAAAAAGGGACATAGATGTAATGATGTGGCTACAGTCACTTCTAGGACTATGCCAAGAAAAAGAAAAAGGGACATAGATGTAATGATGTAGCTACAGTCATTTCTAGGACTTCTGAAAAGACCCAAATAAGTAATAAATCTCCAAAGTCATAAAAAGGTTCCTCACTGTAAAATATCTCTCAAGTCAAAGCCACATGGCAAGAAGAAGAAAAAGGGACATAGATGTAATGATGTGGCTGCAGTCACTTCTTGGACTTCTGAAAAGACCCAAATAAGTCATCGTTCTCCAAAGTTTGAGCCAGTACCTTTCTGAGTCTCATTATCACCCCAGAGAGTTTATCTATGTTTCCTAAGAAAATGGCATCAGTAAAACAGTGGCTTGTAACTAAAGACCTAAAGGGTACCCATGGCTGAGTTCTGCCACAATATTGCCACAAATTACTCCCTTAAAACAAAATAAAACTCTGTAGTATTCATCTGTCTGAGGCTGAACACAGGCAAAGTACAGCTAAAGGTCTATGCTTCTATAGGTGACATAAAGACCATCTATTGAAATGAATGCCTGAAAAATCTGGGATGTTGGGAACTGAGGGTTAATGAGGAGCATCCTTCAGACAAAATTCCACCAGCTTCTTGTTGCCACAAAAGACTTTTGGTACCCATCAACTTAAAGTCAAGTCATTGAAATTCAGGGTATTGTTATTTCAGGCTCAGAAGCAAATGAACTAAGCAAGAAGTTAGCCCAAAGACATACAATCACAGTCAATGACAAAAAACAGCAATGGCTTGTCTATGCTATCAATGGCACCTCTGATTTCCTAGCAGACTTGTGAGCTTACTATACTTAGTTTACAGAAGAAAGAAAAAATCAAGCGAGATATCTTGTATTTGCCATCTACTGAGCTGATCCTAGGAAAGTAATGGCCTCAATGTCATAAATCCATTTATGCACACATTCTCACATGGAGTAACACCTGTTAAAATAGGTGCTTCCAAAATTTCCTCCTAGAAGTGAACCATCAAAAATTACTCATGAAAAGATTCCTCACTGCATAATGTCTCTCAAGTCACGGCCACATGCCAAGAAGAAAAAGGGACATAGATGTAATGATGTGGCTACAGTCACTTCTAGGACTATGCCAAGAAAAAGAAAAAGGGACATAGATGTAATGATGTAGCTACAGTCATTTCTAGGACTTCTGAAAAGACCCAAATAAGTAATAAATCTCCAAAGTCATAAAAAGGTTCCTCACTGTAAAATATCTCTCAAGTCAAAGCCACATGGCAAGAAGAAGAAAAAGGGACATAGATGTAATGATGTGGCTGCAGTCACTTCTTGGACTTCTGAAAAGACCCAAATAAGTCATCGTTCTCCAAAGTTTGAGCCAGTACCTTTCTGAGTCTCATTATCACCCCAGAGAGTTTATCTATGTTTCCTAAGAAAGTGGCATCAGTAAAACAGTGGCTTGTAACTAAAGACCTAAAGGGTACCCATGGCTGAGTTCTGCCACAATATTGCCACAAATTACTCCCTTAGGAACCATGCTGCTGATGGAAGAGTACAGGATCTCCAACAGCTTTGAAGCATGGCTTGGGAACTCCTGGAAGGGGCAGCTTCCACCATTAAAAAGTATGCAGACAGACACCTAAGAGAGTTCCCTAAACTTAAGGAGGGTGACTAGGTTTGGTTGGCACCTGAGGTTACAGCAACTGTCTCAAAGCCGGGTACAAGGTTCATTGATCCATTGCAGATATAATTCAGGGTCAGTGCTGTGGCTTCCTCACTATACATCAATCAGGTATTCCATGTGTTGCTCCTCAAGTTGTGGGTCCAAAATCAGTGGCCCACTCCAGCCTCCACTCCATCTTCCCGATGTGGTGGAGGATTGTGAGGTAGAGATGATGCCTGATTCTCTGTTCTTCAGAGCAAGCCTTCAGTATCTTGAGGAGTGGAATGGTTTTTGCCTTCATAGGTTTTTTCAACTTCTATTGAAGATTTGTTAAAGAATTTCTGCCATCATACTTAACTGAAAAATGTGCTGACCCAAAACACTGGAATCCACAAGCACTTCATGCCTTACAATGTCTAAAGCTTTCACTTCAGCTCCCCTACTTCATTACTTCTTTTACAAGTCTCCTGAAGGAGCTCTCCATCCACATACATATCTGTCTAAAAATGTCACCCCTGCTGCAAAGAACTACAACATAGGAAATCGTCAACTTCTTGCTGTTAAGAAGAGTGACACCATTTATTAGAATGAGCTAGACACCCCATTTAAGTCTTGAATTACCATTAAACTTTGATTTCAGCAGAGAGATTAAACTTGAGTGGAAAGATTGTCTCTATTTTACTCCTGATTCAGGTATATGCCCTGTCTCATTTCTTTGATGTGGAATCTAGTCCTGAGTTTTCCCCCCAAAATTTTCCCATTATGTTATGTAGCTGCTGAAAAATCTCAATCTCCAAGAGATGATTTTTTTAGACCTACAGATACCAACATCTCGATTCTATGTCCCACCAGACTAGTGGTTCTCCACTAGGCTTATGCATCAGTCTTGTCAAGTCATCTGGGTGTGAGGAAGACCATGAAGTTTGTGTCAAGGACTTTCTGGTGGCCCCATATGGCATCAGGCATCAATGATTTTGTGGTTACCTGTGATGCCCATTTAGCCATCTTCAGCCGCTTGAAGTCCCAGCAAAGGCCTAGACACACTTAGCCATTGACTTCATTACTGAACTCCCGCCATCCAAAGATAACACTTTTATCTAGGTTGTTGTGGATTATTATTTACATCAGGCACACTTTGTACCTATGCCAAAGTTGCCTGCTGCTCCTGGTTTTCTGATCATGGAGTCCAGTTTGTATCCATATTCTGGAAGACCATGATACTCGAGATGAGCATCTTCTTGGTTGACTCAATGGAGTGTATAAACATACAAATCCGTCCATGGAACAGTTTCACTGTTGCTTTTGCTTTGCTGAGGAGGATTGGGTAGACCCCCTACCCTCACTGGGTTCTGCCACAATAATGCCACAAATCACTCCCTAATGACCTGTTCATTTTTAGTTCTTGAACTTAAAAATAGAAACAAATAACATAGTAATTTTGACATGTTCAAAGGTTTGGTCATCCTTCCAGGTCTAAGGCGCAGAACTTGAGTAACTCATTAGGCCTTAGGCAGGTCAAGAATTGCCATTTGGAACTGTCAGCATTCTAGAGTTTAATACATTTTCTTACAACATTATATTGTACTCTAAGGAACTGACCAAGAATCTGCCAACAAAACAAGGGAGAGCTATGGAAAGCACTTCCAGCTTACAGTTTCCACTGTCTGAAATGTCATTTAAAAATGGCAGTTATGGGGAACTATGGAATTCAAGGCAAGATCTGGAGTACCAAGAACATTTTTAGGGCTGCTTGTATGCTGGGCAGAAAGGGAAATCAAAAACCTCCATATGACTTCAAAGGACTTACCATTCCACTGTGCAGCACTTCTTGCACAAACATGATCTGCATAGAAAGGTCATCAGAAGACTCAAGGTCTGAAGTATACAAAATAACATCTAGATAAGCCAGAGACACCTTATTACCAAGTGCTATGGACTGATAAAGTAAATATATACCTCTTTAGCCACAAGCACCTAAAGTTTTGAGAAAAATGGAGCAGCATTTGGGGGGTTGATCTTGTATGCTTTGAGGTTGTGTAGCATCCAGTGGCACAGAAAACATTGTACGGGTGGATAGAAAAATGAATTCCACTAAATATCAACAAATTCTGGAAGTAAATATCACACAGTAAAGAAACTGAAGTTGAAAGAGACAAGCAACAACAATAAAAAAAGATCCAAAAATACACCTCGAAATCCACCATGAACCTCCTCAAGAAACACAACCTGAAGCTTTTGAAGTTGCCCTCACAGTACCCAGACATGAACATCACTGAAAACCTGTGGGAAGATCTGAAATTCTTTGCATGCAATATGATGATGAACTAGAAGTGGTTTGCGAGGAAGAGCAGGGGCAAATTCCTAAAGCAAAAAACTTTTACAAGCTGTGATATCTACCAAGGGGGTGTTACTACATACTGACCTAGTAGGGGGCCTAAGCTTTTATACATGCCACAATGAATACTTTATTTTTCTCTATTGTTTAAGATCATCAAATAAAAAGGTACAGAGGTTATGTTTACTTCTTTTCACTTCAAAAATAAACAAAATATGTAATCTGCCCAGGGTTGCCCAAGCTTTTAAAGACAAATTCTGAGTAATGTACATCATTATTAAAGTAATATGTATCGTTTAATAGTTGTTGAAAATAAAAAATATTTTTTTTTATTCTGATGCTGGCTAGTGAATGTGTAAATAAGATGTATTTCTTTTCCCTACATATTAAAATCAGTGTTTTTGTCAAGACATTGTTAGTGATATAAAAAAAGTTTCTCTAACAATGATCCCAGATGAACTAATTTGTCCTGCCTAGTAATGGAGCTCTTAGATTATTTGATACAAGAGGAGGTTGTGGGGTATGTTAGTTAGTTTTTAAACTGTCAGTTTTCTCCTTGAGCAGAAGTGTGAACCTCTTTTTACCCGTGTCTATAAGGGGCATGGTTAGCTCTGCTTCTGTGCTGGACTATCATGGAGCTTGAAAGCCAAATTATAATTAGCACATCAAAGCAGCCAATTAATATATGAGAGCCTTTCATTTGCATGTAAATACAACCACAACAACACTGAATGGAACATAAGTCCTTGGGACCAAGTCGTTCTGCTTGGAGATCAACTCCTATAAGCAAGGTTCTGATTCCTATTACTTTCCAGCTCCCATTACCTTTTCACTCCTCACATTCACCCTGTGTTTGTTGTGTCTCTCTAAACTAATGGTGGTTAACACTTTCACAGGCATATATTATTCTATCTCATTTGTTAGAAGGAATTTGCTGGGAGCCTCAGTCACACTCCAGTGCTGCTCTACCAGTTCCATAAGAGGTACCCTTCAAGTCATTTCTAAATAGGGTCAGGAGGGAGGAAGCCATAATTTGTAGGGGTATTATATTGTTTGCTGAGTTATTTCAAACACAAGTATATATTGTTTTGCTTAAATGCAATAGTGTATACGCATTCACATACCTGAGAGTGAGAGCAAAAAGAGTAGACTTGTAAACAGGGCCTGTGAATGGACAACTTTGCCACAGAAATTGATTTTTCGAATGTAGCTTAGTGTATAGCGTAAATTTAATATTTTTTGCACTTAGCACACACAGGTTTTTGACAAGAATCATGCTTGGCACCTAACAGTATACCAACTCAGTAGAAACCATAGCAGTTGGCGTCTTCACAATAAAGCATGTCTCCATATTCTGTCCCTGATTCCCTGGTTCTGACTCCCTGCTTTTGACTATTCATTTAATTACCATGTAGTTGTCTTTAAATTTAAATTACTTAATTAATTCTTATAATTATCAATAATTAGTTTGTGTTTGACTGCAGACATTCATTATCTATACTTCAGTGGCGGCTGGTGACTTTTCAAGTTGGAGGGGCGACAGGGCGAAACATAGCCACTCCCCCTTTTCAAACCACACCCATTTTTATAACTCCTCCCCTGACGTCATAATGACCTTTATAAGCCCCGCCCAATGACCTTATGCTTTTAAAGCCCATTGAAATACATGATCTGCAATGCAGAAATGTCAAGAAGTAAAGTAACAATGTGTTAAATTCATTGGTATACAATATAGATTGAAAAAACTCATGTGACAAGACTACAGCAATATCATAATTGCACCTATACGTATTAACAGAAAAATTAAAGGAGTGACACCTACCATTAGTCGGCTCTTCTTCTCAGGGTATTCACGTTCATTAAGTTGACCAATGAGTAGAAACAAATCTGCAGCCACATAGGGTTTGCACCTGGGGTTGGAAGAAAACAAGCAAATCAATCATACCATTCAAGAACAAAACCATACTTAAAAAACATTAAACGACCAAGTGGAACCATATAGGCCCCAAACATACCTTAGAAGACCAAGTGTGACTATATAGGCCCCAAACATACCTTAGAAGACCAAGTGTGACTATAGGCCCCAAACATACCTTAGAAGACCAAGTGTGACTATATAGGCCCCAAACATACCTTAGAAGACCAAGTGTGACTATATAAGCCCCAAACATACCTTAGAAGACCAAGTGTGACCATAGGCCCCAAACATACCTTAGAAGACCAAGTGGAACTATATAGGCCCCAAACATACCTTAGAAGACCAAGTTTGACCATATAGGCCTCAAACATACCTTAGAAGACCAAGTGTGACCATAGGCCCCAAACATACCTTAGAAGACCAAGTGGGACCATATAGGCCTCAAACATACCTTAGAAGACCAATCAGCACTGCATAGGCCCAAACCAGTGGATCTTGGGATTCAAGAAAACAACAACATTTCACTTCTGTTTAGACCACACAATAATCAATGTCAAACAAACACGTTGAATTAGCATATGGATAACCATATGAGCAGTAACGCCACGCCAAGGCTTCAACAATTGTTACTGACCATTCACACACCTTTCATAGCTCCTTCAATATGCACACCCACACACCATTCATACTTTACTTACCACTAGTTATTTTTGGTAGTGAGGTGGTGCCATTTCTGAGAACTTTACGTACCCTTGAAGGTGCCTCCAATTCCTTCAAACCAATGCATTTAACCGCTACAGGGCCATGGTGCTTTTTAATTACTTTTTTGATCCTCTTCAATGTGGAGAAGCATCTTTCTGGTTCTTTAGTAGTCTTCGTTGTTGTAAGCAGGATTCCTTATAGCTTCACTCACTCTGTTAGATTATGTAGATTAAATTGATGCTAAAGTTGCTGCAGAGCAACAGCACTTGTACAGACATGGAATTCTTGCTTCCTGTACACAAGTGACAGCTACCCTTGGAAGTGCCTCCAATTCCTTCAAACCACGCCAAGGCTTCAACAATTGTTACTGACCATGCACACACCTTTCATAGCTCCTTCCATATGCACACCCACACACCGTTCATACTTTACTTACCACTAGTTATGTTTGGTAGTGTGAGGTGGTGCTGCTTAACGCAGTTTATCTTTGCACACCTTGGGGGTATGCATTCTTCTTTGCTTCAATCACTTGTATTTTAATTTTGCACGGCGATCTTTCAAAGAACAAAACTTCTCAATGGTTTTTTCATTGAAGTGTGGGATCTCGGAAATCAGTTGCTTTTCCATTGAGAGCATCGCCAATGCATTCAACCGCTCCAGGGACATGGTGCTTCTTAAAAAGGTTTTTATCCTCTTCAATGTTGAGAAGCATCTTTCTGATTCTGCAGTAGTCATTGGTGTTGTAATCAGGATTCTTAATAATTTTACTGTCTCTGTGAAATCATTCTGCAGATTAAATTGATGGAAAAGTTTGTGCAGAGCAACAGCACTTGTACAAGTATGAAACTCTGTCTTCCCATACAGAAGTGACAGCTCAGTGCGTAATTGTTCCTTCTTCAGTATTGGATATGCTTGCACGGTGTCTTCCAGAGCTTGGGTTGGAAAGCAAGTGCCATGGGTTTTATACAAGTCACTTTGAACAAGTTTGGCACTGACTAGGTGATTTGAAAATGAAAAACGTTCTTTTGCATGAACCACCACTATGTCACATACCTCTCTTGAAAGTTGTCTCAAGGTTGAGATCTCCGCACTCCGTCTGTTGACTGTTAGATCGCTTGGCAAACTTGCTTCTATCTCTTCCACAGAATTACGGATTTTCTGGATGCTGGCGACAAAGTCTTCTGTGACTTTTTTGATATAAACAGTATCCGTGTCTCGCTTCTGAAGCTGACTATAGAGGATGTCTACATGTGGCATTATTAAATGAAATAATTTAAGGAAGTAAAGGAACTCCCTGTCTTCCAGCATTCCAATGAAACCTGCGGCTTCCCGTATAGAAGTTGGATCAAAGTTTAGACATGCTTCAATTGTCTGGAAACACTCAAGTAGCGCATCTCTGTTCTCGTAGATCACGTTCACGGTCCTAACGTTGAAGTTCCATCGTGTCGGTGCACCTCTTGGAAGTCTTCTACCAACTACCTCATCCAGAACTCCAGTCCTTTTTGGAGAGCGTGAAAAAAAAGATGGTATGCCGCCTATGTTTGAAAAAAAAACTCTAACTCTTCCAATCCTTGAAACTGCTTTCTCCATTATTAGGTTCAGTTGGTGAGCATAGCAATGGACGTAGTGTGCGTTCGGGTACACGTCTTTTATTTTTCTTTGAACTCCTCCTTGATCTCCACGCATCACACTGGCACCATCATAGCTTTGAGCTATGAGTTTCTTCTTGTCTTCTGGCTCTGGGAGAACAGTATTCAGTGTTTCCAGCACAACAGCAGCAATGGAGTCTGCATCCGTTGATTTCATTTCCGTGAAGCCATCAAATCTTTCCACCACTTGATGCTTCTTGTCAATGTAGCGATAGACTACAACGCACTGTGTCCTAGCGGAAATATCGGTTGTTTCATCCGCTTGGATTGCCACAAACTGGGCTTCCTTAAGCTCTTGGTGAATCACTTCCTTTATAACTTCATGCATGCAGTCCAGTAGCTCATTCTGCACGGTTTTGGAAGTCCCCCTAAACACAGTTGCAGTCTTCAAATGCTGTTCCATTGCACTATCGATACTGCCAACCAAATCCACCAGGCCTCTAAACACTCCTGGATTTAGCGATGTTTCACTCTCGTCGTGTCCTCTTAATGCCAGTTCAAAGGCGCCACAAAAGCGAACACAATCAATTATCTTCGAAAGGATGTACCGGTTCTTAGCCACTTCTTCGTTGTGTTTTTGAATGCTGACTTGGTATCCTTGGTCCAGTTGAACAGCAATGTTCGCCTGTCCAAGCATCTCAAACTTGATCCTGTTATCCAAGTGAGCTTTAGAACTTTTGTGTTTTGCCAATTTGTCAGCTAGATGTTTGACGTCAGTCACTCCAGTTTTGGTCCAAGCAGCGTCACCACCAAATAGGATGCATGGGAAACAATATAAGGACTTCCTAGAAACGCTTCCAGAAAGCCAGTCGTTCTTCTTGTACCATTCAGTATTGAAATTACGGACATATTGCTTCCCTCTATCTCTTGCGATTTGCTGCAGATTTATCTCTGGTTGGTCAGCTCCTAACCGTTTTACTTCCACCTTCTCCTCATAGGTTAGGGTGGCGAAAGGCTTCACAAGTAGAGAGTCAATAGTATTCATTTCTGATATTGATACCAATAAAAGAAAGAGATCACGGTATATTAATTTATATTATGTCACAAAATTACTTAAAAATAACAGTGTGTTGATTTCATTGGTATACATTACAGATTGCAAACCCTCATGTGACAAGACTACATCACCATCAAATTTGCACCTATACACATGGACAGAAAATTAAAGGCAATGATACTCACCAACAGTTGACGCTCCTTCTCGGGGTATTCACGTCCAGTAAGTCAACCAACGAGTCCAAAGAAATCTGATTCCACAGATAGTTTGCACCTGGGAAGTTATAGAAAACAAAAAAAAAATATTAGAACGTTTAAGACCCAAACTGTAACGTTTAAAACCTTAAAAGAGCAAGTGTGACCATATAGGCCCCAACCGCACCTTAAAAACCCTAAATAACAAATTGGGACCATATAGGCCCCAACCGCACCTTAAAAACCTTAAATAACAAATTGGGACCATATAGGCCCCAACCGCACCTTAAAAACCTTAAATAACAAATTGGGACCATATAGGCCCCAACCGCACCTTAAAAACCCTAAATAACAAATTGGGACCATATAGGCCCCAACCGCACCTTAAAAACCCTAAATAACAAATTGGGACCATATAGGCCCCAACCGCACCTTAAAAACCCTAAATAACAAATTGGGACCATATAGGCCCCAACCGCACCTTAAAAACCCTAAATAACAAATTGGGACCATATAGGCCCCAACCGCACCTTAAAAACCCTAAATAACAAATTGGGACCATATAGGCCCCAACCGCACCTTAAAAACCTTAAATAACAAATTGGGACCATATAGGCCCCAACCGCACCTTAAAAACCCTAAATAACAAATTGGGACCATATAGGCCCCAACCGTACCTTAAAAACCTTAAATAACATATATACAAAAAAAAAAATATATATATATATAAATATATATATATATATATATATATATATATATATATATATAAAAAAATTGATATCAATATATCACAATAAATAAATATATATATATATATATATATCAAATTGTTATATATATATATATATATATATATATATATATATATATATTTATTTATTGTGATATTTTGATATTAATTTATATATATATATATATATATATATATATATATATATATATATATATAAAAAATTACACATAAATATACATAAACATATACATACAACAATATATATTAATTGATATTTATTATTTGATTAATTGATGTTCTTTATTTCATGATATATTATATTGTTCATGCATTTCTATTACACTTTATTTGTTATACATATTACAGTGCTATTTTTTGGCTATACATGTTACAGGATATTATCCTGTAACATGTATATCACATAAAATAGCCCTGTAATATGTATAATACATACAGGGTCAAACAAGTTCACACTAACCTTTTTTACCCTTACAGGCTTCCATACCTGCTTGCTGATTTGCTAATTTTTTAAAGACTCTCATTGGTTGAAATCGATGTCAATCAAAAATTTCAGCCAATCAGAGTCCTTCAAAAATTAGTATATATAGCAGACCGTGGGAAAAAAACAATTAATCGCGGGAGGGGCTCCTTGTAGGAGGAGCTCTTTTTAGTGTGTTGTTTTTTTTTTTTTAGAGCGTCGGTTTTTTTTTTGGAGGCCTCTTTCAATGGGCCAGAATGGATGGATGGATGGACAATGGCTTCAATCAAGATTGGATTATTTTTGATCATTGGCTTCAATCAACATGGATTATTTTATTTTTGATCATTGGCTTCAATCAACATGGATTATTTAATTTTTGATCATTGGCTTCAATCAACATGGATTATTTATTTTTCATCATGACTATATCCAGAGAGGACAGAAGGCCAACGCTGGAGGGGTCAATTTTACAGGTAAGTATGTGCTGTTGTTTATTTTATTTTTTATTAATGTTTGTTTAAAGCTGTTTATTTTTGTATACAATGTGTTGTGTTACTAACTGTACTAACAATGTGTGTATGTGCTGTTTATTTTATTTTTTATTAATGTTTGTTTAAAGCTGTTTATTTTTGTATACGATGTGTTGTGTTACTAACAATGTGTTTGCTTACTGTGTGTAAATTAATTGTAATAATGTTGTTACTGTATTTTTTTTTTCCCTTCCCTTATTTTTATTTTATCTTTAGAAGTGACATGCACATATACATGCCTGTTACTTCTAAAAATGGAATAAAAATAGGGGGGGGGTTAGGTAGTTGGTTAATGGTTCATCCAGGGTGGGGTCGGTCACGGTCAGGCGCCCATCGGTCGCCCATAGGCCACGACCAGGGGTGGCACAGGCCTCATGGGGGTGAACATCCACCCCCATGTGGCCTGGTCAACCCCGCTCACTGCCCGAATACCCGGGGTAGCATAGGCCGCATCGGGGTGGTGCCGGGGGCCCGGTGGTGATCGGGCCTCGGGCAGGGTGGCATACATGGAGGTCATCAGGGGTGGCACAGGCCTCATCAAGGGGGTGATCCGATCACCCCCATGTGGGCCTGTGCCACCCCGCTCACCACCCGACTACCCCGATCCCGTGATCGGTGTAATCCGGTGGTGGCATGATGGCATAGCTAGGCTAGCATAGGGCAGGCCTGATCGGGGGTGGCACAGGCCACATGGGGGTGATGGCTGGGGGTGGCACTGGCACCAGGCATTGTAGGCCTAGGGTCGTCGGTGGTAGTTGGTGGGTGGCTGGGTAGGTGTCACTGGCAGGCCAGGCAGGCATAGTGGGGGACTGGGGGTAACTGGTCACCCCTAACTTTTATTAGGGGCTACTAGGGGTTTTGGTTTGGCCAGGGGCAGGGGCAGGTGCCAGGCAGAGGCAGGTGTAGACTTACTGTGTTAGGCAGGCAGAGCAGATGAGTAGATTCAGCCAGGGAGGTCTCTCAGTCTCAGCGTGACCAGGGTCAGGAAACAGAAAGGGGGAAGGGACAGGGAACTGGTGGTTTTATTGACTGTATCAGTCAATCAAAATCAAACTCGAGGCCCTATTTGCTGGCGGGCGCTCAGGGCTAACGGTCTGGGTGGGTTTAGATTGTTCTCTTAGTAACTGTACAACCTTCCATCATTGATTGGTCAATGATGGAAGACTGTCATTTATTAATTGATACATTTATGACCGCCCATGCATATCGTCACTGTGATGGTGGGCGGCATGCATTAACGGTCAGTGGGCCAGGCCAGGACTCATTGAAGAGAAGAGTCTAAAGGTTAGTGTACACAGTGTAACTATTGTAATTTGATCACACAGGGTGCAGGCAGGGGGCGATAGATAGATACACAGCATTAGTTAATGTAGCGCAAGGGTTATTTTAAAGTGACAGTGTCCCTTTTCTAACTTTAATTCATTTTAATACTATTTAGACTTGAAATGATGATGTACACCTTATATTTATTTGTTTTTGGGTTATACTAATACATTGTTGTGTTTTTTTTATTGCAGGGTGAAGAAAATATTTGGGGGGGCGTTTGCCCTGACGCCCCAATGGACGGGCCGCCCCTGCTATACTTTCTGTTTTATTGAAGAGGTCGAGTGCCTGCAATGATCCATCATGCACATGTTCTGTATTTGCATTTCATTTGTTAGTTTACACATACCTGTTCTTTTTTTTTTTTTACATTTATACTTTTGAATCCACTTTGATGATGTTAGTACATACTATATCTGTCATTGTTTTATTTAAAGTCATTTATTTGGATGTCATATTTGTATGCCTTATTTTTACTATGTAGTTGTAGTTTTGAACTTATTTTTACTACTTTAATAGATAGATAGATAGATAGATAGATAGATAGATAGATAGATAGATAGATAGCTAGATAAATAGATAGATAGATAGATAGATAGATAGATAGATAGATAAATAGATAGATAGATAGATAGATAGATAGATAGATAGATAGATAGATAGATCGATAGATAGATAGATAGATAGATAGATAGATAGATAGATAGATAGATAGATAGATAGATAAATAGATAGATAGATAGATAGATAGATAGATAGATAGATAAATAGATAGATAGATAGATAGATAGATAGATAGATAGATAGATAGATAGATAGATAGATAGATAGATAGATAAATAGATAGATAAATAGATAGATAGATAGATAGATAGATAGATAGATAGATAAATAGATAGATAGATAGATAGATAGATAGATAGATAGATAGATAGATAGATAGATAAATAGATAGATAGATAGATAGATAGATAGATAGATAGATACTGATTGAATCTATAATGAGTTACATTTTATGTTTTTATTTTGAAAATTAAATGAAAGAAATAAAGTCATGTCTGGCTTTTAAGTAGACTGTAGAACAAATGGGAAAATGCAATAGCAAACATAGGACAATATCATAGGTAGAGAATTAGTATGACTACATTCAATATTAATGTTGAGTCATTAATTTTAGTCTTAGTTCCTGAGAGCAAAGCTCAATCATACTTTTAAGACTATACAATGACAATGAACTTGTTTATACAACTAATGTCACATTATAAAAGGAAAATACTAAATGAAGATAGAAATCTTGGAAATATATATAAAGGTGTATTATTTAAGAATGAATTAATGATTGAGTTAAATTATATTATACGGTTGTGTTACACAGTACTTCTGTCACAGGTAGTAATTGATTCCACAATTGTATTCATTGTAGGCTTACTAGGCTTCTCATTTTTGTCTAGAATGAACATTGGTGTCTTTGTTGTCAGGTGCTAGCTTTTAGTTTACCTAAAGCTAGTTTTTAATAAAAGAAAAAATGTTGACACCTCTGCAGGACCCTGGAGTGACATCACATATAAAGTTGTTGTAATTGCGAGTTTGTGTGTAACGCTTGCAATTAACGCCGCAAGTTGCGAGTCTTACACACAAACTCGCAGTACTCAGTGCGCAATGCGCATGTGCCCCGAGAGTGCGCATGCACAATGAGTGGCAAAAGGAGGGAGATGGGGCTAAGGAGACACGGGGGGGGGGGGGGGGAGACACAGGGGAGGGAGATTGGGGGAAGGAGACACAGGGGAGGGAGAGGGGGAAGGAGACACAGGGGAGGGGGGAGAAAAGCAGGGGAGGAAGGGGGGAGAGTGAAAGGTGAGGGGGGAAGAGACACATGGTAGGGAGAGGGGGGAAAAGAGACAGATGGGGGAAACAGAAAAATTAAATATTATCCTGTCATTTGTGACAAGCAAATGACTAGTATGATATATTGGTGGTAGATGTGTATGTGAGAGGGGTGTTTATATTTCTGATGCAAGGTGTCTGCTTCTGGGCCAGTGAAGGGTAATGAGTGCTGTGTCAATTTCAGTCTTATCCTAATATCAAACAAAGGCTCTGGACTTGTTCCCTCTGCCTCTACCCCTTCCTTCACTCGTAATTGATCAGCTCTGAGAAAATGATGTAACAAAACACAAAATACATTCCTGAGCTTATAAACAGAATCTTCAAAATTTCAGATTTTCCCAAAAAAAGCTTGATGTTACACAGCTGCTGATATTCTAGTTTGATACAAACTTGACAAACCAGTGTCTTTTTTCTTGAACTACAGCGGTTCAAAATTAAGCTATAGGAAAATGCCAGGCCGGTATGAGGGCGAGAGACAGCAGAAGGTATCATGCAAGAGGGAAATATGGGAACACATGGGAGAGAGGGGGCAATACAACATAATGGAAATATGAATAGAAAGGGTAGAAGTAATGAGCACAAAAGTAATAGGGAGGAATAGAGTGAGCCGAATTAGATTAGATAAAACAGAAATAACTGAGAAGGGCAGAGAGCTAACGGAGGAGTGAGAAAGGTGGAAGATAGAGGAGGAAGGAAGACTGGAGGAATGTGCATGAGACACAAATTAAAATAACCCTTTTGCCAATTGATCTGTTTATATGTTATGTCATCCAGGATCAAGCTTGTTTTATTTCCTACAATTTTTTTCTACTTTGGAAACACAGAGCATCATAAAATGCAACTCAATAACATGAATTTTCATCAATAAAATGTGATTTCTTTTATTTCCAATTTTCCCTCAAGAATAACACATTGTAAAGCTTGTGTTTTTGAGAACATGCAGTTCATACTGTTTATTAATCAAAAATATATTACTATTGTAATTATTTTATAGCAATATGATACATTTACTAATACTATAATTAAAGGAAATGTGAAGTGTCATATTTATAGTGGGCACTTATGAAGAACTTGACTTGATAATGGGATTTGTATTTATAGAGTAAAAAAAATATGAATATTGACTTTAATTTGACTATTTATTTTTGCTATAATGGAGAGTGTTTTTTGCTAACCTAAATTGTCACCTTAGAGGGGCTTTGAAAACTGATACAATCTATATTAATTTCTATTGAAAAGCTGTAATTTGGTAATTTAACATGATTACATAGAGGTTCAATTTACATTTGGATAATCTCCAGATGCACAGTAAAGAAAATATGCATAAAAATAGTTAATAATATAAATAATAATATAAACAAATGTGTTTATTTTTTTTATTTCCCCCCAAAAAAAATCCCATTACAAAGGCTAGTTTCTTAAAGAAGCTTACTGTAAATATGGGACTTCAGTGGATCTTTCAGTTATTTAGAACGCAATTAACCAAATATTACAGTCTGCTGAAACAATACTAAGTTACTGCTTTTCAATGTCCTAAAATTCACTTTTATCTTAGTTTTAGGAACCTGTCCCAGTCTCTCAAATTTTGATAGGTGTTATGTGAATCTGCACACAATTATTTCACATTTTGTTCTTTTTTGTTAATTCTCAAGATTTTTTCCAGACTGTTGAAATGGTTCATGTTGTTCATGAGTAAATGCCATGCATTGCCATATTTTTTCAAGCATTTCATAAAATTAATACAATTCCTCTCTGTTTTCACAATTCTTTTCATGGGAGAACCCCAGCCATTTCCCCTTGATATGTAATCTTTGTCTAACATATGTATCTAAATTACAGCAATATATTCTGAGTATTAAAATACATTAATAACTTCTAAATTTGCACTACTTTCTGCTGCTTGGCAAACCGTGGTCCTTGAAGCAGTGATGTAAAACACCCAAAAACAATGTAGATGAAGCATCTGTTTTCTCTAAAAACATACAAAAAAATATGTCCCTTTGGGGACTGTAGACTTTTTAGGCTCTTTTATCAGTGTGCTCTCAAGCAAGTAGAGACTTAACTGTTTGGTGGTCAGGTAAAATATCACAGATTTGACACAATGCTAACATGCTATTCGGTTTAGCTGTTTTTTTGCAGGAATTCACAGAAGATATATACAGGAAGGATCTTAACAGCACTAGTTTGTCCAAATATCTTAGTGAGTGAAGTGAGATGGTCCCTAGGATGTCTTGCTGATAACAAGGCTACAGGAGTTGATGGAATCCCAGCTAAACTGCAACAAGATCCTGCTAGATGATGTTGTGAAACTGTTGTTTGCATTAAGCCAACAAATTTGGAAACATTAACAGTGGCCAGCAAGCTGCCAAAGGTCAGTCTATATCCCAATACCCCAAAAATGCAGTGCAAAAGAGTGCTCCAATTATCGAACTTGCTTTATGATCCTGCAATCTCAGCTCCAACAATATATGGACAAAGAACTACCAGAGGTTTATATTTACCTCTGCTTCATAGACTTTTCTAAAGCTTTTGGTGAGTGGATCATAATAAATGTGGCAAGTTCTTAAAGGTATGGAGGAACCATGCCATCTCATCTGCCTCCTGAGGAATCTGTTTGTGGCCCAAGTAGACACGGACAGATACAAATATGAAACAACCAAATGGTTCACAAGGCTGTATATAAATGTAATACATGTAATACATAATGTGGCCAGGCTGGACTCCAAATCAGGAATCAATATTGCTGGGAGAAATATCAACAACCTCAGATAACCAAGGATAATACTGTCTGAAAGTGAGGATGAACTAAAGGGCCTATTGATTAGGGTGAAAGAAGAGAGTGCAAAAGCTGACCTTCTAATAAACATTAAAAAGATGCAGATCAAGGCAAATAGATGGGGATGTAGTGGAGGCAGTGACTGATTTTATTTTCCTGAGCTCCAAGATCTCTGCAGATGGTGACTGAAGCCATGAAATTAAAAGATGTTTGCTTCTGAGGAGGAAAGCCATTGCAAGTCTGGACAAGCTAGTAAAAGCAAAGATATTAAATTATCAACAACAAACGTCCGCAAAGTTAGAACTTTAGTATTCCCAATAGTATCATATGGATATGGAATTATCCAGCTACTTTGGACTTTTTATAAGCACTTATGAAGAAGCTATAAGGACTAAAGACATGGCGACAAACCCTATTCTGCAAGTTCTTTGTCCATAAACAGAATGTTAAGACACAGCCTGATGTGCAGCAGGGGCATTCTCTTCTGATAGGAAAATGAAGACTGGTATTATTGGTTATTAAAGTAAACAGCTTAAAATGAGCTAATCTGTGGATCTGATGCTTAAAGAAACCACAATCCAGGACAGAGGCATAGGGAAGAAGGGACAGAGATGTAAAAGAGAGAGAGGATTAAGGGAGGTAAATAGACAATTACTTTATATCACTACAAAAAGTATTTTTCCTGAAAATTGTCATGTGAAGACAGAACTAATTAGGTAGAATATGTCACATTTAAAATTTAAACAAGCAGCTAACTCCATTTTCTTAATTATTATTTCTCATGATGGCTAGACTCAAGCACATAGTATTTTTAACTGGACCAGAGTTCAGGTTAAAATCATTATTCTACAAAAAAAGTAGCAAAACGCCCTTTTCTTTGCAAGTAATAATAGTTATAAAAAAAGTAGATTTGTTTAAAACATGTATTAAAAGGTATATGGAAGTTAGATTGTATTTCTGTTCACTGTTGCCATGTGGGACCTTTAAGAACCCCAAATAATAGGTAAAGGGTTAGTAGTTATACCATGCCACAGGGATTAATAGGAAAACCATGCAATACAGTGGGGGTCTGTATAGACCCACAATGTATATAGAGGTTTAATATGGATATCATGGGGGAGCCTTTTAAGGTTCATTTTCAGATGAAGGTGTTAATTTTTATTGACACTGAGGTTCTTTAAGGACCTCTGTGCCACTGGGAGTTAACTCTTTCAACCACTGAGGTATGTTAGGCAACCCTGTGCTAGGGGTTGACATTTAGGTGCCACAAGGGTTTTTTAAGGATCCAAGGCTGCAGGTGAATATTTACCTTGCCTCTTCAGCCCATCACCTGTAAGTATTGACAAACTGTTGGATGATGCCATCATTACAGTCAACATTATTATTATTAGTATGACTGTGTGTTTAATATTTTAGTAGATTAAAATTTTCTGTTGCTATACTAAATATCCTTATCAATACCAGATCAATTTATTCAACCCCCTGTACAATGCCGCACATTCCTCCACCCCACCCCTACTCTTCCCCACACTTTACTTTTCTCTCACTGTTTCCCTCTCTCTCCTCTTCTCTCACACCAATCCTCTTCATCTTACAGAAGCCATATTAGTTTTACAAGAAAAACTGATAACACTCCTCTCCCACCTGACCCTGATGTATCTTTCTTTATTGAGTCATATAAATCACTTGTACATAATCAATAACACCTGATAACAAAAATACCTATCAAATTGTTGCCAACCCACCCATCATGGCCTTGCTGGTCAAACTTCCATCTCTTCTCCTGCTGCATTAGTGCACATTACTTTTTTTACATATTGCCCATGCATTTTCTGGCCAGGGGCTGAGAGCCTATGCTTTTAATTGGAGGGAGGGTAATGAGGTAGGAGGAAGGAGGCTGAGATGTGGCAGGCTTGCATTGTGCTGCACTATAGCAAGGCAAACATGGCATGGGGGTTTGTGGGCAAATTCACTATATGTACACAACACTGCTCCTCCCTGTACACTGGCATACAAGAGGTATCAATTCATTATACTGCCACTGCCTCTCACTTCCTACTTACCTTGAAGCTTCTTCAGGACCTGACAGCAACACAATCATCTCACTGACTGGCTCTACCTCAAAACACAGCCTGCTCCTTTTATTATATATCCCCAGAATATCCAAATAGGGTTCTACCATATCCTAGTTCGTAAGTAAAAACGAGTGACTCTTGTCTTTGCTTGTAAGAGTAAACATGGTTTATATTGTGAGTTGAATCAGCAAGTCTAAGAGTTATATATTATGATACTTTCTCTGATTGTATCTAGAGTGGGTATAAAAAGTCTACACACCCCTGTTAAAATGTCAGGTTTCTGTGCTGTAAAAAAATGAGACAAAGATAAATTTCAGAACTTTTTCCACCTTTAATGGGACCTATAAACTGTACAACTCACTTGAAAAACAAACTGAAATATTTTAGGTAGAGGGAAGAAAAAATATAAAAATAAAATAATATGGTTGCATAAGTATGCACACCCGTAAATTAATATTTTGTTGAAGAACCTTTTGATTTTATTACAGCACTCAGTCTTTTTGGGTATGAGTCTATCAGCATGGCACATTTTGACTTGGCAAGATTTGCCCACTCTTCTTTGCAAAAACACTCCAAATCTGTCAGATTGCGAGGGCATCTCCTGTGCACAGACCTCTTCTCTTTGTTGATTTGGATGTATGCTTTGGGTCGTTGTCCTCTTCATGTTCAGCTTTCTAGTAGAAGCCTGAAGGTTTTGTGTTAATATTGACTGGTATTTGGAACTGTTCATAATTCCCTCTATCTTAACTCAGGCCCCAGTTCCAGCTGAAGAAAAACCGCCCCAAGGCATGATGCTGCCACCACCATGCTTCACTGTGGGTATGGTGTTCTTTTGGTGATGTGCAGTGTTGTTTTTGCGTCAAACATATCTTTTGGAATTATGACCAAAAAGTTCAACCTTGGTTTCATCAGACCATAACACCTTTTCCCACATGCTTTTGGGAGACTTCAGATGTGTTTTTGCAAAATGTAGCCTGGCTTGGATGTTTTTCTTCGTAAGAAAAGGCTTTTATCTTGCCACTCTACCCCATAGCCCAGACATATGAAGAATACGGGAGATTGTTGTCACATGTACCACACAGCCAGTACTTGCCAGATATTCCTGCAGCTCCTTTAATGTTGCTGTAGGCCTATTGTTAGCCTCACAGACCAGTTTTCTTCTCGTCTTTTCATCAATTTTGGAGGGAGCTCCAGTTCTTGGTAATGTCACTGTTGTACCATATTTTATCCACTTGATGATGACTGTCTTCACTGTGTTCCATTGTATATCTAATGCCTTGGAAATTCTTTTGTACCCTTCTCCTGACTGATACCTTTTAACAATGAGATCCCTCTGATGCTTTGGAAGCTCTCTGTGGACCATGGCTTTTGCTGTGGGATGCGACTAAGAAAATTTCAGGAAAGACCAACTAGAGCAGCTGAACTTTATTTGGGGCTAATCAGAGGCACTTTAAATGATGGCAAGTGTATGCTGACTCCTATTTAACACAATTTGGAATGTGATTGCTTAATTCTGAACACAGCTACATCCCCAGTTATAAGAGGGTGTGCAGACTTATGCAACCACATTATTTTTCTCTTTTTTTCTTTTCTTCCCTCCGCCTAAAAGATTTCAGTTTGTTTTTCAATTGAGTTGTACAGTTTATAGGTCACATTAAAGGTGGAAAAAGTTCTGAAATGATTTATCTTTGTCTCATTTTTTTACAGCACAGAAACCTGACATTTTAACAGGGGTGTGTAGACTTTTTATATCCACTGTATTTGAATATCCACATTGTCTCTTTTCCAGCCCACTAATCCCTTTTCCATCAGAGAGAAGATACATATGAGGATACATACGTTTTTTTCATAAGTACTTGTACTAAACTTTATTTCACACTGTACCTAAAATAAATAAGGTGCCTCATTTGCATAAGAATGTATGAAAATTACAGTTTATTTAGTTTTAACACATAGCCCCTGCTTTTTCTTACCAGGGGCTGAGAGGATATTCTTTGTTCGGAAGTGGAGGAGGAGATGGGTGTGAATGAAGATATATATATATATATATATATATATATATATATACACGTGTGTTTGTATACACACACACTAATATTAAAATTACTGCAGCACACACAACTGATTTGTTAGGCCTACAGGTATTGTTGGGGCAACTTGGTAAACAGACAAGCAAATGTGCTTCTGCACCAAGGTGGTGGCTACATAGTTTGTGCCTAGGGCCTAGGGGTGCCACAACTATAAATACTACTTTAACCCACTTGTACTACAGCAAGCATTTTACACTTTTGTACCTTTGTACTAGATTTGTATAAAAGCACTGTATAAATGTAAATAAATAAAATGAATATTTGTTAAATAAAGTTCTGCACTTAACCACCTATAATTGAATGGTAATTATGAATTAAGTATAATTATGTTGATTAATGGACAAGCTTCATGTGCTGCATGCTAATATGTATTACACTTTAATTATTTAATAAAGTACTGATTTTCTTCTAGGGGGATGAAAAACACATCTGATTGTAAAGAGGCTACTCCTGTCATTTTGTATATGGAACCTGCCAAGCTGTGTGGAAAGCTCAAACCACCCCATCATTTGTGCATATCCTGCTGCAAATACCATCTAAAATAGATTTATGCAACAGCAAAATAATCTTTTTAGAACTTCTTGGAAGTTCTCTTAAAAACTTTTAGAAAACTATACATTTTATATGCAAATTGCGGGATGTTTTCTTTAAAAGATTCATAATTTTATTATTCATTGCATCAACACCAGAGATAAGGGCCGCATTTTTATGTATTGCATGCCAAGGGACAAACTCCTCAGCTGTCCCTGTACGACTAACAAATCAGTTGTTCACTAATTCTAAAATATATATACTGTATATATACAGTGATACCTCGGTTCTCATCCTTAATCTGTTCCGGACGGCAGGATGAGTTCCAAAAAGGTTGGGTTCCAAACAAGCATTTCCCATGGGAATCAAAGTAAATTTAAATAATCCGTTCTGTGCCCCAGATTTTTCACATTTTAGTTTGAACTGATGGTCTTGTTTCTTGATTCAAAATCTTAAAACTACTCTTAAACACTTTTCTGCCTGGCTCCCTCATTTTCTCTCCTCCAACGTTCCTTCACTGGTACTTGGTGATTTTAACATTCCCATTGACACTCCTACCTCCCCAGCTGCAGCCAAACTGCTTGCACTCACCTCTTCCCTTGGCCTCTCACAACTTACACATTCTTCAACTCAACATGCTGGACATTCTCTAGACCTTATCTTCATCAATCTCAGCACAACCTCCAAACCAGTCATCCACCCACTCCCTCTATTTGACCATCACTTACTTACCTTCAACCTCACCTCTTCTTCCTCCCACCACCCTTCTTCAACCCCTGCCACCATCACCCACAGAAACCTGCTAGCACTTGACCCTGCTCCGCTCTCCACTAATATTCAACCCCTTCTCAGCCCCATCACCAACCTCATCTGCCCTGACACTGCCACCTCACTCTACAACTCTGCTCTCTCTTCCACCCTTGATACCCTCGTCCCCATAACCACACGGAGACGCCCTCACTCTCTTCCACAACCTTGGCACACGACACAAACACGATACATCCAGAAGTGCTCCCACACTGCTGAACGGCTCTGGAGGAAATCACGCACCTCTGCAGATTTCCTCCACTACAAATGTATGTTACGCTCCTACTCCTCTGCCCTCAACTTTGCCAAACAACACTACTTCACTTCACTAATATCAACCGTGTCCTCTAACTCTAAGCGTCTGTTTTCACAACAACCCCTTCACCCACCACCTCCTCCCATCCCTTCATCTCTCACAGCTGAAGACTTTGCCAACCATTTTATTCATAAAATTCAAAATATCCGCAATGAACTCTCATCTCACAGTGGCTCACTCACTCTACCATCTAAACTAACCAACCACACCCAGTCTTCTCCCTCCCCCAATCCAACAGCCACTTTGAACTGCCTTGCCCCAGCTACAGAGGATGAAGTCGCCAGCCTGCTATCATCCACTCGCCTCACTACATGTCCTAAGGATCCGATTCCATCTCAGATCATCCCCCCTCTCTCTACCACACTAATCTCAGCTCTCACAAAAATTTCCCCGTAATACTGGCAGGTTTCCATCTTCTCTAAAACACGCCATAATTACACCCATCCTCAAATAACACTCATCTGACTTTGACATTGCTTACTGCAAAGTCAAAAGGTCACTTTTCTATTCTCCTTCTTCTAGATCTCTCTGCTGACTTTGACACAGTTGATCATCCACTTCTACTCCATATCCTCTCCTCCCTCGGTATTCGAGACACTGCTCTCTCGTGGTTCTCATCATACCTACAAAATCGATCATTCAGTATCTCCTTCTCTGACACCTCTTCTTCTCCTTACCTCCTGTCTGTTGGCGTAGCCCAAGGATCAGTCCTAGGCCCCGTCCTCTTCTCCATTTACACATCCTCACTTGGTACCCTTATAAACTCATTTGGGCTGCAGTATCATCTCTATGCAGAAGACACCCAAATCTACCTCTCAGCACCAGATCTATCCCCCTCTTTTCTAACACATGTCTCCAACTACCTCTCTATCATAACCTCTTGGATGTCCACCCACCATCTCAAACTCAACATGTCTAAGACTGAACTCCTTATCTTTCCTCCCTCTACCACAGTGTCAATTTCTCTCATCTCTCTCACTGTCAACAACGACATCATCACTCCCACCTCCCATGCTCGTTGTCTTGGGGTTCTACTGGACCCCGCTTTGTCTTTCATCCCTCATATACAATCACTAACTAAATCTTGTTTTCTCCATCTAAAAACATCTCCAGAATTCGACACTATCTTACGCAAGACACAACTAAAATCCTAATACACTCTCTCATCATCTCTCGACTCGACTACTGCAACTCGCTTCTTGCTGGCCTACCCACCACCCGACTATCTCCACTTCAATCCATCCTGAATGCCTCATCTTCCATACACAACGTTCAGTGTCGACATCACCTCTCTGTCAATCACTCCACTGGCTTCCCTTAGCCTCCAGAATAAAATTAAAAATCATGACCCTAACTTTCAAAGCCCTCAACATCAGCGCACCCCCATACATTTCTGGACTCATCTCCAAATACTCCCCCACCCGCCCTCCAGGTTCTGCTAATGACCTTCTTTTTTCCACAACTCTTGTCACCTCCTTTCACTCTCGCCTTCAGGACCTTTCTCATGCTGCCCCTATTCTCTGGAACTCCTTGCCTCACCCCGCCAGATTATCCCCCTGCCTTAAAACATTCAAAACCTCTCTAAAAACACATTTCTTTAAAGAAGCGTATCACCTTCCACCCTAACACACTCTCACCTCTCTCTCCCTCCTTTTCCGCACACAATACCTTTAGGTTGTAAGTCTACGAGTTTCAATCCCACAAGGTGCTTTGGGAAAAGCACTATGGACACTATGGATTTGAGGCTCAAAGACAGGGCCCTCCTTGCTTCGCTATGTTTAATTTGTATGTATCTTTGTCTTGAACTTATTTTCGTAGCACTTAAGTACAGTGCTACGAAATATGTTGGTGCGTTATAAATAAACAATAATAATAATAACTAAACAGACATACATAAAAAACTATAATTACATCAAATAACATTGAATTTAACTTTAACTGTACTGAGAGGACTTGAGGGCCCAATGGGATGGTGACGAGGTAGAGGAGTAGAATGGGGAGAAAGGTTATTGTTTGGAACTTTAGTTCTTGTAAGAACAGGCTGCAGGTTGGCTCATACAGACACAGACAGCAGATTGCCTCTTACAGACACAGACTGCAGATTGGCTCTTACAGGCACAGGGTGCACATTTGCACTTACAGACACAGGATACACAATGGCACTTACAGGCACAGGCTGCACATTGACTCTTACAGGCACAGGGTGCACATTTGCACTTACACACACAGGCTGCACATTGGCTCTTACAGACACAGGATACACAATGGCACTTACAGGCACAGGCTGCACATTGGCTCTTACAGGCACAGGGTGCACATTTGCACTTACAGACACAGGTTGCAGATTGGCTCTTGAGGGCCCAATGGGATGGTGGCGAGGTAGAGGAGTAGAATGGGTAGAGAGGTTATTGTTTGGAACTTTAGTTCTTGTAAGCAATATTTCCCCCTGTGAGACGCTGCGAGTACCAAGAACAACGTGAACTGGAGCCGATGGGGACCAAGGTACCACTGTGTATACATATATACCCACATATACAAGAACTTTGAAGAGTGTATTAATATGGGACATAAATATATGTGCAAGATTCTTTATTGATGAAGTAAATGTATGCTAAATGTGTTCTATAGTCTATAATAAATATACTAGCAACTTGCCTGTCAAAAATTATGGGGCAATAACATTTTAAGCCATGGCAATGCTGTTTGCGACACAATGTAAAGCTTTTGTGTACTTTTGCTCCTCTGATGGAGTGCAGTATAAAAATGTAAACATTTTTAGTGTTTGTAAAGTATACATTTTTTTTTCCATTACTAATTAATACTTATTAAATTAATGTACGTTAATAATACATTCTGAATGAACAAATGTATTAGGCAGTGCAAAGCATTAATGTATTCATAAAGTAACTGCAGTGTAAAATATGCTATTTAGCATTTTTTTATATATATATTTTTTTTACTATAAATTAATTAATTACTTAATCAATTAATATACTTTATCTATTTCTAATTAATATATCCAGCAATCAATACAGTTGGGCTGCCCTGATGAGAAAGTGTCAGCAATGTGGCAATTGTGCAGTGTAAATAGGCTGCGTGCGTGAGGCCAAACCGTTGGTTTAGTGGGGTAAAGCGCCCATTTAGATTTGTAATGTTATTAGTTGCAAGTGAGTTTTCTAACTTACATTTCATCTAAGTCCTGCATCTTTCAATGCTTCAACTGCTCGCCTCGCAGACAATGAGTGCCTTCGGAGCTCATCGCCTAAGTGCTGCGAGTTTTAATGCCTCAACTGCTCGCCTTGCTACGTGAGGCTCGCAGGCAATGAGCGCCTCTGGCACTCATCGCCTAAGTGCTGCGAGTTTTAACCCTCAACTTACATTTACATACAGTGTTATGCAAAGACGGTATCACTCTTAAGGAGATGCCCATAGGCAGCTACCTTGTTTGCCTAGTAGAAAATATGGCCATGGATGCGATAGGCATGTCATAATGAATTGTACAATCCATCATAGCATTCAATCCAGCTTCATCAAAAGATGGACCAATAATGTTTTTTTAAATTCAATAAACAGGAAGAAATACTGCAATAATAAGTGGGAATAAGGGGATGAGGGGTATGAGGTGAGTTGAATCAGTAATAGAGTACAAAATAGAAGAAAAGGCAGATATTAGGGGTTACAAGCAAGTGCCTCTTAGGATGACTGCAGCCAAGGTGATTATTTCTGCTGAAAGTGTTGTCATCTCTCTTTGAGTGCATATGTTATTTTTATATAGCACTGTTTCATTTATTTTGGCTCTAATACGGTTCAAATAAAGGTAGGTCAATTTCCAAATGGCAGCTATATTAAGTATTCCAGGACCAATAATGCAATATGCAACATATTGCAAGGCTAAATATCTAAGAGACAGATTTATGGTGTAAGTGGAAGCAAGTTAGTAAACATATGGAAGATCATACTTTCAATGTTATACCAAATTATTAGATTGGGGAGTTCTCACCAAATATGTTAAATTGTTCTTAACTGGAGATAACCTCAAAAACACTGAGGTGTGTTGTTTGGGTAGCATTCATTTAGTGTTTCTGGGACAAGATACATTATAGGTATTATCTTCATGTTTGTTTCCGCGATGTGGCTTCTGTGTGCTATGTATTCTAAACAGCCAAGCCTTGGGTGGAATAGTATGACCTATATCTGCTTCCCACTTCTTCAGCTTATTTAGGCCAATAATGCTGGTAATAGAGCCAATGTGTTCATATAGAAGTCTAATACCCCCTTTATGATAGGAGTTATCATCACATAGGAGTTCATACAGTATGTGGTCTCATGAGATCTTGTTTAGGGAGAGATTGTAAATTGCTGAGTGATTTTAATTGTTTGTGGGCTCTCATGTGTAATTATTCCTAATGTGCGTAATTGTTCCCAATGTGCTCTTAGAGAAAGAGAAAAATACTTTTATTGCAAAGTATGCATCTAATACAGAAAGAGAAGGGGACAGACATGCATACTTGGCACACGTGGAGAGATACCGGCAGTGTAAAATGTGACCTTTAGAAAAATTAAATAAAATAGGATAAAACAGACTGAAAGGGGTCAAATGAATATGATAATGATGTCCTTAAAACGAGATTAATGTACCCTAATTGCTGGATTGTAATGTGCCAATAAAATTTACTCTGATTAATAAACAGTGACTAATCACATATATAGTTGTCAGTGTTCGTGACGTTTGCAATGTTGGTAACGCAGTTGCAATCTTGCAAAGCGAGGTCGCAACCGTGAGCCTCGCAATGCGAGCCAGAGGCGCCATCACACATGCGAGCCTCGCAAAGTGAGGCGAAGCAGCGGCGCAGTACTTAGGCTGCAATGAGCGCCGAAGGTGCTCATTGCAGCCTGCGGCGCAGTGAGTTTTGCAACTGCGAGCCAAGCGTGTAACTCGAAAAACCTTACAAACAAAAGAAATAATTTAACAAATATAATAACAGCACAGGGGGAGAGCCAGGAAGCCTGGGAGTCAGGTTGCAAGTGATTTTGAGCCATAATCGGGGGTTTTCGTCAAATCAAAATCAGCTAAGCAAGGAAAAAAATGGCAGACGAAAAACGTAACAATTTCTAAAACTGAATGAAAACGAGGCTGAGCAAAGCCAGGTATGCGGGACTTAGAAAATACACGACGGCCTTTAGCATGTAACACGCAAACATTCAGCAGACACACAGAGGAGAAACACACAGGGAAGGGACAGGGGGGAGATGGTGGAAAGAGTCAATGAAATCTGCATTGAGCAGCCCGTACAGTAGGTGGGAGGAAAGGCTTGCAATGAGCGCCAAAGGTGCTCATTGCGAGCCCCACGATGAGCGCCAAAGTGATTAGTGCAAAGCAGGAAAGTTGAAGGCACTCATTGCAAGCTCCACGATAAGGGCCGAAAGCCAAAGGTGCTCAGAGGAGCAAAAGCCTCACATTGTGTGGCAAACAGCATTGCCAGCCTTACAATTTTAATCCTGTCATTTTTGACGGGCAAGTAGCTATTAATTATATTTGTAAGCTGTTGTTGTTTAGTTGTTTAGTAGTGTCTGACTATGTGAAACTATGGACAGCAGCATGCCTTGCACAACTGTCAGCCCTGCACCTCTGAGCTCCATCAAGCTCATATGCATTGCTTCAATGACCCCATCTATCCATTTCCACCTCTCTGCCTCTGCTGCCCCTTCTAGGGAATCATTTCTTCTCATGATATAGCCAAACTATAGGAGCTTCAGCTTCATGATCATACCTTCCAGTGAAGAGCTTCACTTGATTTCCTGATTCGTTGCATATTCATGCAGTCCAGGGGACTCTGAGTAGATTTCTCCAAAACCACAATTTTAAGGCATCAGTTCTACGGTGCTCAGCCTTCTTTATGGTCCATTTCTCATATGTTACTACTGGGAATACCATCGTTCTAACTATGCTGACCTTTGTTGATAAGGTAATATCTTTACTTTTTACTAGTTTGTCCAAACTTGCCATAGCTTTTCACCCCAGAAGCAAATGTATTTTAATTTCATGGCTGCATTCACCACCTGCAGAGATATTGTATGCCAGGAAAATAAAATCTGTCACTGCCTCCATATCTTCCCCATCCATTTACCAGGAACTGCGATTGCAGTTTTCTTCGTCTTTTTAACTTTGAGCAGCAGGTCAGCTTTTGCACACCCTTCTTCCTCCAACAGAGTAGTATCATCAGTGTATCTGAGGTTGTGGATATTTCTTCCAGCAATATTGGATGCAGTATACTTTCCTGTTGAATACAATGTTACATCTAGATCCTTTTGACTCCTTCCAATATATCTGCCTCTGCTCTCCAAAAAAATCTCTTTATCCACCAAGATTTTTTTCACCATTAATGTTTAAAAGTTTTATTCAGGGATGACCTGAAAAAAGATAATATGCCCCACTCAGTGAGAGGTAACAAATACATATAGACACTCCCACAAGTAGCTTGTTAGGTATGGTGTGATACTGGGGGAGGGAGGACAAATATCAAGTGTTGTATACAGTGGATTATGCAACAGGCTTTGTTAAAATAACATCTTAGAAGACAGCACTTAGCTGATTAAACAGCAAATATACATTTATAAACAACAAGAAAACATGCTTCCAAGTATAGCTGGGATGGTGTTAGTGCTCAATAATTCCCTTAGAGTAGCAAATGAGGAGCATAGTTTGATATAACGTCATGCCAAAAACAAACAGCATATCCAAAGTGAAAAGAAGATTACATGGCTAATGTAACATCTGATACAAACGCAGAAATGACTTGCAATAGCCTGCATAAAGATTTACAACTAATGAGCCAACATGGTCAAGCTTTAGGTGGTGATTTTAGGGATGCAAATAACAATGTTACTTTAAAAACTGCCAGTTAATTACTAGAATTAATAGAGTATTTGCAACAACAGTGAATAGGATATGGTTTGCAATTGCTTACCATTATCACAGCATCCACGTACCCATGCTGTAAAAAAGAGGAGAAAGTGTAGTATAAAAAGGAAAACTTGGTGACAAATTTTAATAAACAAAAAAGAGAATAAGAAATAAGACCATGAACAGTGTAAAGAAGGATATAGACTGAACTTCCGAATAAACAGGTAAGCAATGGACAGAACTCATCCATGAGATCAGGACCTCAGTCTCATCAGAAGTAACTCAAATTACAAGTATCTTAAATGCTAGAATCACTTATTTTGAGGGAAGGACAAAAGCACTTGAAGAAAGTTCAGAGAAATGTAATGGTTAAGTAAAAGCCGATTTAGAGGGTGTTCATTTGACTATAAAAGCTATTGAAAGGACATGGAAGGTTTCTGGATTTCACTAGGAATATAATATAATATACTTTCGTGTACCTTTATTTTTATTAAGAAGTGCTTTAAAAAATTCTGCCTAAGATCATACAATTTGTACTTGTTTGGGTCTGCTCTTTGCAGCTCACAGACTGGGAAGTGCAGTGTTTCAAATTAGCCTGTCAGTGACCTCTGTCAAGTAGCATTTGCAAAATGTTGCCACTGATTGGTTACTATGAGACAGTGTTCTTAGAAGTACACTGTCTTCATGCTACAAAGTGGAGAAATGTGTTAAGAACAATTTTAAGATTTTAAGCTGAAAAAAGTACACAAAAGTAAAGATATATATAGATATATTATATTCATAGTTTAAATCACAATTACCCTACATGTCCCTTTAATGAGACAATTGAAAAATTAAAGAACAGAGGAAGGTGAAACAATGTAAGATAGAAGGGTCTTCTAGAGTCTGTGGCAGCAGAAGAATTAGAGGAAAGTGTTATAAGACTAATTAACAACATTAGTGAGACTGTTTGTTAGTCTTCTTCATGGATACCTATTTGTAGATATATGGAGGGCTAAACATTATTAAAAAATACTATGCACATACACATACCTAGCATGGGTGCATACTTCTAACTCTAGAATTTATATATTTATTTGTGGATCCCTCAGGCCTTGAGTGTTTGCATTAAAGTCACTTCATGGTCTGACCATCATGCAGAAGTATTAGTGTTAAGCAGCTTAATGTACGTGGGGGGGGGGGGGGGGAGTATTTGATCCCTTGCTGATTTTGAACGTTTGTCCACTGACAAATATATGATCAGTCTATCATTTTAATGGTAGATGTATTTTAACAGTTAGATATAGGATAACAAAAAAACAAACAAGAAAAATGAATGGCAAAAAAGTTGTAAATTGATTTGCAGATCAGTGAGGGAAATAAGTATTTGATCCACTATCAATCAGCAGGATTTCTGGCTCCCGGGTGTCTTTTATACAGGTAACAAGCTGAGATTAGGAGCACTCTCTGAAAGGGAGTGCTCCTAATCTCAGCTTGTTACCTGTATAAAAGACACCTATCCACAAAAGCAATCAATCAGATTCCAAACTCTCCATCATGGCCAAGACCAAAGAGCTGTCCAAGGATGTCAGGGACAAGATTGTAGACTTACACAATGCTGAAATGGGCTACAAGACCAACGCCAAGCAGCTTGGTTAGAAGGTGACAATAGTTGGTGCGATTATTCGCAAATGGAAGAAACGCAAAATAACTGTCAGTTTCCCTCGGTCTGATGCTCCATGCAAGATCTCACCTTGTGGAGTTTCAATGATCATGAGAACGGTGAGGAATCAGCCCAGAACTACACAGGAGGATCTTGTTTATGATCTCAAGGCAGCTGGGACTATGGTCACCAAGAAAACAGTTGGTAACACACTATGCCGTGAAAGCATAGTGAAATCCTGCAGTGCCCGCAAGGTCCCCCTGCTCATGAAAGCACATGTACAAGCCCATCTGAAGTTTGCTGATGAACAGCTGAATAATTCAGAGGAGAACTGGGGGAAAGTGTTGTGGTCAGATCTAGCAAAATCTAGCTTTTTGACATCAACTCAACTCGTCATGTTTGGAGGAGGAGGAATGCTGCCTATAACCCGAAGAACACTATCCCCACCGTCCAACATGGAGGTGGAAACATCATGCTTTGGGAGTGTTTTTCTGCTAAGGGGACAGGACAACTGCACTGCATCAAAGGAACGATGGACGGTGCCATGTACCATCAAATCTTGGCTGAGAACATAGCCAGGGCATTGAAAATGGGTATGGGATGGGTATTCCAGCATGACAATGAACCAAAACACACAGCCAAGGCAACAAAGGAGTGGCTCAAGAAGAAGCACGTTAAGGTCCTGGAGTGGCCTAGCCAGTCTCCAGACCTTAATCCCAAACATCAGCCTCAAAACCTTAATGACTTGGAGAGGATCTACAAAGAGAAGAGGGACAAAATCCTTCCTGAGATGTGTGCAAACCTGGTGGCCAACTACAAGAAATGTCTGACCTCTGTGATTGCCAACAGGGGTTTTGCCACCAAGTACTAAGACGAAAGGGTCAAATACTTATTTCCCTCATTGACCTGCAAATCAATTTATAACTTTTTTGACATGCGTTTCTCTTGTTTTTTTTTTTTTTTGTTATTTTGTCTCTCAGTGTTAAAATACACCTACCATTAAAATTATAGACTGATCATTTCTTTTTTAGTGGACAAATGTTCAAAATCAGCAGGCCATCAAATACTTTTTTCCCCACTGTATGTGTTTGGTGAACATTCTCCTTGTGGTGCCTAAATGAAATAACCTTATGAAAAGACAAGAATGTTCAAATTATTAATGAAACAATAACACATTCATTTTACAAATTAGCAAAAGAGAATGGGGAAATTACTTTTGTGTGGACATTATCAGCTCATACTAAGACAAGGCGACTTCAATTAAACAACTGAATGACAAACTACAGATTGTAAAGAGAAAGAATTTAAACAATATGACATGTTTTAGAATAATTTGAGAATTATAGAGGAAGATTAATAAGATAAAACCTATTATGGTAGGAAAAGGCTATATATTTATTATGAAAGAGGAAATAACACTGATCATGCTCTAACTCAGGGGTAGTCAACCTTTTAATAACTACCACCCACTTTTAATGGTAAAATGTCCTTATCGCCCACCAGTGCTGCAGTAACTCATATCTGGTTACATAAATCATTTGATCCTAGCTATGTATCACCCTGTACTTACTAGATAGTGATCCAGTCCTAACTGCTGTTCCTAGGCACTTTCACCAGTTCTCTAAACAGCCAAATGTGGTGCTGCGGGTCTCCGCGGTTGGACATCACTCGTCATCAATGCCACCTAGTGATTACTTGCCGTCCACCATGAAAGGTTGAATCGCCCACTAGTGGGCGGTAGGGACCAGGTTGACTACAACTGCTCTAACTAATAAGTTAATTAAGCTTTCATACTGTTCTTGCTTTAAAACCAATAGTTCAAAAAGGATTTTCATAATTATTACAGCAAAATATATAATCTGGTAGAGTCAGAAACAGCACATCAGGTACCATCATAGAAAAATATTTATAAGTATGCAATTTAAAGGTTTTAATGAATTTAGATGAGGGGAAAGCTTTACAGAGAGGTTTTGTAAGAGGAACTTCTGCTTGTTATTGCAAAACTAAAACAAGCAAATGTACCAGGTGCAGATGGACTCTCTTTGCTATGTTATTAGAAGTTTGCAAGTTTGTTCGCCTGTTTCTCACAAAACTATTTAATTTTGTGCTAGAAGGTGGTTCATTCAGAAATTAAATATAGTGGTACCTCTATACTCGTCATAAGCGTGAGCGGAGGTGGTGTCTTGAATCATACAGGCTTTAGCAAGTGCTATAAGTGCATAAGCATTCTTTTCTAGCCCAAATAACAAATTCAATGAGCTTTGAAGCCGAGGTGCTAATGTACTAGAAGCTTTAATAGTAACTCATAAGCCAAATGTGTATCTGCTGTATACATTATCAACCTATCTTTAATCAACACAGAAGTAAAACTATTTGGTAAGATATTTGGCATTACCCATAAATTGTGTCCTACCAAAAATTATTAATGTTGATCAAGAAGGTTTTATTATAGGAAGACAATGTCAGGCTAATGTGAGGAAAATAATACAGTAATAGATATTGCAGACAGAACCAACAGGGATTGACAATACTTCTGCTAGATGCAAAGAAGCCATTGATAGGGTTTCCTGGTACTTTATATTTCAAAGTATTAAAGAACCTTAATATTCTGAAAAAGTATGCAGAGTGTGGAAGCTTTATATGATAATTCAACTGAGAAGATGAGACTTCCAGGGCAGATAGCGGCAAAATTGAAATTAAGAATGCAATTAGGCAGGGTTGGCTTCATTGCCTTTCACTTTTTGCAATGGTCATTGAAACAATCGCAGAAGTTAGGCAGAATAAAGTTATTATGGATTTGTAGTAGAAGAGTACAAGATAATATTTTATGCTGATGATGTATTGATACCCATAACTTGCTCTAAATTAAAATCATGGAGAGTCTGGGTATAAAGAGCTGTTCTTTGTTGGCGAATGCAGATCCAATGTTGAGAAAACATTTCCATTCAAGTGGGTAGAAGATATAGAGAAGATAGATACATCACAAGGAGAATGTAATGAATGTTTATGGATAGATACACAATTTAGTGGAAATATTTATCTCAAGTGGAATTGTATAAGTCAAATTGTTGCGCATCAAATAACATGAAAATACAAATTAATATTTACAGAGTGGGATCATTAAGACATATAAATTAAAGCAAGTAAAAGTAAAGAAAAATATCCAGGGACAAATAAGTAAATTTTGTTAAAGGACCCTAAACAATTTTTTATTATTTTATTTTATATATTGATTTGTTTATTTTAAAAAACTTTTCTTTTTGAATAAGCTTAGTGCAGAATTTAAAGACTTAAGACTTAAATATAAATGTACGTTGTTCAAGAAAATATATTAATATAATGTTAGATATACATTTGAAGAAACACAAATGTTAAGAAATGAAATTGTAGGTTTGCTTTCTGAAGCAAGTAAAACTTTAAAAAAATAATATATGTTTCGGCTAAAAAGGTAAACTAAGAAATGTATGTAAATTAGAAGTAGTATAATTGAAACCATAGTTGTGGGTCACATTTCTGGGTTTGTGGGTCACATTTCTGGCATCAAGTTGACAAGGAAACCCTGTATTAAAAGGTGATTTATAGCATAGTTTAGTAGATAATAAAATGTAAGATAGTTACATAGTTACATAGGCCCTCATTCAATTGCGATTTGGCCAATTGAATAGTGCTCTAAATAAGCACATAACATATTTTTTTTAAATAAGTTTTTTGTTAGTGAAAACCTTGCTTTTGGATAGATGTTTACTAACTAAAAACTTCTTTAAAAAAACATGTTATGTGCTTATTTAGACCCCTATTCAATTGGCCAAATTGCAATTGAATGAGGGCCATAGTAATTAAGGTTGAAAAAAGACTTTCAGTCCATCAAGTTCAACCTTTTAAGATCTCCTCTGATCTGCAATATGCGGATTAAATATTAATTAATTTATTGTTAATTAATTATTAATCCATTGTTTAATTTTAATTGTAGTTTTATTTTATTATTAATTAATCCAGAGGAAGGCAAACAGACACAAAAACCCAAGTGAGAGCCAATCGTCTCAAAGGGAAAAAAATTATGAATTCCTTCCTGACTCCAGATACTGGCAATCAGATTTCTCCTCTGATCAATACTGTCTCTCTAATTATCCATGATAACTCTGAATTCCCTTTTTAATTTGAAATAAATCCAGTCCCCTTTTTAAAGTTATCTATCGAATACGCTGTCACCACCTCCTCTGGTAGAGAATTTCACAGATTAACCACCCTTACTGTGAAGAACCCTTTTCTTTCTTTAAAGTGGAATCTTTTTACTTCTAACCTCAAGGGATGTCCTTATGTCAGTTGAAAACCTCTTGGCACAAAAAGCTTCCTTGACAAATCTTTATACTGACCCTGGATGTATTTATATAAGGTAATCATATCTCCTCTTAGTTGCCTTTTTTCTAGAGAAAATATGTTTAATTTGGTTAGTCTTTCTTCATAACTTAGCCCCTCCATTCCCCTTATTAATTTTGTTGCCCTCCTCTGTACCTTTTCCAGCTCTTTATGAAGTGGTGCCAAAAATTGTACTCCATATTCCAAATGAGAGTGTACTAGAGATTTGTATAATGGCAGAACTATATCTGCTTCCCTTGCTCCTATACCCTTCTTAATACATGCTACTATTTTATTTGTCTTTGCAGCTGCTGCTTGGCTTTGAGCACTGTTACTTAGGTGGTTGTCCACAAACACTCCCAAATCCCTTTCAATATCTGATACACCTAGATTTGCTCCATTAAGATTATAAATTGCATGGCTATTTTTCCTTCCCAGATGCATAACTTTACATTTATTCATATTAAATCTCATCTGCCATTCAGATGCCCATTCCTCAATTTTATGTAAATCCATTTGGAAGGAAAGCACATCATTATCTTATTTAATTACCTTGCACACCTTCGTGTCATCAGCGAAAATAGAGACACCACACTCCAATCCCACCCCAAGTCATTAATAAATATGTTAAAAAGGAGAGGACCTAATACTGAACCCTGAGGAACCCCACTTACCACATTAGTCCAATCGGAGTATGTTCCATTTACGACAACCCTTTGCTTTATGTCTTTTCGCCAGCTCTCAATCCATAAGCAGATATTTACTGCAATTCCTGCATCTCTTAGTTTGCACAATAATCTCCCAATGTGGCACTGTATCAAAAGCATTTGCAAAATCCAAAAAGACTACATTCACTGAGTTGCCTTGATCCAGGTTCCTACTAACCTCCTCATAGAAACTAATTTGATTTGTTTGACATGACCCATCCCTCATAAATCCATGTTGACTCCTACTTATAATCCTGTTTAAATATACATATTCTTGTATATTATCCCTTATTAACCCTTCTAAAAGCTTCCCCACTACAGAAGTGAGGCTCACTGGTCTATAATTCCCCAGTATTTGATCTTTTTGCTCCCTTTTTAAATATAGGTATCACATCTGCTTTCTCTAGTCATCTGGTAGAGACCCTGTGTTGAGTGAATCTTGAAAAATTAAATATAATGGTTTGGCTATTACAGAACCCAGTTCCCTCAGTACCCGTGGATGTATTCCATCAGGACCCGGGGCTTTATTAACATTTATTTTTTCCAACCTCTTTTGGATTACTTCCTGTGTTAACCAATTATTTGGCAAAGGTAGTGTTACCCCATTATGTTGCAGTGTCACAACCACTGGTACCTCTCTTGTGTATACCGAAGAAAAGAGCCTATTTAGCTCATCTGCCTTTTCCTGGTCACTAATTATCAGATGGCCTGTGTCACATTGTAATGTTCCTATAGCTTCCTTCCTCACCTTCTTCCCATTAATATACTTAAGAAAATATTTTAGGGTTAGTCTTACTCTCTTTTGCAATTCATTTTTCATTTTCTATTTTAGCCAGTCTAATATCCCTTTTGCAAGCCTTGTTGATTTCCTTGTACTCCCGTAAAGCAGTCTCTGTCCCCTCTTGTTTGCATAATTGAAATGCCTGTTTTTTACTCCGTATCTTGATCTTTAAATCATTGTTAAGCCACATTGGATGTGATTTACTCCTTTTACTTTTATTCCCACTTGGTATATGGTGATAAGTATGTACCGTATATACTCGAGTATAAGCCGACCCGAGTATAAGCCGAGGCACCTATTTTACCACAAAATATTGGGTAAAATGAGTGACTCGAGTATAAGCTGAGGGTGGAAAATGTGCTGCCCCCTGTGTCCCTTTTGTGTCTTCTGTGTCCCCCTCTCTCTCCCGTGTCTCTTCTCCCCTCTCCCTTCCCTGTGTCTCTTCCCCCCTCTCCCTTCCCTATGTCTCTTCTCCCCTCCTCATCCTCAACCTCCCTCCTCATCATCCCTCCTCAACCTCTCTCCTCAATCCCCTCATCCTCAACCCCCTCCTCCTCAACCCCCATCCTCATCCTCAACCCCCCATCCTCAAAACCCCTCCTCAACCTCAACCCCCCTCCTCATCCTCAACCCCCTCCTCAACCTCCCTCCTCAACCTCAACCCCCTCCTCAACCTCAACCCTCCTCCTCATCCTCAACCCCTCCTCAACCTCCCTCCTCATCCTCAACCTCCCTCCTTATCCTCAACCCCCTCTTCAACCTCCCTCCTCAACCTTAACCCCCCCATCCTCAACCCCCTCCTCAACCTCAACCCTCCTATCCTCAACCCCCCTCCTCAACCTCCCTACTCAACCTCAACCCCCCATCCTCAACCCCCTCCTAAACCTCCCTCCTCAACCTCCCTCCTCATCCTCAACCCCCCCTCATTCTAAACCCCCCCTCCCCATTCTAACCCCCCCTCATACTTCCCCTCTAAAACCCCCCCCCCCCCCCTCTCCCCTCACTTACCTTCTGCTGCCTCCGCTCCTTCCGGTTTTTGATGTGGCGCGCATGTGACGTCACATGCACACCACGTCATTAGCATATACCGGGTGCCGGCAAGCGGTATATGCTAATGACGTGGCGCGCGTGTGACGTCACAGCATTAGCATATACCGGGTGCCGGCACCCGGTATATACTAATGATGTGGCTCGCGTGTGACGTCACAGCACTAGCATATAACGGGTGTCGGCACCCGGTATATGCTAATGACGTAGCGCGCGTGTGACGTCACAGCATTAGCATATACCGGGTGCCGGCACCCGGTATATGCTAATGACGTGGCACGCATGTGACGTCACATGCGCTCTACATCAAGACCCGGAAGGAGTGGAAGCCGGAGCAGGTAATTGAGGGGAGGGGGGGTATTTAGAGGGGTAGTATGATGGGGGTTAGAATGAGGGGGGGTTGAGGATGAGGAGGGGGGAGGGAAAGAGACACGGGGGGTTAGAGAGACACGGGGGGTAGAGAGACATGGGGGGTAGAGAGACACAAGGGGGGGTTAGAGAGACACGGGGGGGGAGAGAGACTCAAGTATAAGCCGAGGGGGGCCCGTTTTAGGCTTATACTCGAGTATATACGGTATATTTAGTAAGGATTTAAATGTTGTCCATTTATGTTCAGTGTTTTTACCAGTTCTCTGTCCCAGTCTTTACTTTGTATTGCTACTTTGTATTGCTGCCCTTAGACCGTTAAAATCTGCCCTTTTACAATTAAGAGTTTTTGTTGGCCCCTTACAGTTATGTTTTTTTTAATTCAATCTCAAATGAGACTGTGTTGTGATCACTGTGTTTCCCAAAGGTTGCCCTATTTCATCATTTGATACTATATCAATATCAAAGCTTAGTGAATTTAGGGGAATGATAGGCTGTGTAGTACTATGTGCTACATGTAAGAAAGAGAATATACTGCTAAACAAAAAAATATTAACCAATTTGCTACAGAGCACATTTTTAGAAATGTCTGTGAACTTTGTAATAAAATATTTTTATGATTTTTATATATTTTTGTTTTTGTCAAACTCTGCACTGAAAATACACACCTTTTTATTAACACTTGTTTGTACAGAGCAAACATATTGCATAGTGCTTGTCATACAGTAAATCGAAGAGAATGAGTAATGAAACAGACTGATACCATAGCAGTTGAACCCTGCCCTTGAGTAATCAGTCAGGATTACTATACCCTAATATGTAAAAAGCCATATTCTAAACTTGTAACTGTTAATACATTTTTTTGTGTAGTCATTGCAGTTTTGCTTGATACCATGGGCCTTATTTAATTGCAAGGCCACATCTCGTGGGATATACAGGCAGTATGTTTGCGGGCTTGCTGCGGGCTCGAATTCTGCTACAATTACTGTGCTATTCAAAGTACAGGGTTATATGACCCTGTAATACTCTGTGGCCCTCCTCAGGTGGTCTAGTTCTTAGGGGATTTGTTATCAATCCAATCTTTAGATTGCTTTCATTTGTCTCTGAATTAAGTTGGTTTATTCTCAAGTCCAATGTGATGGTTATAGCTAGGTGTGCTGCTTCTCTCTGAACACAGTTCACTGGTGTGTCTGTATAGTATGCAACAAAGAGAAGAGGGGTGGGGGGAGATAGCGCACCATTTCCCAGTGCAAACTTACTGTGATATTGTAATCCCAAACTCTTGTTCACAGAGATCAGTAGGTAAAGCTCTCAACTTTTCTATCCTCAGTCTATGAGGTATGTTATAGACTTATGTTATAGACTTCCCAACACGTGTTGGCTTGTAGGTTGGTACTTCTTTCCTCCGTGAACGTCTTATCTCGTATTCTTCCAATAGAGCGTGGGTATTAGGGTAATATATATGTGTACTTTTCAGAGCATGGGGAATATTACAACACTATGAATACATAGTGGTACCCGAATATAAATATTTTGTTAGGGTTCAATATATCCCCTTTGGAGTAATAGGTGACTTTAATCAAAATACTATATAAAACATGGTTTTGATATAAATAGTCAATGTATTCAATGTTTGTAATAAAAAATTAAATATAATAAAATATGTTCAGTAGCGAAAAATAAGAATAAAAATTGCAAATTTTACAGTGACTCTAATATTATTAAAAAATAAATAAATAGATAGTAAAAATACTGATCAGACGCTTTGCGGCACTTTTATCCTGTGGCTTTTTTCAATGATCAAAAATACCTCAATTATATGAAATTCAAATGCAGAGTGTATAGCTCAGTGCTTCTCTCTATGAGGCAAAAAACGCTATTGAACATATTTTATTATATTTCAATTTTTTTTTAAACATTGAATAAATGGAATATTTATATCAAAACCATGTTTTATATATTATTTTGATTAAAGACACCTATTACTCCAAAGGGGATGTATTGAACCCAAGCAAAATATTTATATTCAGGTACCACTATGTATTGATAGTGTTGTAATATTCCCCATACTCTGAAAAGTACACATATACATTACCGAAATACCCACACTCTATTGGAAGAATATGAGATAAGACGTTCACAGAGGAAAGAAGTACCAACCTACAAGCCAACACATGTTGTGAAGTCTATAATATAACTCATAGACTAAGGTTAGAAAAGGTGAGAGCTTTACCTACTGATCTCTGTGAACAAGTGTTTGGGATTACAATATCTTGGTTATTTTGCACTAGGAATTGGTGCTCTCTCTCTCCCCTGTTCTCTACGGTGCTATTCAGTTGAACAAGCCTGCAAGTTACGGGCCGAAAGGCAAAAACCGTAATCCATGCATTTGTAAGTAGCATTTCAGAGCGTGAACAATTAAGCAAGGCCGTAACTACCCATTTAGAAACAGTCAACAAAAATGAGTTCTTCATCATTTCGGCAGTAAAACGTAAATGGAGGTTACATGTCAATTAATTAGCGTTTAGAGGTCCAATATTCGTTCAGACTCGCATATCCGCAAAATACAAAGTAATAAAAATGAATGCCAATACTGTTCTAGTCCATATGGGTGGCCTGATGTATTAATTGATTGATTCCAGAGATCGATATAAACCCAAAATAAAACATAAAAATAAATTATTTTTTATTGCAGATTAGAGAGCTTGAGACTGTTCTGCAATTAATTATAATGTCTTTCATCGCTTTCCCCATCATTTACAGTGCAGTAAATGTCTTTAACTCCTTTGTGGGTCCCATCTGGTAACTATAGGATTTGCTTATACATTTGCCGTTTACGTGTGAGAAAACATTTGCGGGCTTGAGGAATTGTAGCAATTGATTAGCGATTTGTTATTTCAGCGATCGCAACTTTTGCGGACGTGAAAGATCAAAGACTTAGATGAGGCGTAAGTTACAGTTGTAAGTTACGGCTCGCAAAAAAACGCAAATTTAATAGCAAATTTGCTTACAGGCTCCATTACGCGCTCCAGTAACAATTGCGCAATTGAATGAGGCTCATTGTTTGCTAGTTACCTGCTAATATTGACACTAAATTACTATCCAGAATGCAAAGAATTTGCAGGGTTGCTTTTCCTGAATCATTTTTATTCTCAATAGCTTTACATTTCTACATTTAGAATAAATCACCTTTCAAAAACACTATTATTTCTTTACGCAAACTGGATCAATCTATCAAAAAATATTGAAACTACAATAAAATGTAATACAGTGCCTTGCAAAAGTATTCACCCCCTTGGCATTTTTTGTGTTTTGTTGCCTCGCAACCTGGAATTAACATGGATTGATTGAGGATTACATAATTTAATTTACAGAACATGCCCACAACTTTGAAGATGTTTTTTTTATTTCTTTATTGTGAAGCAAACAACAAATCGGACAAAACAACAGAAAAAGTCAATGTGCATAACTATTCACCAGCCTAAAGTCAATATTTTGTAAAGCCACCTTTTGCGGCAATCACAGCTCCAAGTCGCTTTGGATAAGTCTCTATGAGTTTTCCACATCTTACCACTAGGATTTTTTGCCCATTTCTCCTTGCAAAACTGCTCCAGCTCCTTCAAGTTGGATGGTTTGTGGTTTTGAACAGCAACCTTTAAGTCTGACCACAGATTTTCTATTGGATTGAGGTCTGGCCACTCTGCCATAAAGCCCAACTCTGTGGAGTGTACGGCTTATTGTCGTCCTATGTACAAATACTCCAGTCTCTGCTGTGAAACTCTGCAGCTCCTCCAGGGTTACCTTAGGTCTCGCTGCTGCCTCTCTCATTAATGCCTTCCTTGCCCGGTCCGTGAGTTTTGGTGGGCAGCTGACTCTTGGCAGGTTTGCTGTTGTGCCATGTTCTTTCCATTTGATTTTGATAGATTTGATGGTGCTCCTGTGGATCATCAAAGATTTGGATATTTTTTTATAACCTAACCCTGACTTGTACTTCTCAACAACATTGTCCCTTACTTGTTTGGAGAGTTGCTTGGTCTTCATGGCAGTGTTTGGTTAGTGGTGCCTCTTGCTTAGGTGTTGCAGCCTCTGGGGCCTTTCAAAAAAGGTGTGTATATGTAATGACAGATCATGTGACACTTAGATTGCACACAGGTGGGCATGATTTCACTAATTATGTGACTACTGAAGGTAATTGGTTCACCAGAGCTTTTTATGGGCTGTATAACAAAGGGGGTGAATACATATGCACATGCCAATTTTCTGTTTTCTATTTCTAAAAAATAGTTTTATGTATATATTTTTCTCATTTCACTTCATCAACTTAGACTACTGTGTTCTGATCCATCACATAAAAAACAGATTAACAAACCATTGAGCTTACGGCTGTAATGTAACACAATAGGTACAAAGTCAAGGGGGTGTATACTTTTCCAAGGCACTGTATATTTACTCAAATTAAAATTTGTCTACCATTTTTATATTAGCGTTTACAGATTTATTGGCTGATTTGGGTACTAAGGGAATTGTGTAAGTGGTGGATATTGAATTCAATTTCCTTTCCCTTTTCATAGCATGGAGTTATAAGTATGTATTTGATCTCAATCCCAAAATGTATACACTGTAGGGGTATAGCTTTGCTGTTGCAATAAAAGTTAACTATGAATATCTCTTTTGCTCTTTTGAGAGTGGGGTATCCACACCCTAAAATAAAAAAATGTAGATGCAAATTGTGTATTCCACCATAATCTACATCATGTGTTATGTCAACAGAGATCAAGTGAACATTTGTAATTTGAGTAAAGCTTAGTAAAGTTGTAATTATCTGAGGCTAAAATGTCAAAAGTTAGTTAGTTTTAGGTATTGGCTATAATATTAATCTCCTTCTAGATCTCTACCTTGTCGTGATGAAGGGGCTTGTGTACTTCAATTAAGCTCTGAGCTATATCATGTATTATCACCCAAGATGGGCAGGTCATAACAGAGACATCAGACAAATAAATCATGGTTTGCTGGAAAAGGAAATGGCAACCCACTCCAGTATATTTGCCAAGATAAACTTGTGGATAAGTACAACCAGAGACATAAGGATAGATGTGCCTGGTGTGTTGCTGTCCGTAGGGTCATGGAGAGCTGGAACGACTGAACAACTAAGCTGCAACAAATATTAAATGTTGAATAAGTTCAATATTCTTTGGCTGTGTGCTACTCGATTTTTAAAATAACTCATTTCATGTGTGCATGTCATCAATTCAGACATTGTATATGCTTTTTATCAATGTATAAGACATATAAATATGTATATATCCATGTCATAATATTTAACTCATGCTTTCATTTACAGTGGCTTATTCATATCTGCCAAGTATGTTCATGGAAAGCAGGAAAATAATACTTTCCAGCAACTGTATACTATACAAGAACTGTTGCAATACCATTGTTTGTGCACCATTAGATTATTGCCATGGAGCTTACACCAAGGTTCCTGAACTTCCCTCCGTCTGGTTGATTTGTTTCTGAATATTCTTTCTCAGCATTTATCTCCAGCTAGTTTTCAATTACAAAAAGTAAACAAATCTGGATTTTCAACAGCAGGATAGTTATAAAGTATATGATTTATGGTCAGTCGGCAATTGTTTTATGACCTCATAGTTCCCCTTTCCTTGTGTGCATTTATGAATGACACTAATGATGACCCTGATACGTGATCCATAGCTATTTGTTAAACAAACATCTTATGTACGTAGTTGGAGCATGGCGTGCTTGGAATTGGAATTTTCTTTCCTCTCCCCCAATATATTGAGGGTAATTAAAAAGGACAAGTTGGCTGCTTGGGTAGTTTTGTTAACTACCTGGGATCCATATTTTGTTTCTATATTTATTGAGAATTTTTTTTTCACACAATATGTGAATCTATAGAGGGAATAAAGCAGGTGTCATAACTAATGACATAATGATATTGAGTCATACCATGTACCGTAAATCTCTCACAATTACTTCTTGCAAAAAGGGTAGCACAAGAAAGGGGGTTTAGATAAAAAATTTGAGTATCATCATAGTACCAAATATCCTGTTACAATATACAGTACTTATTATGAAAATGAAGATATATAATGCATTACAGAATGTCTTGCAAAACACACACACACACACATATATATATATATATATATATATATATATAAACATTTTTATAAAGTGGAGCTTTACTTGTGTAAAAGTAAAATTTGCAACATCTAATTGGTATTGCTTTGACTTGAAAAATTGTATTGCATGTCTTAAAAGCTAATTTCAATGTTATTCATTAAAAGACATCAATTTATACTGCAATACTTATTATTAAATTAATATTTCTCATACTTATAAATAAATAAACACACACATTGCAACTACTCCAGTATCTTTGCCATGAAAACCATATGGATGAGCACAACCAAACACAAGACATGCCTGGCGTGATGTGGTCCATTGGGTCACTGAGAGTTGGACAGGACTGAAGGACTGAACAACAACAGTATGTGAGCAGTGTAGGCAGTAGTTAAGTTGTTTTATCCATAATATATCACAGTGGTAGTGTTCATTTTTTTTTTCAAATGGTATTTTACATAATTAAACTATAATGGGCAAATTTGTTTTAGTAAGCAAACACACAAAATTGATATTTTATGTTTCACATCCAATTATTCTTTAATGTGTGGCTCCATTTTTTCTCAGTTGATTATGATGCTCATTTTTTAGTAGACTGTGTTCTTGTAAACAAAAGCCACTTTCCCATTGTGCAGACAGAAATTTAATGTGCATTCAAATTCTCCTCACACCATCATCATGACATCAGTAAAACATAGAAGTGAGATGTAATCTGCAACTGGAGGCTAAGAATAAATTAGTGCCAATAAGTAATATTTGTCGATCGGACTCGTAATCTAGCACTCTATAAAATGCATTAGACCATCTGTTTTAGTCCATGTGGGTTTCATGATATGTATTAACCCCTTGAGTTACTCAGAAATAACATATAAAAATAATATTTTTTAATTGCATATTTGTGGGTTTGAGACTGTTATGTAATTGATTCTACTGTCTTTCCATGCCTTCCTGTGCTTTTAAAGTACAGTATTGTGTGTTTTATTGCTGCTACAGCTCTAATAAGTATTTAAAAAAGTCCTTGCGAGTTGTATTTAGTACTCGCGATAATTTTGACAGAAAAGTTCTATGGCTGGTTTTGCGGCTTTGGCTTGCCCGTAGTATTTGTGTGGGGGAGGACTCGTAATTGGATTGCGAGTAGATAATAGAATATGTGGCAATCATAAGAGGAGTTTTAAATGTGTATACATTTACAAATTGGGCAATAGAATAAGGCCCCATGTTACCATGTTACTAAATATAAGGCTACAGTGATCATTTTGGTTATTATTTGCAACAGCATATGACTACTTTAAATATGTTGTGAAATTACTTTTTAAATCTTTGTATCATTTTAATGAAGCTCGTTGGATTCAAAAACTTGATAAAACCAGCTTTAGAACACACTTAATTAATGCTCTGAACAAGTTTATATCCAGCTATTCTTTGTGCAGTTAATAATATTTTTTGCTTGCTTGTTATTGTTATTGTTGTTATATAAATTTTTGTTCTATGGCAAAATGTTCTTAAACATCAGATATGTCACATCTATTATTACATTGAATCAATCTAACATATAGAACTAAAACTGCACTGAGTGGTATGCCTAATATGGAAAGGTTTATCACAAATACATGACAATACACCTTGACTGAAGCCCGTAATGTAGCCCGCAAAAATTACATATATGTAATTGGCCTCTTCTAGCTAGCCACTAATGATTTGCGGTTTACAGGTTGAAAATTCCTGCGGTTGTGAAAATCGTAACTATTACCCATCTATGCCTTTGATCTTTCAAGCCCACAAATGTTGCAATCGCTAAAATTGCAAATTGCTATTAAATTGCTACAATTCCCCAAGGACGCAATTGCAGTCAAACCCTCATATGGCAAATGTAGCCCAATATATTACGGGTTTCCAATAGAACTCACAAATGGTTTACAGGCTAGTTCTGAACACTGCAAAAGACAATAAAAAAACACTACTGGACTTTAAAATATGAGAAAGCAATGGCAGGCATTAGAATTCATTGCACAACAATCCCCAAGGAACAAATAAGCTTTAAAAAAAAAAAATCTAATATGTTGGAATGGTCATGCATATGCCAATATGAAAAGTATTGCTGCAAAGTGATAAAGCAGTTAAAGACACACTACTTGATTAAATTGCAACACAAAAACATGAAACTGTCTGGCATGTTATGACATTCTCACTCACCGAGGCTCTAATGTGGACCCTAAACATAAAAAAATATTCCTGTATACGTCACACTCATCAATTCTAGATTGGGAAAATAAATAGTGGCCAAATTACACCGCCACATGACATATACCAAGTACCAGGGGAACATACACCACACTAATCTACTCTAACCCAAACACACATGGAGGCTGTGCAAAGGCATGTGAAGCAACAGCCAACTCACCTTCATTAGGGACAATCTCCGCTACATCCATCCTGGAAAGTCCCACGCCATTGCTGGTGGCCATGTGCCAAGATGTATACCCATTATCATTCGGTGAAATCACATCAAGTGTTTTGATATTAATCAATTCACATTATCACCTGTCATATTGTCATCAGCCCTTCAGGGCAATGTTGATACTTCACAGTATTACAAATTAGACCTCTCATGTGTATTAACCATATATTATTATATTAATTTTATTATTATTATATCTATCTAGGGCTCATTAGTTTACTTATATTAGAATGTGACACAAATGTGATGTTTCTGTATGTCCCAAAACCCAAACCATTTAAAACACACTGACACTATGATAATGGTATAACAAAGCTTTATGTCAAACACAAAGCACAAGAAATGTACAAGACTGTGCATTAATATCATGGGTGTGGTGTGGTCAGATCCCGGAAGGGCAAAAAGCTTTTTGGACAAAAAGGGGATACCTAAAGGGGGTAATGTCATAGTCTAGAATAATCATGTTGCATAGCACCTACCAGGGTCACATGTGGCCACTGCAACCAGAATCTGATGAAAAAAGGATCATCAAAAATCACTCCATTTAATAGAAGTAATTACTAATGCGCTTAGCACTTACTTATGATCATCATCTGCTCTTTTGAACAGACCCATAAACATCTGGACTATCTCATCCAAACCAGTTTCACACATACAGTGTGTCCCTAAAACAAACATGGTGGTCGAATAAAAAAAGGCAGAGGAGGATAAAAAAAAGACATGCATGTACAGAACAGTGCTAATTACTGAATTACTGTAACTGTAACAATATACCAACTCACCTGATTCCCATCTGCAAGCATTGCTAACCATTAGCTAGTTCTCAGGATATCTCACTGGCCATGACCATTAATGTGTCATCTCACAATAAATGCTTAGCTGTGACCACCATCAGTGGTCCAGGTGTATTATCACCATCTCCATCTGATATTGTTTAGCAACATTGATATCCCTCAGCTATACAGATGTTACCACATGTTAAAGGATACTCATGATATCAGCAATACAGGAAAAATACACATTAATACGGAGAGGACACAAAAGTAAGCAGCCAGGTTCACTGTTACTTACATCAGACACAAGGAATCTGGATATACAGCATGATAACTTTAATATTGATATTGTGGGAGCTATATGTTAAGGGGGGCTGTTATTGAAGAGATGTCTACTTGAGAGGCACGTGGAATATCTTACAATTACTTCATTTTTTTGGACAATGCTTGCAGATGCAGAAGATACCTTCATGGACCTGAATTGTGCCTAGGGATGGCAGCATCTCTTCTCAACAGCATTCATTAGTCACCATAAATTAGTGAAATCTTAAACAGAACCCTACGCATCCACAGAGAAGAGGATCATGGACCATGTGATAGGAGGTAGCCAGTAACAGGCACTTCAGTACCTTTTGCATGACTGCCAGCATCTCCCCCTGAGTAGTGGTGACCCTGGTGGTGGGAGTTGGGAGCCAGGCTGATGCACTGCTGGGGGGAGAAAGTGGTGGCAAGCCACGGTCATCCATCCAGTAGAAGGGCCCTGGGGATGGCTGTAGTTGTTGGAGGAGGGGGACAGTGGTGTCAAATGACACTGGTGTGGCGGATGGTCCTGCAGGTGACCTCACTGCCCAGATGAAGTTCTCCTTTTCCTCCTTGTAATCAGGGCCCGCAGCTCCTCTTGGTTCCTCCTCCCCCTGTGCCCGTTCCTGCTGACGCCCCCACCTCTGTCTCACCATTGGACCAAGACCTCCAGGAAGAGAAAAGAAAGGTATATCTGTAAATTATGTAGAATAATACATTGGTTTGTTTTCATTCCTAACTTTCTGACATCTAGGCTTGAACCTGGATGATTCAATTAAATGCGACTATAAGTAGCTATCAATTGCTAGATGTGATGTATTCTTTGTTTCTTGATCTTGATTGTTCTTGGCTCCTAACACTATCTTGATTCTGGCTGTGGTCTGTAAGTTTTAAATTCCCCGCCCGCGGCACACTATTAGCCAACTTTGGCTGCGGCAAAAAAAATTAACCCCCCTCTATGCTGGGTGTCCCCATCGGGACCCCCGAAGTGTCCCCACATAAACCCCTTGCAGCGGGGTGTCCCCGATCTGCATAGATCAGGCCCCCGCTGCATTTAAAAATTTTAAATTCGCTACTGCAGTTCCTTAAAGGGCCCGCGGCACACTATTACTAATCCCGGCCGCGGCACCTAATATTAACCCCCCCTATGCTGGGAGTCCCCATCTGGACCCCCAAAGTGTCCCCACATAAACCCCTTCCTGCAGGGGTCCATAGAGACCCCCGCAGCCCCCCCACATTAACCCCCCCGCAGCGGGGGTCCCCGATCGGCACCGATCGTGACCCTGCTGCATTTCAATTTTTACATTTCCCGCCCAGAAAGGACTCGCACTAAAAAATATTAACCACAGGCAACTATAAATAACCCTATAACTCATGGGGGTCAATACAGACCCCCATAAGGCCTTTAATTAATCCTGTCACTCATGGGGGTCAATACAGACCCCCATAAGCACTTAATTAACCCTATAACTCATGGGGGTCAATACAGACCCCCATAAGCACTTAATTAACCCTGTCACTCATGGGGGTCAATACAGACCCCCATAAGCCAATAATTAACCCTATAATTCATGGGGGTCAATACAGACCTTCATAAGCACTTAATTAACCCTATAACTCATGGGGGTCAATACAGACCCCCATAAGCACTTAATTAACCCTGTCACTCATGGGGGTCAATACAGACCCCCATTAGCCTCTATTTAACCCTATCAGTCCCATCAGGGTATATAATGACACCTATGGGGCTATTAAAACCCTAACATTAACCACATAAGTGCACAAGGACCATCATGACACTAACTACAAACACTACACTATAACCCCCAATAAACCATTTAATCTAAACTAACCCCCCTCTACACTAATCTATTAACACTTACACTACCTACCTACACTACCTACCCCCTAATAAACCTCCCCACCACTCTACTTACAAAAAATAAAAAAGACAGACATACACAATACAATACATACATACAGCGGGGAATTTAAAAGTATTAAATGCAGCGGGGGCCGGATCGGTGCCGATCGGAGACCTCCGCTGCAAGGGGTTAATGTGCGGGGGCTGCGGGGGTCCCTATGGATCCCTGCAGCAAGGTGTTAATGTAAGGACACTTCGGGGGGTTAATTTTAGGTGCCGGGGGGGGGGGGTAGTTGGAGTTCCCCCCACGGCAGGGCTTATGTGGGGGACTGCCGTTTAGGACCCCTGCACTACTTGTTGAGGTGCGAGAGCCTGCGATATCATCTTGCAGGCTGTCACTTCTCATGTACATTTTCGCAGTGTTGATACGTACGGCCCTGCTGCGTAGCTCATACGTTTCTCGCAGCAGGGCGATTGTAATAGCATTGTAACTTTGAGAAACTTTGCAGTACGTAGGGCTTAAGTAGAAGCCTCTTATTAACGAGGCTGGAATTTAATAGGGCCCATAATGTGATACAAAAAAACTTTATGCAAATATAATTCTGTAAATATCATATATCATTAAGAAACATAACTAAATAAAATGTTTATGTGGAATATTAACATCCTTGAAAAAATAATAAGGGGTATATTTACATATAAAATATATATTTAAAATTGTTAAATTATTTTATTCTCCTCCTAAAATCTGAAATGTATCTGTTGGTATAAGCAACAATATTTACTAATATACATATGAGGCACATTTTTTAGTGTAGCATTTTAATTTAGTACTGTGATTTTAAATACATATTATATTTAAATATTCTTATGTAATAATGTTGTTAATGATTATGTCTTTGATTTATGCCTTTTATTAAATGTTTAAAACTAACAAATCTGAATAAAAATGGTGTGATAAAAATAGTTATAGCAGTAATTTTAAGCATACATTATTATTATTCAGATTTTGCCTTGGACATTTTTCCTTATTTTGCTGCATCCTGGTGGAAAATAAGTTAAATATACTGAGTGAAACATTGTGAATTACCAAAGACTGAAACTGAGCTGAAAAATAAGATTGCACCTGTATGCTGGCAATTTAACATTGATTCTGGCCAGATATTTTTCTCAAGTGCTTTGTTCACCCAGCTGCCACTGTGCTTTGGATGCAGGTGGAAGGACGGACTTTGCTATCTATAAAAAAGTATAATAGCACAAACCAGCTTCCTCTTTAGCTCCCTGGGGATCACAGTTATTGTATTACTACATAATAGGGAACGCAAAACTAACATCTTAATGAATATATCATTCTTGCTTATTGGTATACAGATGGTTAAACAAAACACTTAAAAGCAAATTTTATAATGACACTAAAGCATTTATTTTATTGACAAGATTAGAAGACAATTAATGAATTGTCCAAGGGTTATGTAAGGACTTCCATATAAAAAATATGGTGTATAGAATTATCTGTGCCATGATCTTGCATTATTATTCAAAAAAGTATATATTATTAGATTCTTTTCATAAAATGTAAATAAGGTGAAATAATAAATGTTTTTAGTTTTTTTTTAGGAAGTGTGTTTTAAACATATATTTTAGTGGTTAAACTGTACTACCTACATTACAGAGTAAATGGGTTATTACTAATTCAATAATTAAATTTAAAGTCCAGTGAATATACATGTGAAATATGTAATACAGTGTAGTCAGAAATACATATTACCCTGTTTGATCATTTTTGTATAGTTATTACACAAGAAAGAAGGAAAACAAATATTATTTACAACTTAATTTTGTTACCCTTAATAATACAATTATAATATCTACACATTTCAGGTTTCAGATGGGTTAAGTGACTCTGGTTAGAAAATAGAGATTTATTATTATTTAGCTATATATAAAACAGTGGTTGACAACTGTACCCCTCCGGGAACATTAACAGGAAGTGTTAAGGATATTCCTATTTCAGCACAATAGGTCTGTCAAACTGATTTCTGAATTGATCTTTATTGTTAGATTTGAGAAGCGGTGATATAGTTTATAAGTATAATTATGATCATTAAGAGAATATTCACTTAAAAATATGGTCAGTAATCACATGTTTGAATATTTGCCTATGAGTATGAAAAAAAAACTATAAAAATGATTTACATGGCATGGCTTTTTAGCATTATATTGAAAAAATATCAAAATGTAGTTTAGCAACTGTGTAAAATGACTGGCAATAATTTATAATTTGAATCAGAATTACTATCCTAGGGAAGTAGGCAATAATGACTAATGGTGACATGTAAATTGTTGTGCTCCCTGTATTTTTTTATATTTTTTTCTAAGCTCAAACGACCAACATTAATTAAAATAAAGCAATGAGAGCAGGTAATGTAGTTTTATTAATCCCAGCCGAAACACTTTTTATAAAATTGTTGACACCATATGAAAATAATAATCTGGTCACCTAAACTCCCAGGACTGACTGTCCAGAAAATAACTAGCTTATTTTTGGTAAAATGACAGTATATATATATATATATATATATATATATATATATATACTTTGGGAATAAAGTTCTTTATAAAATATCTTACCAGGAAGTAATAATAATGTTTATTTAAACACTTAAAGCCTTATGAAATTGTGATACGGCCAATTGAATAGGGCTCTATATAAGCAAATAGCATATTGTTTTTACAGAAGTTTTAAGTAAGTGAACTTCTATCCAAAAGCAAGGTCTTCACTAACTAAAAACATTGCTCTGTGTTTAAATAGAGCTCTATTCAATTGGCTAAATCGCAATTTAATAAGGTGGTTATTCATCTTATGTACAGTTAAGAAGCAGCAAATCATTATTTAAAAATAGTTTCAAATACGTATAAAGCAAATGTATTGACTAAATATTGTGCTAAAACAAAAATAACAGTAAAAAATACCTGTGGAACACATGTGTAAAAGCAAGAAAAAATACAAGAGGCATAGGGATTTGGTCAGGAGGGTCCATGGTCTTGGAAGGAACTTTTGAAACAAAATTATAAAGAAGTTGTAATTCAGGAAAACTTTTTCTGATGTTGAAATAGTTCAGAAGTTCGGAAGTTCCAACAGTTTCAGGATTCCATATTTAAAAGTGATTAAAGAGGAATCTGAGTTTCTGTTTTTTTTTTTTAGTTGTAATTATTTATTTTATTCCAATGTTTTTTTTTTGCTTAATACCAATCAATGCATATTGTTATACAATGCTTAATATATAATGAAATACAACATTAAACAGTGGTTCATAGACTACAATATTTATGACAAAATCAGTTTGAGTTCCCAAAAGCAAATGTTGTGTTGGTTTTTGTTTTGCAAGGAAGAACTTATGTCAAGCTTCATCGAACTTCCCAAATTTAGAGGATTTTAGAGGAAGCCATGCATAGACGTTTGGTTCCAGCTTAAAAATCTAGTTTCAAACCTGTTCCGCAAGAACTAAACACCCGTGGGTATAGAATGTATTATGTAGCACTGTGATATTAAAATATTATCTTCCAAATATTAGAAAAAAGAACCAAATAAGTATAAGACTAAGGTATCAGTCATGAACAAACCAAGGGATCAATCCTGAAAAATAACACTGTAAATATTAGGGTATAGAGGATAAATTTTAATGCCCTAATTTTTTTTTTCTGGAAAGGCTTCAGATTTGATACAATTTGGTTACAAAAAAGGTTTTCCCATAGTTGTTGGTTCTGAAAATTAACACAGACTTTAACCAAACCGTGACCCAATAACAAAGCATATGTATTGCCTAAAACATAAAAATAGTGTTTCTATTGGTGCAACCTCATGTAGGCATATTTTAATGTTTTTAATATACTGAGCAATTTTACTTTCCATATGGAGAGCTAGATCTCTATTACCAATTTGCAGTTAAGCTTCGGATCAGGAATTCTTTGGCACTTGCATTCTAACAAAAACTAAAAAGACCACTTTGGTCATAAATGTAAAATATAATCTTCTGAAGAACTTCACTTGAAAGTAGGCAACATGCTTTTAGAAAATGTAAAAAATATTAAAGAAAATTATAATACAGCCTCTGTATGTAAATTTGCTTATACAATTATGCTGCTGTGAAATCTACCATTTTAGTTCGCAGTGGCCTACTTCCAGCAATGGGAATAGATTCTGAATGCAGGATGGAAGGAAGCTCTATCTGCATAATAGGAAAGCAGTAAAAACTACTACCAGCAATCTCATTAGCACTAATGCAAAGCTAATTAGTTCACAATGATATTCCCTGTTCAGACAGAGCTTCCCAGAAGCAGTCTCAGTAAAAAAATGGAAGCCTACAGCAAAGAATAATTACAAATATAAGTGAAAAATGTAAATGTTGTGTTTATTCTTTTAGCTTTAAAAAAATATATTGCCTAATATCAAGTATTTAGTTAATCAGAATACCATATAGAAAAATAAGAATTAATAATTTGATCTCTGTAATTCATTTATTTTAAGTTGTTTCCTTTATATCTATTTGTAAGTTCTAATATCATACTTAATATTTAACATTATACTTTCTACAAAATAATACGGTAAATCATTAACTAATGACAGCATTTATAAACCCATACTAAGGGCCTCATTCTATTACCGGCCGTAGGAGATGCGGGGCCGCAAGGACCGGCCGCAAGCTATTCTGCTATTCTATTCCCCTCCGGCTGGGGATTCCGGCAGGCTTGCGGCCGGTGGGCCGCCAGCCAACATCACTTATTGTAGATGGGAGCAAACGTGCTATTATAACAGCTTATGTTTGTTCTCACACCTCCTCTTTATGTTTTCCAGTTTCCTATCATTTATTTGGGAAACAGCAGTAATGTATGAAAACACACTGTGTGGGGAATTAGTATCACATGATCCATGATTTCTAGCATCTGTTTAATATGGCAGATGGAGACCATATGGTTGCTGTATGCGCATTCATGTTTTTTTCTATTAAATGGATTGTTATATGATGTTCCTATGTCACATCTGATTATGATTACTGTGGTGTCCTGACCCCATGTGACCCTAGTAGATGCTATGCATTATCCTTATGATGTTGTCTAACAGTTAACCCTTTAGGTGTCCTTTGATTGCCCACAGCCTCTTGCCCTTCCGGTATCCACCCACAGCACACCCCTGGTATTAATGCATAGTCCTGTCCATTTCTGATTGTGCTCTGTGTATGAAATAAAGCTTTGTTATACCATTCGCACCATGTCAGTGTGTTTTCAATGGTTGTAGTTATGGGACATCCACATACTTCCTATTTGTGTTACAGTCCTATATCTGTAAACTAATGAGCCATAGTTACAATGCAATAGTAATAATATGATTATATATACATGACATATATCATGAGATATCATATATGATAATAAAGGGTTAATACACATGACAGGTCCAATTTGTGATAGTGTGGAGTATCAACATTCCCCTGGAGGCCTGATTGGAATATGACAGATGATATTGTGAATTGATTGATAGCAAAACATTTAATGGGAGGTTAGCGGAGATGGAGGTGAGTTGGCTGTTGCTTCACGTGCCTTTGCACAGCCTCCATGTGTGTTTGCGGCCCTTCCTGATGGGTTAGATTAGTGTGGTGTTTTTTCCCCGCTCCCCTTCTGCCTTTCTGCCTTGTGGCAGTGAAGGGGCTTGTATACCTGAATGAAGCTGTGAGCTATACCACGTAGGGCCAGTGTAGGTGGACAGGTGATATCAGAGATGTCAGACAAATCCCAGTCCACTAGAGAAGGAACTGGCATCCCACTCCAGTATCTTTGGCATGCAAACCATGTGGAAAAGCACAGGCAGAGACCGAGCTAAATGTGCTACAGTCCATAGGGTCACAGAGAGTCTGACACAACTGAAGGACTGAACAACAAATAATAAAATGTTCCCTGGTACTTGATCTATATGATGTGGCGGTGTAATTTGGCCACTATTTGTTTTCCAAATATAGATGTTATGAGCAAGATGTACATGCAATCATATATATATTCCAGGGTCCACATTAGAGCCTCTGTGAGTGTGGGAGGGTTGATATGGCATCAGTTTAATCTGGTAGTGGTCTTTAGTTGCTTTCTGCATGTTGCAGCATGGCTTTTCATATTGGCATATGCATGACCATTCCAACATATGATGAAAGAAAATATTTTTTTAATGCTATTTATTATTTTGAGATTATTGTGTAAGTAATTGTAATGCCTTTCCATGCTTTCCCCATATTTCAAAGCCCACTGTTTATATTGTCTTTTACAATGTTGAGAAATTGTCTGTAAACCCTTTGCGGGTCCTATTTGGAGACGGTAATGTTTTTTCCTCCATTTGTGAGTTACGGCTTGAACGCCAGGGCGTCTTTGGAAATTTTGTTGCAATTTAATAGCGTGATTGGAACGTAACAGTTTTGGGCTTGACAGAACAAAGGATTTGCGGCTGCAAACTTCAAAAGTCGTTTGCGGGTAGCTTTGAGAGGCTAATTTAATAGCTGTAAGTCTTGCAGGCTACGTTACGGGCTACGGTTTTACATGTTGAGGGAATTTAATAGGGCTGTTGGACTCTCATCTTTTGAATATTTATAAGAAATAAATTGGTCTTAGCGTTGCACGACATTGGAAGAGGCCCATTAATGGGAATGCCTTTTTAAGCATTGATTTTTTTTTATTTTTTACTACTACTGCTGAAGTCAATGTGACTAGTGAGTTTCCAAACAGCTATATCATAACTGTCTGTCGCAAGCAAATTGGGTGTTTCAGTTTGCCAGACCTGTCATAATAAATTAATTACAGGATGTTGCAGAAATGGCAGCAGCATCTTGCACAGTTTAATATAGCTCAGTTTCCCCATTTCTATATATTTGTGGTTAGATAAATCCTCTGAAAATTTACAGCTGCTACAGTCTATTTTATACATGCTGTGTGAGTGTGATATAAGTAAGTGCTGCTTTAATTTACATAGATTGCACTGATATTCAGAGTTTGGGAGGAAACATTGAGATGTGATGTGTATGTGGTATCTGAAGATTTGACAAACACGTCAAATTACACACCAAATAACCCACATTCAACATTTAATTTAAATGCCTAGTAGTAACGGCAAATATACAGGACTATTCACGATAAATTCATAAGCAGGTTTTTACAGTAAATAATAATTCAATACAAATTCTATGCAATATATTCCATTCTATTATCATACTGTATATTATAAACTTTAATTATAAATTGCATACATTGATATTTTCATAACTAGATACTGCCCTAAAGCAAACCACACAATTCATAGCTAAAATTATTATGAATATACATCTGTTTTATTGTAATGTTATGTACATTTTTTGATGGATTATTCTGTTTACCAAGATTAATTAATATTAATAAAAATAATTGCAAAAACTTGTACAGTACTTAAATCACTTCACATTAAAACTAGATGGAATTAAAACTTAAATTAAACTAATTTCATTGAAAATCTATTTAGTGATTTAGTGCATGATAGATTTATTTACTTAGTCACGCAAATAATAATAACTAGGTCTTTGGCTTATTTTGAATATGCGAAATTGGAGAAGCTTTATGGCTACTGAACAGAGAGATTCACAGTATATGGGCTATATGACTAAAAGCAAGTGCACAGAGTGAAGACATGAACTTTTAGTTAAATGAGTGGTGATGAAGTAGCAGATTGAAGAGTTTTGTAGGCACAGTAGGGAACCAAGCGTTCTTTTAGTTAGCTTGAACTGCGATTGTTCAGAGTTTTGAAAGTAAGCAAGTCAACTTTGAAATAAATACATTCAATCTCACAGGCAACTGAGCAGATCTTGTTAGTCATTAGCCTTGTCACAACGTTCTGCACCATCTACAGGCAGTGTATTTGTTTATATGGAAGTCCCTGCAATAATGCATTGCATTAATCAAAGGTATGGACCAACATGGGGAGGGATTCAACTGTCTAACCTTAGAAGAATGAGATACTTATCACAGGTAACAATATATGTGTAAATTATAATAATCAATCTGCACAGTAAGATTTCACATATGCTCTGAATTATGTAACAATAATTCTCTATATTCAGGCTCCTCAAGTGACTTTGTTGCAGTCTTGGTATCATGTGGCAACCTCCCACTAAGAGTACCTCTCTTTTATCAGGGTTTTTCAAATGTAGCCAACTTGCTCTAATCCAATGTGGGGAGCTACTAGAAAATGATATGGACATAGTCCAGCTTTCATAGTAGTAAAGACTGGTATAACCAGCTTTCTATTTCACAATAAATGTGGGATACTTGGTTAAATAAAATATATAGTATGTCATCAACATAGCAATGATAGCAGAGACTGTGTTGTATTAGTGCATAATGAGTCAAGTATACAGCAAATAATATAAGCAATAGAGTAGATGTTCAGCTCCACATGGCAATGGCACAGATAAGTGTATCCATGACACTTTATTATTTCAAAATAATTCATGAATAAATAAATGGACTTTGTATAATTGGTGGGTAGTGATGTGTTTTATATTCAGGAACATTACAAAGTTGCTCCTGTGTAATTCAGTTCTATTCATGGTATTTCAATAGCTATATTACAATACAGAAAACTCTTATTTGAGCTACATTATGGGCAAAAGGAGTGGTCCTTTTGGGCATACATGGAAAAGTAAATATATTGCCAATACGTGTCATCTGAAACTAAAAGCAGGAATCATCACTATGATGATAGATGTTAATGATAATATTGAAGAACATAGTTACACAGTAGGTGTCAGAAGACATTTGAAGTCTATTCAATATATTGTCAGGCTCCCAGTTATGTCACTACTGGCAACAAAAACCTCCATAAACTCCAATTACTCTTCAAGGAACTGATTAAATTGTTTAATTAGAAACTAAAAGCATTTCTAGTGGAATTCAAGTATGTCAGTTCTCACCACCAATAAAAGAATCAACACAATGGAATCTAAAGTAACATTTTAAAATGATTCAACAATTATTTAAGTATTTACAGCATGATTAATCATAGCATTTCTTTTAAAACAACAGACTAGATTATCATGTACAAATGGAAATCTAATACAAAATAGCAGCAGATCAGCAGTTAAATGTTATGTTGTATGAGCCAAAATGTTTGTTTAGGTTATTCATGAATCCAAGAAAGGCTTCATATCCTAACAAGCATATTTGTTGAGTCAGCACTATCATACATATATTATAAAAGTATGCAACATTTTGTTTTCTTCTGAAGGAAAACCAGAGTTTGTGTTTAGATTTGTTCAATGCAGTACTTACCACTGATTATAACTCATCTTGTTTCTGTTGTTGGTAGGAATTCAAGTATAGAATCCACAGAACTGAGAAATCCACAATGAGAAGCCCTCTCAATACTTTCACTTTGAGACTACAATATTAAGTTATTATGATGCCTTAATTGGAAAGGAGTAACTTTCATCCAACTTTTATGATTAGTGGTTATCTTGGAGAATAGACTAGTCATTTATCTTACTTTTTTCCAAACTATTTTAAATTAATCTGTTCTTTAAATAAAGTGTCATTTTATCACCTTACAACAAATTGACACACATTTCCTTGTTAAGTGTCATATGTTAGATAGATGTGTGAGATTCAACAGTTACTATAAGTTGATCTTGTTATTAAAAAAAATAACTTAGTATTTAACTTTTTGCTAAGTATTTTAATATATACGGTAAGTATTTATTTTTCTTAGTTTTTTATTTTCTCGATTCCAAGCTCTGCATATTCATTGCCTGTCTATGGGATAATCTGATATGGGAAGAAAAGGAAAACCAAGACATTTAGCTGAAGGAATTTGTAATATGGAGTCTTGAGATAATAGATTATTTGATGATAATTCTAGCATCTTATCTTAAGCTATGACAGAGCTGGCATGCGTTTAACTAGTTCCTCTTCCATCTCTGCATGAGATTAGATATAAGATTTCTACTAGCAAGATAGACAGCTACACAATTAAAGATATATGCACAGACTACATTCTATAATATGTTATTGTCTATTGGGACAGTTATACATTTTTTATTGGACAAACATAAAGAGATAATTCTCTTGTTCAAGTCAAAAGCAGTACTGATTAGATATTACAAATTATGGCTTTAGACCAGTGGAGAAGGTACAAAAAAACTTAAAATAATAAAAAGGCTTACGTGGCGCAGAAGACACAGGATAAGGAGGCATGGTCAGAGGAAATATGTGAAGTCTATGTAATGAACGTATAATTACCTCTATTTTATTATTTGAACCTGCTAAATATACAGCTACCAGCTCCATGATGTCATCATGGAGGAGTGAAAGAGGTCTCCAGTATAAACCTGTGAAGCTCTGGTGAACTCCATGCCAATGAGGGTTAAGGCAGTGCTGGAAAATAATGGTGGCCGCACAAAATATCGACACTTGGGGCCCAATTTGGACATTTCCACTTAGGGGTATATTCACTTTTGCTGCCAATGATTTAGACATTAATGGCTATGTGTTGAGTTATTTTGAGGGGACAGCACATTTACACTGTTATACAGGCGTACACTTACTACTTTACATAGTAGCAGAGTGTCATTTCTTCAGTGTTGTCACATGAAAATATATATTAAAATATTTACAAAAATGTGAGGGGTGTACTCACTTTTGTGAGATACTTGTATATACATACATTTCATTGCATGGTGATGAATAAAGTCATATGCCTACACACATTAATGAATGAAACAAAATAATCAACTTAAAATGGAAAAAAACATTAGCTTTTGTATTAATGGCCATGACAGATAAACAGTTCTCATATTAGCTGATAACATAAAACATTCATTATTATTATTATTATTATTATTATTATTATTATTAATAATAACATTATTATTATTAAAACATTCAATATGCTGCAGTAAAAATATGAATACAATCTGGTGTGTTATACCTTCCAGCTGCACAGTTGCTAAACAAATGAATATAGAGGAATATTGTTGATTTTTTTATATACAATGCCATATTTTTATTTTTTATTTCTATCCCTTTTTAGTAATTACAATATTTGAATGAAAGGAAAATTATCTTAATGGACCACTGTACTTCAAGACTATAGGCACTTCATTGTGGAGCATGTAACAAACCATTTTTAAACATCTGAATATATGAAGATTCTGTTTGTAGGTAGAGGAATTCACTTTGTGCTTGTTACATCACTTCATGAGATATGGATAATGGGTGTGTTTTTATCTATCAGTGGAGGGAAGGTTGGAGGAGTGTGACTGAAATTGACACCAAGGGCCTTACACTTCACAAACCCAGAAGCAGATTTTTTGCATCAGTGGATGCATCCATTGCTCTCCAGAAATGTAATATTCCCTCTGATAGATAGAGCTTCCACCAATGTATCATGGATGCCTCCAGAGTTCAGCAGGGACTTCAAAATGTATATATTTTTTATAATTACAATTAGCTGTAATTACTTTTTCCTAGCTTAATTATGCTCTTAGCCAGACTCAAAGTTTTCAAACATATATATTTTTTTATTGTAAAGTAGTCCTTTAAAAATACTTCCAGAGGACAATGTGAAATATAGCTGTTGGAGAATGAATATTGTGTAATTTATGCAAAAGTTGGCTTTATGATGTGGTTATAAATTACTTGTTATATTAGAGATGTGTATATGTCTATTCCTACTTATAGTGATTTGGAAAATAAAATACTTATAATGAGATATGAAGATTAAGAGATATCTAGGTATATCATCCAGTGATACCATACATTCAAGAAAGATTTGGATTTAATACAAAAAATAAATAAATCCTGGCACAGATCTTACCGCTTCTTTCCACTCAATAATAAATTTGATGGGATTAATGTTTCACAGTGGATATTTGACACACATCTAAGGAAGAGACTTTTGTGGCCTTGAGTGCTCATGTACAAATAACATGTATGAAAACAATTGTTTTTGCTCTGGCCCTTTCCCGCCCTTGACGACATTTCTCCTATTCACCTTAACAATTAGAGCAGAAGGATGCAGTGAATGGAATGCCTCATTATTAACTCTGCATCGCATGTCGGCTATTTTGTCTTATATGGCTGTCTACTTGTGCTTGTTTTGGACCATTGTTAAACTTAAGTGGTCCTGACATTCATTTCACTGTCAGACAATTGGGGCCAGTCGGCAGATTCAGTCTGCTGGTCAACAGGACACAAGAGCTTTCAATTGTCATGTTTCTCCTCTGTTTCCTCATTAGCACCAATATGACTCGGACCCGCCCCTCTTTGTTATCCTAATTAACCCATTGACAGCTAAAGAAAAACATGTTATATTGCTTTAGAGACACAAGTTTTATCCCATTGTGCCATGCTTTCTGATTTAAGATAATAAACAATGCTATGATAGTTGTGAGAGCCATCAACAAAAGGGACCCTTCACTTTCTCTTTTTTTTAGATTAATTACATTAATTATTTCTTTATGCATTGTAGGATGGGAAACCTACATTAATTATATCATGTGTATGTTTTGGAATATATATATATATATATATATGTTCTTCTTATTTTATTAGTAATATTATTAATAATAATAATAATAATAATAACAACAATAATACATACACAGGGCTCATATTGGCCCAACATAAAAGTTCTTTATAGATTAGGTTCATCACTTTTGAAACCTCCATCTGTTTGTGTTGGAGCACTTGAAGCTGCAACAAATATAATGACAAAAGTCCTGTAAGTTCATCCATGAAAACTATTTTTCCCAAACTATATGGTTTTTCAATATTTAAGGTATATGTTTTATTTTTCATTCGTTTATCAGCATAATGGTAGATCATTCTGTACTCTTCTTTCTCTCTTTCAAGATATATATATATATATATATATATATATATATATAAATTGATAAATTAATTTTATTACTTTATAAATGATGATTATTATTATTAATAATAATAATAATAATAATAATAATAATAATAATAATAATAATAATAATAATAATAATAATAATAAAAAAGAAGAATATACATATATACACACATAAATGTAAACATGTGTTGGTGTTCATTATTATTATTAGTATAGCTATTATTATTATTATTATTATTAATAATAATAATAATTATTATTATAGTAATAATAACAACACTCATTTATTAAATTCTAATTACATAAATAAATGTTTGAATTAAATATATCTATTTATATATCTATATATATTTAGACTATATATATATATATATATATATATATATATATACTATATATACATATACTGTATATATATATATATTATATATATGTCTAAATATATATAGATATATAGATAGATATATTTATTTATTTCAGACATTTATTTATCTAATTAGCATTTAATAAATTAATGTTGTTATTACTATTATTATTATTATGATTAATAATAATAATAGTAATACTAATAATAATAATTATATATAATTATATAAATGTTTAGCTTTCAATGGAACCTATATAGATTATAGATGAATTTAAAAAACCTTAATCCTCTACAAATTCTCCAAAAACACAGAGATGAAAGCTCATCTAGAAATAACCTTTATGTTGGTCCTGGTTAAGATAGCATTAGAAAGTGATACCATCAGAGGTGATACAGATGTCTTTAAATCACGAGTATTTAACCTTAAAGTGGTACACTTTATTATAAACCGGCAGTCAGTTTTTATGGTGCCTGTTTGTCTTGTTTCATTATCTAACAGTAAGGAACAGGAGGATGTACTATTATTGAAGATTAATCAGTGTCTGAGAAGTGCAGAGGTCAATATGTTTGGTTGTAATTTGCATGTTTTCGAGTGTTTTTGTTTTCCAAAATAGTTCAGGTGGTCGGAGATCTATAAATAGTATAGATTTACATATTGCTTCATATACATCTTCTGTGTGTATTTTGTGCAAAGATGTGCAGTGACTTCTGTTTTACTAAATATACCCAACTGGTTGAACTATAAAAACACACACTATTGTGGGGGATGCAGTTGCTGCTCTTGACAAACACTTTCACAGCTGTGTTTTAATGTCACGGGTTACTGAATAATTACATTGGTTAATGCTCTAAATTTGAAGTATTTTGAAAATCAGAAACCTAGAAATTATAAATAATACCATTGTAGGATAGAGATTTGGATTGTGACTGATATTTTTGTATAATTATAATTTTGCTACTGTTTGTATCTGCCAAATATCAGTCACAAAGCCAACAGAAATAACATCTGTTTTGCATTCAAACATGTAGAAGATTATATAAGAGGAAAAAAATAATTAAGCAATGAAATCAATCTTTTCAATGTAACATTGTATGTACCATCTGATGAGTAAACTAAAAGTAAAATTAGTTTCTCATGCAATTGTTTTAGTAGGATTGCTTAAAATAAATGGCAAGGAGAAAATCCTACGAGTGGTAGAGTGGACCCGCAAGGGGGTTAAACACCTATTCGTAGCACTGTCAATGTATAAAAAAATCACTACTGCACTGTATATAACGGGGGAAAGTGATGACAGACATTAGAATTTATTGCACAATAGTCTCAAGCTCGCAAATCGGCAGGAAATGTAATTAATTTTTATGTGTCATTTCGGGGCTAAATCGATCTTGGGTATCAATGAGTTAATACATATCAGGCCATCCACATAGACTAGAACAGTATTGGCATTAATTTTCATAATTCTTTATTTTGCAAGTCCCATCGCATATCAGACCCCCGAACCTAATTGATTGACATGTAATCTCCATATTTTCCTGCCGTAATAATGACAGTCTCATTTTCTATTGGCTGATTTGAAATGGGCGGTTACAGGCTTGCTTAATTGATTATGTTCCTGCCCTGAACTGCTACGAACCAGTGCATGGTTTACGGTTTCAGCTTTGGGACACTAACTTGCAGGCTTGAGCAATTGAATAGCATCGTAATCTGAGACGAACGGGAGCCCGCAACACACCTGCAGATATATGGCCGTCTGCAATCGAGTTGCGGGCTTAGGATTGAATTTGGCTCAATGTTTTCTATATTGATAGAATACTGGATGCCTAATAAGGCAATTATTAATTTTAATGCTGTTATTATAAAATATACAAAATCAAAACGCATAAGTATGTATTGTAGTTGTGAATTTTATATGTGCTAATTAGGGATCTCAAAATATCCCGGGATATAAAAACAATAGTATAAAACTAAATATACAAAATTATACTCTAATGAAACATCTATTTTGTAGATACAACTATTGAATTACTAAAGGAACACAACACATTTAATTTAAACTTTAGACTCTTCAATAAAAAGAATAATCACAATGTTGTCATTCTCTGGTAGTTTTTATCTTATTCACTGAGTTGGGGTTCCGGGTCCTCTTCAAGGACCACTGTGATCAATTTTTTTCAATATTATACTTTGAATAACTTAAACAATATTTTTAGAAGGATAAAGACATGCAATAATAAATATGCATATAGTATAATGCAGTTTACCTTGACAATAAAAATATATAATAATGTCTTCTATATGTTAAATGCTTTGGCAATGGCTCCCCATTCAGGTACTTCAAGAAGTCACCTAGGCTTAGACGAGATTGCAGATGTCAGCTGCGAAATGCAGAGGGGACATTAAAGGTAACATTTATTATAATCACTGTGATGGAAACCCTACATGTGTTCATTTAATATGGGTGTGTGGGTGAAAGGGTTATCTATAAAACAGTTATCCAAGCTATAAGTCACATACAATGGCTGTACACCTCAACATCAATAATATAAAACCATCATCACCCATGGGTACCTTTAATTAGCCAGAACTAATGGTCACAAGCAATAATATAACACTTACATGATATAAAACAACCGTATGGAAATGTGAGGTTCTTGAAAGCATCGAAACAGAACTTAGTACATTAATATATTTTTTATGTATAAGTACACAGCATATATGAATAAAATAATTATAAATGTTTATACAAGGATATTTACTACAACTGATATTATCAATATAAAACATGAATAACAATATGCAAATTCCAGTACTTTAAGTTTAGATACAGAGTTGTTTGATTATATCGTTGAATTTTAGGGAAATTCCCATATCTGGCCATAACCCACAATTTCCCACTTGTATTCTTCACTGGTCCCTCTAAGCAATGACAAAAGCTCAGGGTTTGTGTAAATTTTAAGAGGCTTTTGAATATAACCTTACACTCCTTCCCCTGTTGCTAGCTGGAGATGTCAGATATCCATAAATCACACAAGAAGAAAGCTTGGAAATCTCTGTACCACAAGCCCCCAGATATCTCCCAGTACTGAATTAATAACCCATAACCACGCAGATGCATAACATTTTAATCACATATTTATTTATTATGGCAATTACAAATAACATAATTGTTTATTTGACTTTTTCACTTGTAAAGCAACATGGATATAACTCTACTGATATATGTATAGTTATGGAAAATGACGAAAATATGAAGAATGTGTTCAGGGTCTTATATTCATGTAATTAAGTATTGATGTGCTGAAAAGTGTGGGATGCAGAAATATCTAATACAAGAAGAAATAGCTAACACTGGAGATATTTAATGATTGCAACACTTTATAACTAATATGATAATACATTTAATAGTTTTACTGGGCTACAAGATATGTAGTGAGCCGATACGTGATAATTAATGATAAATTTAAACCAATGAAATCACCAGTTCTATGATAAAGCAGTTATGCACCAATATTCCTTCTGTATTATTATATAAACTTATATTTTTGTCTCAAATGCCAAGTATTTATTGAACTCCTTTTGCATGCATATCTCTATGGAAAATGTTGGTTTTGCATAATTAAACTTTAGTAATAACAAGAGTCATTAATGGAAATAGTTACAATGTTTTCTTGAAAATTTCCATTAAAGTGTATTTGAATATATTACATAGTAATCACAGTTAGTGGTTTTACAATACACTACAGACTTTGCCCAAAATCTAAACTCATATTGTCAGTGGGTATAAAAAGTATAATATGCTGTCAAAGATATCACTAAATATATATACTATATTAACAGTTTAGATCAAGAACATAGATATTTATTTTTATTTTTCCTTTATTACTAGCAAATGTACAGTCTTTATTACGTATCCAACAGCTCCGCTTTCAAGAAGGGAGTACAACACATTGATACAAAAAATTCCTTGTAAAACTGAAACAAAATGTAATTAATCTTCGTAGTGAGTGGCTTTCATATTGTTTTCCACAATGATATATTATAAAGCAGGGGTGTCCAAACTCAGTCCTGGAGAGCCCCACACAGGCCAGGATTTGATGATATCCCTGCTGTGCACGGATGAGTCAATCACTTCTTCAGTCATCCTGATTGACTCACCTGTGCACAGAAAGGATATCTGCAAATCCAGGCCCAGGTGTGGCCCTCCAGAACCGAGTTTGGACACCCCTGTTATAAAGAGACATAGTTCACAGTCATCTACCATTCATAGTTCGCCACTGCCAGTGTTTGTAAATGACCATGTACAACAAACAGAAGTGAAGGATAATTGATTAAAGGAGACTGGATTAACTATTGCATACACTAATTCTACCCTACAACAAATCCATAATGAATGAATGAATGAATTAATTAATTAAATGTACCTCATGATTTGTATTATAATAAAAGCTGTGAGGTGAAATGCTACTTAAATAAGAATAAATATGTGGCTATCATACAGATGTATTGTGAATTTTAAATATGGGAATAGGCCCTTTGCAATCACCAAGATGGTGAAGTTGAATAGCAGGTTTGTGGTTAGTTCTGAGGCAGACAAATACTTCAGAAGTGATGGGCAACATTGCTTACTTCATAATGATAAAGTTGGTCTATTTATAGACCACCAAGCGCATTCCATAGCACTGGACAATGGAGTATGTAAAGTTAATACGATATATAACAATATATAGTTAATTGAAGTGCTATATGAGATCTAGAGGATGGCTGAAGGCTGACACAGAAGCTGAATAGACAACTAGGTGGAAATGCTCCAGATAGAAGGCTGGGCTAAAGTTTAAATTATATGGGGCCAGAGGTGTTGAGAACCTCTGCATGATTATGTTTTAGTCTTGTGCATATTTATGTTTCCAAGATTTCTCCAGCATACAACCTTTTAGTACACATGATCCATACTTTTGACACCATTACTTAATGAGCACAGTTCATAAAATGTGTGCTATTTACATATCAAATAAACAATTCCCTATATTTTTGTTCCTTTCATATGATTTCTCTGTATTACTGAGTAGTCTTTTCATATGCTGCAAGCTACCCTATTCATCTTCATACTAGTGTTCATAATGACATCCCGATTCCCAGGCATAACAAGAAGGTGACGTGCCCTTGATTGGAGCCACTGCTCCCTCATTGTGTTTAAATGAAGTGTTATTTATTCCTATCTTTAACCTGTATTGTGCCAAATCACTGCTTTCCATAGGGCTTAGCTGTGCTTTCCCTAATATGTTCCAAGACAATGCTTTCCACATGACCTTGCATGTGACATGACAGATAATATGCAAAGTTATTTTACAATTACAATTTGGTGTTGCTGTTTTTTTCCTGTGGTGCTTCAATGAGGAAGCTTCTATTTGCAGCACCATTAACTCCAGCCATGAAATATTTGTTATAGACTGAATTTTCTACATAAAATATATACTGCATTATTGTCTGGGATCCTATTAATTGTAATCATACATATTTATTCATAACTTGATTTTCTGCCACAGCAGACTAGAAGTTATTTATAGAGACAAATTTCAACTAAATAGAAAATGGTATGAAAGTTTAATTAAAAGTAGTATACAACCTATAAAATATGTTTATATGAGTTTAGAAACATTTATTTTTGATGTGACATTCAGAATGTGCAAAAAAAAAAAGGAATCAAAATGTAAATGTTTTCTTGCATACTAATTTATTATGTAATACACCAAAAGTATACATTATAGTGTAAACAAAAGTAAGATAAAAAATCTTGTCATATACTTTGTTTAAAAAAATATATATATCTTATTGAGCAATTACATTTAAAATCTCATTTATGCTCATCCCCGAGATATTAGCTGCTATCAGAGCATCAGCTAGTATTATTTTGGCACAGTGTGATAACATAATGAATAAAAAGTGAAATTAAAGTGGGAGAGAAGGGAAAAACATACATTGTGACAGGCTTGTCCAACATTATATTCAGGGGCCAGATCCAGGTGGCATTTTCTGGATAGCAAATTCATTTTGTTCTACTTACTTGTGTCAGCACAGGTTAGTAAATCAAAATTATTGAGCCACTTAAAAAGTGCTCTACATAAAGCGATCAGGAAAACATGACTTGATACCAACTGTGTAAATTCTGTAGTGAAGCTCTGCAACCCATAGATATGAGCCAACTGAGGTGACCTTGGTCAATAAGCTTTTAAGATCCAAGGGTGTTTTCTGGCCACTTTAGTTTAACTTGTCTGGTTCTAAGTTGTCTTTTTTTCTGTTTTGATTCTGGCTCATGATCCTAAATATTCTACTAAATGACACCTGCCTTGTCCCTGTGACTTTGATCCAGACTATCATTTTTTTTGTAATTTAGTTTTTAGATTTTCTTTTTACAAAAGTAATTTATATATGTAGACAGCAATTAACAAAATACCTATAAAATCATTTTAGGTAACAATATTAAGAGGTATACAATAATAATTACATAATACCATTAAGAAATAAATAAAACAATACACAAATCTAATAAAATTGTTGGAGTTAAGCAAAAAAATCATAAACTTATTCACTTGCAAACTTTTATTTTTTACACTTTGATTACGTACATACCTGAGAGATTTACCCCAGATGTTTTTATACATTTTGATTTGTTTTAATTACTCCTTACTCACTGTTCTGTGACAAACTAATTTGTATTAAGAAGCTTTTTCCATGAAGGACTATCTCAGAGATGAACTACCCATTAACTACCCCCACTGAGATACCCACCACCATGGGTGTAGGAGCCAAAGAAAATCTGGGGGGCACCACATATACACAGTTTAAAAAATACCATATATAATAACTGCTTCTCTACACATAAACACACACTGAAAAATCTGGGGGGGGGGGGGGGGGGGGTTGTCCTCCTCATCCCCCCAGTTCCTACACCCATGCCCACCACTCGGCAGCTGCCAGCCACTTACATCATATACCAAGAACATCTCCCATCTGTCTGTTAGACTCAGGCCTGATTCATGGTTTGGCCTCTATTCTCTACCTCAGTCTCATGGGTTTATCTCTTGCTCTTGTGCAGCAACCAAAAGCTTTACTGGCAGTAAGTTAGATGGCTCAGAAACACTAATCTGCTTCAGATGTATTTATCTTGATAATATATTTATTATGGAACTCAAAACATTTCTAATATGTTGTTCATAGAGTTGATCAACGGCACCTCTAAACTGCACTTTTCCCTAAATTTTGGTAATGTGATTGACAATAAGCAATAGAAAACCATTCTGCTGTCGTGTCCTCACCCTACAGCTATTTTGTATTTGCCTTGCAGCCATTTATGTCTGTTCAAAACAAACTTGTCAGCAGTGTGGGATCTGTCATCAGATCTTAGTTGCAGGCACTCCTACACAGAATTCACAGGTGCTTTTAAAGGATCTTCCTTATATGGGTGGCAATATTGTGTTAAGCAAATAAATCATTGCAAATCAACCAAAAACTGTTTCTTTGAGGAAGTAACCATGAGTTTGTGGATCAAGGAAATAGTGTAGAAATAATGGTAAGCATTTATTAATCTTTGACACTGTTCCTCATTTTGAATTGATAAGAAACAGTATAACATGTAGGTGTTCATTATACATGATTCTCAATTCAATGTTTTAAGCAATTAGTCATTTTCGACGATAGGATAGGAACTGCTTCTTTGTATGAATTGTTATAATGGTACAAAAATACTTTTTCGTTCTCTTACAGGACATGTATGTAACTTTTTAAAGAGCCACAGTTTGTCTAAAGAAACCAGCAAATAGATAGTACATAAGAAAGACAATTTATCCAACTGCAAAATCCAAATTAATATTATTGATGATTGTCACATATTTTTTGTTGAATGGACAGTGATGCCTAAACCTAAGTTGTTGAAAGTATGAAAGAAGATCTGTCCTGAATGTTTATAAATGTTATCAGCAGCAGCGCTAGAGAACAAAGGGCACTGTGCAAAAAAAGGATCAACTCCTCCCTGCACAAACTCACAATGAGCCAAAAAATAAAAAAATAAAGTTGAGAAGACTCAGGAGCTTGCATTATAGTCAGCTAGATTGCCTAAGTTATCGCTCCCTTTACCACACTTATTTACCCGTTTGATGTCCGTGCTTTACTCTGACCTGCAGCCCCCTTGGCCCTCTCTACTAATGCAGTGTAACTGACACCTATCCCTGCAACTGCTCCAGCCATTATTTATATCTCTGTTATAAAAACAATAGAAGATCTAGATACTGGGAGAGATACATGTTCTAAAGTCTGTGAATTAGGAGAGAAAAGCGAGAGAGAGGCCAGCATAGAAGAAGAAATAGAAGAGAGGAGAAGATAATGGAATGACTGACAGGGATAGAAAAAGGAAAAGAAAAGAGAAGGGATGAGGAGTTTTAAGAAGACTAAGGATAACAATAGGGGGAGAGAGAAGATAAAGAAGGAAGAGTCTTTCAGAAAATGGGAGGATAAATGTGAGAAAACCGAGGTAACAGAAGAGGTAACAGAAAAGGGAGAAAATAAAAGAGGGGGCAATATACAAGAGAGGAGAGAAAAGACAAAAGGAAAATGAAGAAGGGATCCGAGATAAGTTTGGAAACCCGCATTAACCCCACGGGATCCGAGATAATCTCAGAAACCCGCATTAACCCCACATTAACCCGCACAGTGGGGGTCCCGATCGCACACGATCGGGGACCCCCGCTGCAATGAAAATTCAAAATTCCCGCCTTACGGGTCCTTAAAGGACCGTAAAGGTCCTTAAAGGACCCGTAATAGAAAAAAAAAAAAACTATCACGCATGGGGCTCTATACAGAGACCCATCAACCCCTAAAAAACTCTGTCACTCATGGGGGTCAATCCAGAAACCATAAGCCTTTAATTAACCCTGTCACTCATGGGGGTCAATCCAGACCCCCATAAGCCTTTCATTAACCCTGTCACTCATGGGGGTCAATCCAGACACCATAAGCCTTTAATTAACCCCCTCACTCATGGGCATCAATACAGACAACCATAAACCCCTAATTAACCCTGTCACTTATTGGGGTCAATACAGACACTCATAATACATATAATTAACCCTGTCACTCATGGGGGTCAATACAGACTCCCATAAACCCATAATTAACCCTGTCACTCATGGGGGTCAATACAGACCGCCATAAACCTATAATTAATCCAGGCACTCATGGGGGTCAATACAGAGCCCCATAAACCCATAATTAACACTGTAACTCATGGGGGTCAATAAAGACCCCCATAAGCCCATAAATAACCCTGGCACTCATGGGGGTCAATACAGACTCCCATAAACCCTTAATTAACCCTGTCACTCATGGGGGCCAATAAAGACCCTCATAAGCACTTAATTAACCCTGTCACTCATCAGGGTCAATACAGCCCCCCATAAGCACTTGATTAACCCTGTCACTCATGGGGGTCAATATAGACCCCCATAAGCCCTTAATTAACCCTGTCACTCATGGGGGTCAATACAGACCCCCATGAGCCCTTCATTAGCCCTGTCACTCCTGGGGGTCAATACAGACCCCAATAAGCACTTAATAAACCCCCTCACTCACAGGGGTCAATACAGACACCCATAAACCCCAAATTAACCCTGTCACTCATGGGGGTCAATACAGACCCCCATAATACATATAATTAACCCTCACACTCATGGGGGTCAATACAGACCACTATAACCACTTAATTAACCCCAGCACTCATGGGGGTCAATACAAACCCCCATAAACCCATAATTAACCCTGTCACTCATGGGGGTCAATAGAGACCGTCATAAGCCTCTATTTAACCCCATCAGTAGCATAAGGGTATATTATGACCCTTATGGGCCTGTTACAACCCAACATTAACCACATAAGTGCCATGACGGTCCTCAGGGTCCTTCTTCTCCCCCCCCCCCCCACCGGAGAAAAAGAAAAGAAGAAGGACGGGGACATGCTGGAAAGGTGAGTAAAATATTTAGAATATTTATAATGTTTAATTATTTTATGTAAATGTGTTGTAGTCATTTTTTTTCTTTTTTACCCTAGGTTGCTGACCTGAAAGGACATCTGCAAAGGTAAGTGGTTTTAATTATTTTATTTTAGCTTAGAATTAGAGTATTTTATTTAGAGATAGCATTTATTGTATGTTACATAGGGGGATGTATTTTATATAGATAGGATGTTTTGTATATTAGATTGTGGGATGTATTTTAGATATATAGTATTTATTGTATATTACATAGATTGGGGGATGTATTTTACATAGATAGGATGTATTGTATATTACATAGATGGGGTATGTATTTTACATAGATAGGATGTATTGTGTATTACATAGATTGGGGGATGTATATTGGATAGATAGTATTGATTGTATGTTACATAGATAGGGGAGTATTGTATTCTATTTCATTTTATTTGTATTGTATGTATTTCCTTTTCAGGTGTGTAATTTTTTTTCTGTAGTGGGGGGTGGGTGTTGTAATGTATTTTTATATTTTCTGTAATGTACATTTTTTAATTTTTCTGATTTAGGTTTTTGTATTTTATGTAATGTAGATTTTATTTTGTTGGTGCCTTTACTTTGTTTGATTTTCTCTAATTTGAGTGGTGGGGGGGGGGTTATTAGGGGGTAGGTAGGAAGTGTAGGTAGGTAGTGTATGTCTTAATAGGTTAGTGTAGATGGGGGTTAGTTTACATTTAATGGTTTATTGGGGGGTCTAGTGCAGTGTAGTGTTTATACTTAGTGTCATGAGGGTACTGGAGAACCCTCATAGCAATTGTGTGAGGAATTGACTCTGCTGGGTTTTGAACCCTGGTCCCCAGGCTGCTATACCTCTTCCCTACCACTGCGCCAGCCTGCCTTTTGTGAATTCCATTGAGACCTTATAAGCTTGACTCTGCTAGCAATTGTATCAGTACCTAAGTCTCTTCAGCTGTGTCTGGTCAGGTGTCTGGTCCTTGGCCTATATAAGGCACTTCCTGTCAAATGTACCTTGCCAGATTATTGTTGGTTCCTGATCCCTTCAATAAAAGCTTGTTCCTGTTTAACCTACAAGTTGCTGAACCGGATTATTGCTGACCTTGGCTACTGGTCTCCACAACTTTGTGATTCCTATATCATTACACATTGTGTGGCAAACAGCATTTCAACACTTTCTTTTATTGACCGTCATTTTTTGACGGGCAAGTTGCTAGTATCAATATAATTGGTGATTAGATGCATTAGATTCAATTTGGTTGGAGCCATAAGTTGTAGATCTCAGCCTTATAAATGTGGAATACCTACTGCTTATTTTCACAATACCTTGCTCCATTCAGAAACTTCATAACCACTACCTATGTACTGGTAGAGTCTATAAGTAGCCAGAGTATAAATATTATTTAACTATATAAGTGGCCTGATAATATTCTCTGTTCATTCCATTTAGATTATCCAGTGTGTCCACTCCCTAACACCTCCTAGGGCTCACCTTTTTAGGGTTTGAGTGATATATTCTGAGCTAATTTAGTACTATGAGTGGGTGGATAGGTGAAGCCAGTCTGGCAATACATTCAAGAAAAACTACACACAAGACAGTTTTACAGCACACCTGTCATGTTATGTGTTTTTTAATAAATAAACATATTTTGGCTCTCTATGCCCCAGGGAAAGGAAGAATATAGTCATTTAGTCATGGATTAAAAAAACTAGAAAGCTGTCATATTGCTGAAAATCACTAATCTGAAATGTTATAAACTAATTACCCTTTGCATTAAAACAAGCAACTAGAAGTGTTCAGACATGGTTGACATTGAATACTCCACAAAGCAATATTCGTATAGTTTATTTTCTTTGTAAAACAATAGAGATGATCAGAGTGTGGTTCAAGATCTATCAATAATGTTTTCACTACCACTGCCTCACAGATTAATTGGAAAACAAGTACACACTGTGCTGGGATACATCTACATTAACTAATAAGCAAGATATTTGCAATGGTCATGTTACTGGACCTTCCCTGTTACCTCCTTGCAACTTATGTTGTTATATGCTTGCCACTTTGTAGTTAGGGTTAGGTATTAGGGTTAGGGTATCTTGTCGCTAACCCTAACAGCAGAGTAGCAGGCAGATAACAGGAAAGATCCTTATTATTGTTTGTTTTTTGTAACTCGCCAACATAGGCCCCTGTGCTGATCGAGAGGTGTCATTTGCGGTATACCCGTAAATCTGCCGCAGGAGCTTTTTTCCCCTATGTTTGTTGTTGTTTAGTCGTTCAGTTGAGTCTGACTCTCCGTGACTCTGTGGACCATAGCACACCAGGTGCATCTATCAGTCACTGCCCCTTTGAGCTCCATCAAGTTCATGTTCATTGCTTCAGTGACCTCATCCATCCATCTCCGCCTCTGTCGTCCCCCTCTTCTTGTGCTTTCAATCTTTAACAGCATCAGAGTCTTTTCTAGGGAATCCTGCTGTCTCATGATATGGACAAAATATTTGAGCTTCAGCCTCATGATCATACCTTCTAGTGAACAGTTTGTCGTGATTTCCTGAAGTATTGATTTATTGGATCTTTTTGCAGTCCAAGGGACTCTAAGCAGGCGCTCATATTTCTTTATTGTCCAGTTCTCACGTCTGTATGTTACTACAGGGAATACCATAGTTTGAACTATGCGGACCTTTGTTGATAGTTTAATATCTTTACTTTTTACTGGCTTGTCCAAGCTTGCCATAGCTTTCTTCCCCAGAAGCAAACATCTTTTAACCTCTACCTTTACCCTCATCAATAAGTCCTTTAGCTCCTCCTCACATTCAGCCATCAGAGTAGTATAATCAGTGTATCTTAGGTTGATGCTATTCATTCCAGCAATATTGTTTCCGGCTTTGGATTCATCCAGTCCAGCCTTACGCATGATGTACTCTGCAAATAAGTTGAATATATAAGGTGACAATATACAAACTTGTCGCACTGCTTTTCCGACCTTGAACCATTCTGTTGTCCCATGTTCGGTTCTGTCCATGGCTTCTTGATCGATAGGCTGATTCTTTAGGAGGAGGGTGAGATGATCTGGTACTCCTATTTCTTTAAAGACATGACACATTTTGTTGTGATCCACACAGTCAAAGCCCTTAGAATAGTCTATGAAGCAGAAGTAAATGTTTTTTTGGGACACACTTGCTTTCTCTATTATCCAGCGGACTGGTGTATGTTGTGGAGATTGCAGTATGTGTGTATGACAGTAAGTTGGGTTACCCTTTTACCTAGCTCTTCATGTAGGGCAAAAGCTATGGGGTATGGTATGACTTTGGTATGGTTGGGTTGTGCCCTGAGGTTTAAATATGCAGAAAATTTTATTTTATTATCTACGATCTTCTCTTTTATCAATGTCAATAAAAATCTTAAGCTTTAATGTAAATGGTTTAAACTCCCCAGGCAAGAAAAACACGACACTCAGATTCTGCAAGCAGGAAAGGGCAGACATTGTATTTTTACAGGAGACTCATTGGGTTCATTCTAAAATCCCGGACTTTGGAAATAGATTTTTTGGACTTAAGTAATATTTCACTTTTAACAAAAAATCAAGAGGTGTTGCAATTTTGTTTAAAAAATATTTGTTTCCAGTTGAGGAATTTACTGTAATTGATCCACACCAGGGGCGCTTTATTTTGTGGGGGGGGAACGATTAATGGCCATAAAGTTACTTTGGTGAATCTGTATGCCTCTAACGAAAATCAAGTGAAATTCTTAAATCGCCTCTGGAAAACCATTAACAAGTTTGACTTTAATGTGATTACCAATTTAGAAAACGACAGAAAATCCCCAAAATTATGTAAAAACATGCATTAAAATTTTTCAACTGGTTTAATAGTAATAATTTATATGATGCATGGCATGTGCTTCATCCAGGTCAAACGGATTTCACTTTTTTTTCCAATGTACAAAAGGTATACTCTCGTAAAGATTTGCTTTTAATTGATATTAATACTTTAAACAAAATTATCAAGACCGACATAGGACTAATCGCATTGTCAGATCATACTTGTATTACAATGGAACTTAATCTCAATTTGTATAAAACTAACAGTCCTCATTGAAAACTGGGCTATTTAATTAAGGATGAATCCAGGAAAAAGTTTCTGGAGGATGAAAGCATTTTTTTTTTTTAAATAAACAAGAGTACAGCCTCCTCAAAGGGTGTTCTTTGGAACTCCTATAACGCCTTTATTAGAGGTGTGTTAATAAAACTAAAGTTTCAAGCAACAAAACAAAGAGGAGAGCCTCTGAGAGAGCTTTATATTAGTTTGAATAAATTGGAAATTATTAATAAAAAGAACCCTAAGGACAATATTAGTATAAACCAATCTTTGTCTGACAGGCTAATTTGGCGTATTTCTCATCATCAAGATAATAAAATAAGTAAACTGTTGGCCAATAAGATCAAACAGAAATCTTTGGAAAAACAAATTGACTACTTAGTGAGCATCGGTTCTTTGATTACGCCGCCTTATGAGATTGCCAATGTGTTTGCAAACTACTATGAAAATCTTTATAATTTATCTAACGATAAATCCTTTAATAAACCTTCAAAAACCCAAATACAGGCGTTTTCGGACCAACTTAATCTTCCTTCAATCTCCTCAGCAGGTGAATTAAATATACCCATTTCCAACCAGGAAATTATGGAAGCAATTAAACAGCTAAAACCGTATACTACTCCTGGACCTGATGGGTTTAGCATTTTTTTCTTTGAAACTTTCTCTTTAAACCTATGTAGCCATCTTAAGGATTTGTTTAATGAAATTAAAACAGAAGGGGTTATCCCTTCAGAAACGCAACCATAATTATAATCCCAAAAGTTAAACAAGACCCACATTATTGTTCTAGTTACAGACCAATATCACTATTGAATGTGGATGTTAAGCTTTACACTAAAATTTTGTCAATGAGACTCCAAAAAGTAATTCACAAACTTATAGAAATTGACCAGTTGGGTTTTATATCTGGTAGATGCGGTTCAGACAATGTCAGAAAATTAACAAACTTGATTTGCCATTCAAAGTTTGTGAAATTCCCCACCATATTCATGTCATTAGACGCTGAAAAAGCATTTGACAGGGTAGGGTAGGACTATATGAACCTCACGTTAGCCAGCTTTGGCTTGGGAAGTTTTGGAGCTCAGGCAATAGGGGCTTTGTACAAGGCCCCGTCCGCCTCAGTAGCTGGTCATGCTTCTTACTCTTGTTCTTTTGGGATTTCAAATGGAACCAGGCAAGGATGCCTCTCTCTCCCATCCTATTTGCATTAACGATAGAGCCTTTGGCAGTAGCCAAACGATCCTCTTTGGACATATGTGGCATTCGGTTTGGAGAGAGAGAACACAAAATAAGCCTTTTTGCCGACGACATTTCGATTACCCATCCGAGGTAATCCTTGAAGTCACTTTTAGTATTGATTAGTGACTATAATAAAATCTCAAATTACAAATTAAATTTGCAAAAGTCGGATACCTTATCTGTTAATTGACCTGGAATTTTGAGGAGATATTTAAAAAATGCCTACCCGTTTAATTGGGATTCTTACTCCTTTGCCCGTTTGGGGATTCTATTTGTAGAAAACCTTAGCAAAATGATTGAAATCAATTATAAAGCCCTGCATTCCAAATTCCTAGACATAATCAAAGGATGGAAGTATGTGAAAGCATCCTTTAGTGGTAAAATAGCTATCACCAAAATGTCTCTTTTACCCAGGTTTAATTATCTGGTAAGCTGTATACCAATTAGAATTCCAGTGTTAATAAACTTCAAACTATTATTGATAAGTTTATACATTCTTCAAAGCACATTAGACTTAAAAGATCAACTCTTGCTAGAGAATTCCTTAAGGGAGGACTGGCTTACCATATGCTGCAACTCTACCATGATGCTAACATGGTGGTTCATGCATTGAAATGGCTGAATTCAGAGGGGATCCATATTTGGTATCAAATTGAAAAAGCATTGCCACATGCATGGAACTCAGATATTTTTTTTTATGAACAATATAGTATTCAATGGCTTTGAAGGTGGATTTTATCTTATTAAGAGCATTTATAAAACGTGGAATTCAATTAACAAAATGTTTCATCTTGTGCATCATCTTTAGAAGAGGCTTCCTTCTGGGACGACAATTTGATGCAGTGTGCGGCATATGGTTTGAGCACTGACAGGCTGACACCCCACCCCTTCAACCTCTGCAGCAATTTAATCCTACGTCTATTTCCAAAAGACAGCCTCTGGATATGATGCTGAGCACGTGCACTCAACTTCTTTGGCCGACCATGGCGAGGCCTGTTCTTATTGGAACCTGTCCTGTGAAACCGCTGTATGGTCTTGTCCACAGTGCTGCAGCTCAGTTTCAGGGTCTTGTCAATCTTCTTATAGCCTAGGCCATCTTTATTTAGAGCAGCAATTCATTTTTTTAGATGCTCAGAGAGATCTTTGCCATGAGGTGCCATGTTGAATTTCCAGTGACCAGTATGAGAGAGTGTGAGAGAGATAACACCAAATTTAACACACCTGCTCCCCATTCACACCTGAGACCTTGTAAAACTAATGAGTGACACGACACCGGGGAGGGAAAATGGCTAATTGGGTCCAATTTGGCTTGCACTTAGAGGTGTACTCACTTTTTACGGTTTAGACATTAATAGATGTGTTTAGTTATTTTAAAGGGGGCAGCAAATTGACACTATTATACAGGCTGTACACTTACTGTGTTACATTGTAGCAGAGTGCCATTTCTTCAGTGTTGTCTTTTTATTTAAATCGTTTTTATTGCAGGAATACAAAGTGCAAACAATTGTACAATGATGAGCGTAATAAAACAAAGCCCCAACATCAATCATGAGATCTTATCATTGTATCCTGCCTCCTCCTTTCTTTTGTGTATTTACCTCCGTGCTATTATTGGTAAACCAATGCATGGGTTTAAAATGGGCCTTTCTTGGCTATATAAACATGAACCCCTAATTCGATCCGTACCCTGTACTATTCCTTGTTATTGAATTGTTTTCTCCCATTACCTTCCGTTACTATCCCATCAGGAGAATCTTCCAGGTAATTCTTGAAATTCAATGTAATGACTTTCATATTAAGGAAGAGTAATTTAATAACTTTTACATAAATTAACTTAACCAACCAAACTAAAACATTCTACTTGACACATCTATATTTAAACCTTCATCTCTGGATAACATTTCTCTATCTCAATCCTGTTGTTGTTCCATCCCATCGTACCTGTCTGTCTTCTTCCAATCAGGTGCAGTCCCTCTCCCGGTATCTCCCCTCCGGCCTCCAGCCCTCCCTGTTCCCTGTCGAGAAAGTGAGGGTGCCCTTCCCTCCTCCTCCCCTTTCATTGGAGTAGAGGAATCCTGATATCTGTGTATTCTATCCAGGGACCCCAAATTTCCAAGTACTTGGGAATTGAATCTGCCAGTGAATGGGAAATCCTTTCATTAACCGCTAAGTAGTGAATCTTAGCTTGGACTGCCCCTATCTCTAGTGTCTTTTTCTTCCAGCTCCTGGCAATATGTGATTTTGTCGCTAAAAAGATAAATTGTAAGAGTCTGTTGTAGGGGGCAGAGAGGGAGGCTACCGGCATCCCCAGTAGACTAGCTTCCGGAGTTACTTCAATATGATATCCAAATATATTATCTACCAAGTTACCCACTGCCCTCCAGAGCTGCTGAACCTTTGGGCAGTTCCACCAAGTATGGTAAAAGGAGCCTAGCTCCGAGCATCCTTTAAAGCACTTCGGACTTTCCGTCTTACTCCATTTAGCTAGTCGATCCGGGGTAATGTACGCGCAATGAAGGACCTTAATTGATGTCTCTAATATACTATAATTTAGTGACCCCCTCATGAGATTGGCCCAGCAAGTGTCCCACGACTCAGTCTCCCAGTTTCTGGTTATATCTTTTTCCCATTCCCTCATATATTTATCTTTGACTAGCGTTTTTGGGGTATTGAAGACCCCGTATAGTTCCCCTATCACACCTCTAGTAAGGGGGGCTTTATCACACATTCTAGAGAACCTATTATGAGAGGTGACCCCTGAACTCCTAAGTAGCCTATCCACAAAGTACCTCAATCTGCAGAAGTTATAATGCTCATAAAGGGGAATGTCATATTCGTCTCATAGTCTCGAATGTTAACACCCGACCATCTCTCATCCAATTTCCCAATCTATCAAGTTTGTTATTTTTTCACCATTGTTGAGAGACCTGTGAGATACCTTCCGGTGCTAGTGGATGTGTAAGTATAGGCGTTAAGTGGGATATCCGGGGTAGGAGGTCTGTGTGATTGGAGGCCCAAATTAGATTAGCCGCGGAGTTCCTTATCATAGGGTTGGCAGATTTTTTAATCCCTGTGGGGAGTGGGTGAATCCAGACCACCGTGTCCCATGTATAGGGCATCATGTCCTGGCTTTCAACAAACATCCACGCCGACTGGGCTTCGGGTAAGTGGGCCTGGGGGATAAAAGCTAATTGTGCTGCTCGATAGTAAAGTTTTAAGTTGGGGCACGCCAGCCCCCCCCTGGATTTATGTTTGTACATGTTATTTTTTGCTATCCTGGAGGGACCCCCACCCCAGATAAAACGGAAAACCCTGCTTTGGAAGTTTGAGAGGTCTTTCATATGCATCTGGATCGGTAGAGATCTAAATAAATAAAGCAGTCTAGGTAAAACGTTCATTTTGACCGAACTAATCCTACCGAGCCAAGAAATGTTATATTTTGCCCATTTTATCATCTCCTCCTGCAGTAAGCGGAATATTGGCCGGTAATTAGCTTTGTATAAATCTTGTTTTTTAATACATTTATTTTCAATCCTGAGAGCACCCCGAATTGTTCAAGTTTTTGCATCAGGGGAGGTACCGACGTCAATGGCTCCGATATGGAACATAGTAAGTCGTCCGCAAAGAGCGATACCTTGAAGTGATGTGACCCAACTTGGATACCCTTTACCTCCGGGGAAGCTCTAATCGACTGGGCCAGGGGCTCAATTGCCAACGCAAACAAAAGCGGTGACAGAGGGCAACCCTGTCTCGTCCCCCTCTGGATGCAGACCGTTGGCCTCCCCCCGCCCAGAAGTCTTAAATTTGCCTTAGGATCTTTGTAATAGGTCCGAACTAGATTTAAAAATTTCCCTGAGAACCCGAATTTGGTCAGCGTAGCCATGAGAAAAGGCCACTCCAGGGAGTCAAAGGCCTTCTCCACATCCAGAGAGAGCAGGCAGGCCGGGGTGTTATTTAATTTAGCACGATGGACCAAGTGTAGTATTTTCCTGATATTGTCCCCTGCTTGTCGCCCTGGAATAAATCCCACTTGGGGCCTCATTCTATTATCGGCCGTAAATCGGCCGTAAGGCTGCGATTCCTTGCGAGGGTTCAGTTAACTCGCGATTCTATTATACGGCCCCGCAAGGATCTCCTTTTACGGCCGGCCGCATATCTTGGAACCGGCCGTAAGCTGTGAAATATAAAAACTGAAAAATAAATTCAAGCCTGCACTGTACAGCTCTGTAAATGCTAGGGATCATATTGGGGGACATGAGGATTAAAAGGAACCCACTCTCAAGCTTGCACATCAGCCCAAACCCGAGTTCAAATTAACTGTTTATTTTCCGGCTGCGGCGTGGGCGTGTCTGAGGTGCTCCAAGCACTCTGGACTTTTTACATGGATATTTTACGGATATTAAAAATAAAATATTTTACGGATTTGAGTACAGGATAATTATGTGCTATTTTTTCTAACACCTAAAATCCCTTTATAGTCTTCTCAAAGTGCAGGATGGCTTTATTTGAGCTATTTTATGTGCTTAATTGGTGCTAGCGAGACCTCTTTCCTGCAAGTAAGCTGCGGCTCGTTTTTAGCCTTGCAGAGAGGTTTCCCGGAGCAATTGAATTGCAAATCTCTTGCGGCCGTTTTAGATCAAAGGCTTTCCTCCGGCGCGAGCGGCCGCAAGAGATAGCAAGGCACCGGCCGCAAGCCTGCCGGAATCCCCGGCCGTAAGGGAATAGAATAGCAGAATAGCTTGCGGCCGGTCCTTACGGCCCCGCAACGGCTGCGGCCGATAATAGAATGAGGCCCTTGGTCTTTATGAATCAAGGAGGGGAGAAACCCAGCTATCCTATCCGCCATGATCTTGGCTAGAAATTTGATGTCACTGTTAAGGAGTGAAATCGATATGTAATTTTTGGCTTCTAATGGGTCCCTCCCCTCCTTGGGGAACAAGACCAGGTCTGCTTTGTTGAGTTCTGGAGGGATTGGTAGGCCCTCCAGTATTGTATTATATAACGTGGTCAAGTACGGGGCCAATGTGCCAACACATTTTTTGTAGTACGCGTTCGTAAAGCCATCTGGGCCTGGGGCTTTGCCTAATTTAGATTCTAAAATAACCTTGCTCACTTCCTCCTGGGAAATTGTTTTATTTAATGAGGTAACATTATCCTCGGTTAATTTAGGCAGATCCAGGGAGGCTAGAAATGATTGTGTTTTTCCCTGGTCTAGGGAGTTCGAGGCTTTATACAGCTTACTATAGTACGCCTGAAAGATGTCCTGAATTTTAGAGGGATTGGAGGTCACAAACCCTTGGGGTGATTTAATTTGGCAAATTCTAGATTGATTTTGTTTTGACTTTAATTTGTTGGCAAGAAATGAGTCAGGTTTATTTGCTTTGCTATAAAACTTGTGTTGCGTAACTCTAAGAGCTCTCTCCGTTTTCTCCGACTGAATCATGTCAAGCTCCGCCCTGATTTTCTCAATCTAGGACCTATCCCCTGTAGAATTATCCTGCTGCTTTGCCCTTTCCAATCTAATCAACTCTTTATTCAATGCCTCCTCTCGGGCCCTGCTTTGTTTTATTATGTTCAGCAGTTAACTTCATGCAGACCCCTCTAATATATGCTTTATGAGCCACCCACACCCAGCCTATTCCTACATCTCCCTTAGTGTTCTCCCTAAAATACATCTCAAGCTCTTGCTGGATCCTGTCTTTGGATTGAGGAAATGCTGGTAGCGTTTCATTTATACGCCAGGTCGGGGGGGGGGGGGGGGGGAGTATACCGTGCCTAAGTCTAGGGCAATTTTGACAATTGAGTGATCTGACCAGGTACACGGAATAATCTCTGCTTCCTTTTCCTGATCCAGGAGCGAAGCGTCTATGATGATATAGTCGATTCTTGAATACGAGTCATGAGGGGCTGAATAGAAAGAATACTCCCTGTCCTTAGGGTGAAGGTCCCTCCAGGAATCTACCAAGTTCAGGTTAGCTAGTTGTGTTTTAACTTGTTTTAGCTTGCTGGGGAATTGGGGCCCCTCTTTCCCCTTGGACCTATCCAATTTGGGATCCAACGCTAAATTTAGCCCCCCCCCAGGATAATTTTACCATAGTCTCCTTTCTCCAGTACTGTAAGTAGCTTCCGGACCGTGTTATGGGGATTCGTGGGTGGTGCATATAACGCAATTAAAGACACAGTCAAGTCAAATATTTTCCCTGTTAGAATCAGGTAATGACCTTCAGGATCTGATTTTTTAGTAATCAGAGTACAAACGGAAAGTCCCTATGCAGGAGAATTGCTACCCCCTCCCTCTTGGCTAGTGCACCCGTTGTATAGAAGTTTGGGTATTGTTTGTGGAGATATTTAGGGGGTTTGCTACGTATGAAGTGTGTCTCCTGTAAGAAGATTACAGAGGGCGATGCTCCCTGTATGTAAGAAAGGCTTTGCGCCGCTTATGGGGGGAATTAAATCCCTTCACACTGTGGGACATTATCTTAAATTCGGGCCTAGCCATTTATTTTTGTCTGTGTGTGAGTGCTGTGAATAGTGTAACACTTACGGTTTTCCCGCTCTGGATGGAACGTTTATTCGAGGGCCGAAGGCCCAGAGACGAGAGACACCCTAGGGCGACCAGGAGACGAAGTGCACCTGCATCATGGAGAGACCCTGAGAATACTAAGTAGAATAGAAATAGATAATTTACATACAAGGTACATTTCAGAGAAAAGTACAGAAATACATGTGTCAACAATAACATAACAATTTTAACTTTTTCACCTATACTAATACTTTTTCCTTGCGCTCTAGCGCGTTTGAAGGGCACGAGGATCCTGTCCTCCTGCATAGTGCCCTGGCGACAAGGTATAGTAGATTTCAACTACTAAACTTAAGCCCTGTTTAATAAAGGGGATAACTCACTGCCTCACCCCATGGGCCTATCACCCCTTGCTTTGTGTAATACCAAATATTCCCTGCGGTAGATCAAGAGAATTCCAGTAGATCTCAACCCTATATAACACCCCCCTCGGCTTATAGTGTCCATTGGGCTTCTGAGAAAAGCGGCACATGACTAACAAGTCCCTTCATCTCTTCTCTGGGGGGGGATTTTCCCGGCCAATATCCACTTGAGCATCCCGGCCCTGAGCCTGGGGATGCTGGCCTGTCATTTACAAGGCTTGCCTTGGGCCCCCTTCTCCCGCCGCTTGTGGCTGTGGATTTCTTGCAGCTTTTTGTCTCTTTGATGCAGGGACTACAGTCCATTGTCTAATAGGCCTATCTCGCTTGTCTCCTGATTCTTGACCAAGTGGGCGGGGGTTTTCACCCTCCTTCGTTAAGTTCAGGGAGGAAAGAATTGTCTGGCATTCCTCTAGATCTTGAGCCACAAATCTGTTTCCATTTACGGTAAATTGGATGTTGAAGGGAAACCCCCATCTGTAGGGAATTTTGTTCTGGATAGGCACCTCCACAGCCGGTCTCATTTCCCTGCGTCTCGCTAGGGTAGCTGGTGAGAGATCTGCATAAACCTGGATGATGGCGCCGTCTGGACCTTTGATTTCGTCTAGACCTCTTGCATGATAGAGAATCTGGTCTCTTGTGTGTTGCCTCAAGAAACGGGCTATGATGTCTTTGGGCATGTTGGGGTTCGGGGATGCCCCGAGTGCCCTATGTGCTCTCTCGATGCCGATTTCTCCCTCCTGGGAGTCAGGAAGGATTGACTTTATTAGATCCGAGAGGTAAGGCGTAAGGTCAGTGATTGAGTTTGGGATGCCTCTGAATCTGACGTTATACCTTCTCGATCTATTTTTGAGATCTTCCAGCTTGAGTTCGAGAGAGCAAATTTTCATTGCGTTTGTATCAATGTCTACCCGATCTTGTCTTTGGGAGTCTATGACATGGTCCAGAGAGGATTCCAGGATACCTGTCCGTTGGCCTAATTCTTGGATTTCGTGTTTCAGATCTTGAACTGCCAATGATAGTTGCGATTTTAGCATGTTCTCAAACCAGGTTTTGGAGTCGTTGGATAGATTTGCATCCATCATATTCCCTTTCTGGGAGCTCTCAGCATCCGACACATCCGAAGCCCCCGAGATTGACTCCGGGTGAGGGGATCGTCTAGCCGTGGTAGGGGGAAATGTTCCGTTATCCGACGGGAGCCCTCGCCCTTTTTGGTTCTGACCATCATGATCTTTGCCCCCTCTTGTTGTAGCTTGGGGTAGGTCTGACCCTATTCCAGGTTTGAATTCTCAGATAGACCTGGTCTGTGCCGGTGTGGAAAGAGTCCCGGCTTAAGGTGTGTCCCGGCCCACTGAGTAGCTATGTTGCTGCAGGGGTCTCTTAGGTGCGTTTAAAGATCCAGGAGGGGTACTGGCCCATTTATAGGGATGTAGGCCCTACATTTACCACATCTTTACTTTGATGAGTAGGGTAGTCACCATAGAATTTTGTGCTAACATCCTCCAGATTCCAGACCCAATTATCAGGCTAAATATTGCCTTCAGATCTTTATAAATGTATCTGGGACGTAATCACCAATGTGACTTCGTGAAATGAGGTTATATCAGTCCTTAGTGCTACGGTTTCTCCCTAATATAGGGAAGACCTGGGTGGGAGGACGGAAGGCAAAGTGTGAAGAGCCTTAGTCCCTTGATGATCTAGCGCCATACTGTCTTTTTAACTGCTGCAGCAGCACTCAGCAATGGTTTTAAACCCATTTGCGAGTGGTCTTTAGTGCTAATATTTTCTTCAGCTTTTTGCAGTTACTGCACTGCCATGATTTGCGAGTGATCCGCAAAGTCTTCCTAGTATAGGGTTTTTGGTGTTAAAATCTAGCGAGTAACGCATATTCTTTTGGCAGTGCGAAAATCAATGTAACAGTTTGCCATAATTTTTTGCTCTGGCTTGCTGCAGTCACTTGTAGCAGTTCTCTTGCAATGTTTCCGGGATGGGTGAATAACATAGCTAGTGAGATTTTCTTTGTTCTTAAACCTGCTGTAATTTTACGATATAGGGATTAGCATAATGCCCATATTCTATAGCGAGATACAGGGGTTAAGTACAAAGAAAAAAAAATACAATGTTAAACACACGGCAAAAAGTAGAGGGGCCTGAATCGAATCTTACATACATGGAGCCCAATTAAATGTAAAGTCTGCATCTCGCGGTATACAGGCCGTATGTCTGCAGGCTAGTCCATATGTGTGGCCTGATATGTATTAACTCATTGATTCCCGAGATCAATATAACCCCTAAATGAAACATAAAAAAACAAAAACATTTTATCGCTGATTTGCGAGCTTGAGACTGTTGTGCAATTAATTTTTTTGTTTTGTTTTGCTTCGGGTGCTTTGTCATTTCTGAATAATGTTTCTTTTTTCGTTAATGAATTCTATTGTGAGAAAAGAGTAAATTTTGAGAAAACAGCACACCAAAACAAAAAAGCATATCACAGTGAAATATTATAATCTGCCATAAACATATTTTCTTCAGACCTTTCTCAGTGAATTTTAGTTTTATTTTAAACTATCTATGACCTCACATAGTGTTTCTGATATGATCTTTAGTAGTAACTCAACAAGAAAAACAAAACCAAATAAAAAACGGAAGAAAGGAAAAAGAAGGGGAAAGAAGAGGGGTGGGGGTAGCCAATGAAATAGGCTCTTGTCGCCATCACCTGTCAACAATTTAGGGTTCAAAAGTTCCAACATGTAGCCCATTTTCTGTATCTCGCACCAATTTCGGCAGATAAGACACTCATAGAGTGAATTAAGTCTATTTAGTGTAGGACCTCCTCATATGTTGGAACAGTTTTCCAATGTTTTGAAATTATACTTCTGGCTGCTAGGAATATCTGATTAAAACTGGGCAGAGTTTGATAAACCTGAAATCGCTAGGCCTAGTAGCGCCTCTTCTGGTTTTTGAGGGATATTCATATCCCATAATGTCTCTAATGTGTTATATGTTGCAGACCAAATGTGCCTTATTTTGGGGCAGTCCCACAACATGTGCTTTAGAGTTCCTATTGTGTTACATCCCCTGAAACAGTTTCCGTCCGCTACGTGATTTGTAAGTTTAAGTCTGGCGAGTGTAAGATACCACCTCATAATGGGTTTATACGCATTTTCCTTCAGTATATTTAAGGAGGAGTTTGCTGCATTTTCGATAAATTTTCCCCATTGCATCTCATTTAGGGCCATATTAAGCTCCTCTTCCCAAGACGATCTGTAGGATAATTTGTTGGGAGTGACTTTATCATTTAAGAAGTTGTGAAGAGTTGTTATATTTTTCCTACCTTTTGAATTATGAAAGAAACATTGTTTGAAGGGGGTTTTATTAGCTAACTCATTGTCTTTTGTAAATTGACCTATTCTGATGTTGATCAACATCAAGTTAAGCCATTCTTTGTGTGGCAGTTGGTAACGTCTTAACTTCTAGTGGGGACCAATATTGGCAGTCCGACAATACATCTGCTACAATTGTAAACCGATTCCCAATCCACCATGCTAATAGGGAATTTTTATTTATTGATGATCTTTATAGGGTAACCATAATGGTTATAGCCACGATCCGTCCTCTAGCAATCTAAATCTTTTATTAATGTTGTGCAATTAATTCTAATATCTTTCATAATTTTCCCAGTCATTTACAGTGCAGTATTGATTTTCTCCTGCATTTGCAGTTTATGGGTGAAAAAATATTTGCAGGCTTGGGGATTTGTAACAATTGAAAACGGACGTGAAAAATCAAAGGCTTTGAGAGGCTGTAAGTTCCGGTATTAACAATCGCAAGGATTTCAAGGCCGTAACCAGGAACCTGTTTGTAGCCCGCAAAAAGACGCTAATTGAATAGCAAAATAACTTACGGACTCCATTACAGGCTACTGTAAGTTACAATTGCTCAATTGAATCAGGCTCATGGTTCTTTTTCAAAGCACCTTATAAGATGGAAGGCTTGCAAACTTACAATCTATTATCCATATTAAAATGGAGCTACGTGTTAAACCTTAGCTCATAAATGTCATATTAGCGCAATTTGCCTGCTAACATGCATCTTAACTCTGCTCGCAGTCGGCTTTGCGTGGTAACAAGCAGGACGGCCGAGAATAGGCTACGTGGAGAGCAACGTTGAACCTCGCGTACGTAAATCCTTTTATCTGTCATGCCCGTAATCGCTACATTTTCAATTCAGCTATTAAATTGCAACGTGGTCACGCGCTCCCAAAAGCCCTTACGTGTGTTGCGCGAGCAGCACAAAAGACCCCCGCTCCGGCCCTCAAACCTCCCTCTAGCCTCTTAAACCTCCCCCTGCTCCCGAAATCTAACCCCATGCTGCAGGGATCCTAATCGGGACTCCCGCCAGCTCCCCAAATTAAACCTTGCTGTGGGGGTCCCATTCAGGACCACCGCGGCAGTAACAGTGTAAAACCCTGCTGCGGGGGTACGTGAAGTACCCCAGCGGCACCTAAAATTACCCCCACCTATGCTGGGCACACCATTGCCCATGCCCTCAAATTAGCCCCGCATTGCTGGGGGTACCCATCGGAACCCCCACAGTGCCCCCACATTAAAAAGATTGAAAAGGTCCTTAAAGGACTCGCGATAACTAAAAAATTAACCCCTGCCGCGGGGTACTATAAGAACCCCCCACGCATCTAAAATTAACCCCATGACTCATGGGGGTCTATACAGACCCCCTTGAGCCTCTAAATAACCTGCTCAGTTCCATAAAGGTAAACCCCATTAGTCCCATAAGGGTCTAATGAAACCCCAATAGTCCCAAGTCTAAACACTGCACTATTAACTCCCCTCTAACTAATTTATCCCCCTCTAAGTAATTAACCCTATTTAACCCTCACCATACCTAATTAACCCTATTACTCCATCTAGACCTATTTAACCCCATCTAGTCCTATGTAACCCTATCTAGTCCTATTTTACCCCATATAGACCTATTTAACCCCATCTAGCCCTATGTAACCCTAAGTAACCCAATTTAGTCATATGTAATCCTATCTAGTCCTTTTAACCATGTCTAGTCCTATGTAACCCAATCTAGTCCTATGTAACCCTATCTAGTACTATTTAACCCTAACTGGGCCAATTTAACCCCAAATGTACCCAGTAAACCACATCCCATAAACCCCCTCCTAGCCTACCCTATAAACCCCTACACTACCTACCCAACTCCTACCCTACACTATTAACCCCCCTTTTACCCCATTAACCCCCCTCTACTCTGTTAACCCCTACACTACACATCTCACACCCTAATAAAATCCATTTTACCCCACTAATTACCCAAAATAAAATAAATACTTTGCATAAAATAAAAATAAAACTTTGTTAAATAAAATAAAAAAAACTGTTACATAAAATAAAAACCTAAGTTACTGAAAATAAAAAGCATACATTAGGTAAAAATAAAAAACCTACATTACATAAAAAAAATATACATTGCTTGCAATAAAACCCCTAGATTCATACAATTAAACCCCTAACTATATACAATAATAACCCTAAATACATACAATTAAACCCCTAACTACATGCAATAATATCCCTAACTACATACAATAGTACCCTCAACTACATACAATAAATCCCCTAAATCTCACCTCACCCCTTACTAAACCTAGAATAGGGTAAATAAGACCACTTACCTTGTCCAAATGCCCCTCCAGCGACAATGGTTTTCGTTGCTTCGTCCCTAGCCAAGGGCCCATCCTAGATGTCCACAGGTCCAGCAACCCTAGGAAAAAAAGAAACATTACAAATAATAAATAAACACAACATATAACCATAAACATTCAAAATAGTACAAAAAGAGGGATGGGAGGGACAAGCGCAAAGCAAAACCAATCGTGAAGTATGTACATCAAGGTTTATTATAGCAAATAATTAGAACCATTACACTCACATTCCATATGATCTCAATTCACGTTATATATGAGATGTCACAGATATTTTTTATCTGTCGTCCTTATATTGCTTGGTGTTTTTAATCCAGACGCCCCGATGTTTAGTGTCTCAATAGTCCAATATCCAATATATCAATTGTTACAGGGATACTTTTTCAATTAAAGATAGAAAACAAATAATAGAAACTGTCTTAGTGCTTCAGTGTCCACACACAGATCCAGACCTCACTCCCCAGACTGAGACATCTATTGTTTTGGTTAGCAAGCCTCACATAAGATGCTCCAATATCAGCGAGTTTAGGGTCAGCACAAATGACAATTCATATAATGTTTGCTCTAATCTTCCTCTCACATCAGGAAAAAATAGGACCAATATGGTAAAAATAGGTAAAATAGCAGCAACAATAAAATAAATAGATAATATAATTATAATAAAAGATACAAAGATCAAATTGGATCCTACCAGACGCGTTTCTGCCAAGTCTTGACCTTTCTCAATGTGGGGGTGTATCCCATTGTGATTGGCTCCAAGCATCTGCGTCTTCTGATGGGCTGATGTAACTGTCAATCAGATTGCAGCCAATCAGAAGACATGAAATATGATAGTCAATCAGAAGGCACCATTTCCGTATGCGTGAGAAGACTCATTTGCGTTGGGGAGCTCCTCCAAGGAGGAGCTTCATTAGATTTTTTTTCCAGCCCATCTGTTTTTTTTGGAGGGCCCTGCCGGCGAAGACTACAAGGAGGACGGGGTCATCGCAGAAAGGTAAGTGTACTATTTAGAATGTTTATGATTATATGTTGTGTTTATTTATTAATTGTAATGTTTCTTTTTTTTCCCTATGGGTGCCGGACCTGTGGACATCTAGGATGGGCCCTTGGCTAGGGACGAAGCAACGAAATCCATCGTCGCTGGAGGGGCATTTGGTCAAGTTAAGTGGTCTTATTTACCCTATTCTAGGTTTAGTAAGGGGGGTTGTTTCAGGTAAAATTTAGGGTTTAGTATTGTATGTAGTTAGGGGTATTGTTGTATGTAGTTAGGGGTTAAATTGTATGTAGTTAGGGGTTTAATTGTAAGGATGTTATGGGTATTATTGTATGTATTTAGGGGTTTTATTGCTTGTAATATATGTTTTTATTTTATGTAACATAGGTTTTTTATTTTATGTAACATAGGCTTTTTATTTTTTGTAACATGGGTTTTCTTAATTTATGTATTTTAGTTTTTTTTATTTTCTGTAATTCTATTTTTTTTTTATTTTGTGTAATTAGTGGGGTAATAGGAATTTTATTAGGGTGTTAGGTGGGTAGTGTAGGGGTTAACAGGGTAGAGGGAGGTTAATGGGGTAGAGGTGGGTTAATTGTGTAGGGTAGGAGTTGGGTAGGTAGTGTAGGGGTTAATGGGGTGTGTAGGAGGGGGTATATGGAATGGGGTTTACTTGGCAAATTTGGCATTAAATAGGCCCAGTTAGGGTTAAATAGGGCTAGATAGGATTACATAGGACTAGACAGGGTTACATAGGTCTAGATGAGGTTACATAGAACTAGATAGGGTTGACTAGGACTAGATGGGGTTAAATAGGACTGGATAGGGTTACATAGGACTAGATAGGGTTACATAGGACTAGATGGGGTTACATAGGTCTAGATGGGGATAATAGGACTAGATAGGGTTACATAGGTCTAGATGGGATTTAAATAGGTCTAGATGGGGTTAAGTGGTTAGGAATATGGTTAATTAGATATGGTGAGGGTTCAATAGGGTTAATTAGTTAGAGGGGGTTAATTAGTTAAAGGGGTTAATAGTGTAGTGTTTGGACTTGGTGTCATGAGGGTCCTGGAGGATCCTCATGGCACATATTGTTATTCTAGGAGTTAATAGTGTCCTATAGGGGTCTATATAAACCCCTATTGGACTAAAGGGGTTAATTAGTGCCTCATAAGGCTCTATACAGACCCTTATGGGACTAATGGGGGTTCAGTATTGTCCCATAAGGGTTTATATAGACACTTATGGGTCTAATAGGGTTAGTCAGTGTCCCATAAGGGTCTGTATAGACCCTTATCAGACCAATGGGGGTTCAGTATTGTCCCATAAGGGTCTGTATAGACCCTTATCGGACTAATGGGGGTTAATAAGTGTCCAATAAGGGTCTGTATAGACCGTTATGGGACTGAGGTGGTTAATTCTGTATAGACCCCCATGAGTGATGGGGTTAATTTTAGATGCCTGAGGGGGGTGGGTCTTATAGTACCCCCAATGCAGGGGTTAATTTTTTTGTTATCACCGGTCCTTTAAGGACCTTTATGGTCCTTCAAGGACCTGCGGCTGGAAATTTGAATTGATCCCAATTGGGACCCCGCAAAAGTTAATGTGGGGACACTGCAGGGGTGGGTTCATTTTAGGTGCCGTGGGGATACTTGAAGTAATCCTGCGGCAGGGCTTTGGTTTTTAACTGCTGCGGCGGTCCAGATTGGGACCATCGCGACAGGGACTGATATCGGGAGCCTGCTGGTTATCCCGCAGGCTTTCATTAGCCATGATGGCAATCTATTTTGCCATTGGTTAAGTCTAACCCATTGCTACATAATTGCTTAATTGTTTGCGTTCGAGCACGCAATTGGTCTACGAAATAGCCTCTTTCGCTCGTAGCTCACAGCCCCATCTAATTTAATAACAAATTTGAAGCACGCAGCCCTTACCTGCAAAACGTTGGACTTACAAGGCTGGAATTTAATATTGCTCTAAAGGGATTTATGAAACAAAAAGTGAATTAAATAAAAGGAAGAAGCAAGGGCTTAGAAAGTAACAGCAAATAGTTTAGAGGATTAATTGGTAATTAATTCTGTGGGTGTAGCATCTTTGAAAAATGGAAGTGATAGTGCTAAACCTGCACTATAAATTGACACCAATTATAGGTGGGTGGGTGGGGACATGGTAGTTGGGAGGGCATGTTATTGGTGGAGTGTGAGCTTCTAGTTCTAGAGCAAGGGTGGGCAGGTTCGGTCCTAGAGGGCCACATACACTTGAATTTGAAGATATCCCTGTTGTGCACAGGTTAGTCAATCACCTCTTCAGTCATCCTGATTGACTCACCTGTGCATAGAAAGGATATCTTGAAACCCCAGCATGTATGTGGCCCTCCTTGTCCACCCCTGTTCTAGAGGCAATGCTATTAAAACCAGTTTAGGTCTGGTATGACTTGGATCCTTTCCCTTAAAGTTGGTACACGGACACATACAGTTACCTTACATGACAGGTTTAATGAAATCCATAGCAAACTAATCCATCAGACCATTTCCGTTTGTACTATACAAACACAGATTTACAACCTCTTTGATGCTGGATGCTACAAAAGACGAGTTGAAAATGTTTCCATAGCTTTGTGCCAGCATCTACAGCAATGTTTTAATTGTGCCATAGTATTGTGGGCATACTCATAGGTGTCGAAACTGAGGTAGGTGAGGTAAACAACCCCCTCAGATTTTTCAGTGTCTGTATGTATGTGTATTGAAACACTTTTGTGGTCTGTATCTCCATCTTTTATATATAAAAAAACATCTTGACAGTACCAGAGGATTGATACCAGAAGAAGAACCTTTATTTAGCAATGGAAGGAGAGCAAATCCTTATAATTATAGACAGATTACATCAATAATGAGGAACTACTACATGGGTTACTAAGGTATTTAGGAATATGCCCTTGATAAAAAGATAATACAGAGTTTACATGGTTCTATGACGGATATGTAATTTCTAAATATTCTACTTCTTTATGAAGAGGCAATGTAAAACTTGGACCAAGGTTATTCAGTTGATTTAGTCTACATTTGTGGATCTGAACGTTTTTTAACCCACGGACCGGCTGGTTACTGTCCATCAATCATGGGATAGCCTTTGAAATCTAGGATATTAGCATGGTGATACTACATGTGACACACTAAATTGTATCTGGTTTTACAGTTTTTTAGAGTACGATTTCATTGTGTATACTTTCATCAGTTATCTTTTTATAACTAAGTCTAATGGTCATTTTATGTTTTAAAGTGTTAGGCTTTCCTTATTCATCTTTGTTCCTGAGGACCAACATAAAAGGTTTCAGAGACCGGCCAAGGTCCTAGGACCAGCAGTTGAGAAAATGTTTTATATGCGTTTTGCAAAAGATTTTGATATAGTGCCAAATGGAAGACTATTAGTCAGGTAAAGTGACATGTAGTCTGAAACATATGTTAGTACTTGGAACACTTCTTTTATTGTACTTATACATTATTTGAAAGTATTATTGAATGATAAAGACACCATACTTTCTAATTACATTAAATTGTGTAAGGTAATTAAACTGGACTAATATGCAATAAACTAACTTTGAATTTTGCAGCTTCAAATATTTTTTAATGAGTGATCATTTTAATTAATTACTAATTACCCATGAGGCATTGTGTTCATTGTCATAAGTGCAGCGGCCTGCACCAGAAAGAATAGGCATGTTCCATGGATCCATTGATGCCTAACCTTTTTTTGCCTCAGGTGCTAATCAGTAACCAATGGAAATTATATCTCATAAACAAGATTTTTGAATCTCTTCTTGTAGGTGGATCAGAAGGACGGATTGAAAATGTCAATCTTCAATACTAGTTTACTCTAAGAAAATGTATTTTTCATAAGATTCAAATGAAAAGGACTTTTGATTACCTATAGTGTTAAATTATACCATATTTTAAACCTCCTCTGTGTTACTCTCTGTTTAGCAGACATTAGGGAGCATGATTCTAAGATTGTCAGAATAGACAGGATTTGAAGCTGTGAATAGTAAGGTAAAGCATAACAGATTGAGGTAGAGAATTCCATGGAACAGCATGTGAGAGGTTTGGTATATGAGAGTAGGATAAGAATCTGATGGGTCCAAATAGGTCTTAGTTGTGGGTGGAGGAGAAGGGAAACAAGGGTAGTGTTTAGATATCAGATTTGAGATACATGCAGCCACATTAAATTCCAAGCCCATAGCGGCAACGGCAAACCTGCAAAGCCTGCTGGCTTGAAATTCTGCTGAGTTACAGAGCTATTACATTCAACCATGCCACAACCAACGGGCCGGAGAAGCAAACCTGCAAACCATTCTTGCGCATGTTGCATGTGCGGCCGTGAACATGATTAATTAGGCAAACCAGTAGTTACGGGTTCAGATGGTAAAAGTGATTATTATCATTACGTCACTGAAAAATGGAGGTTAGATTTCAAAGCCTTACAGGTTTCATTTACGAGTTTCCATCGGACACACATTCCCGAAATAATGCAATATTAATAAATCAGTAAATATTATATTCTAGTACATGCGAGTTCCATTATATGTATTAACACATTGATTGCCGGGATCAATATAACATGGAAATTAGACACTAAAAAAAGTATTTTATATTGCAGATTTGTGAGCTTGAGAATGTTGTGCTATTAATTTGAATACCTAACATCACTTTAAGTACAGTAGTGTGTTTATATTTGCATTTACAATGCTACGGTTAGGACTTTAACCCCCTTGTGCATTCTCTCTAGTACCTGTTGGCTTTTTGGCTCCATTTGCGGGCTACGGGTTTGAATGCCAATGGATTCGTAGCAATTTAATAGCATTTTTCGAACGTGACAGTTTTGGGCTTGACAGATCAAAGGATTTGCTGCGAGTTCAGATTTCAACATCCTGTAGAGTTTTTCCGCACATAAATCGCAGGTCGTTTGCGGGTAGCTTTACAAGGCCAATTCAATAGCTGTAAGTCTTGCGGGCTCCGTTATCGGCTATGGCTTTACACGTTGGGGGAATTTAATAGGGCTGATGGTATCATATAGAGCTTTGTAGCCCCTCCATAAAAGATTCATTTTATGTATGAGCACTGGAACCATTGCCTTGAACAATTATTTTATGAGAAATCATGCTCTGCATCAGCTGATTCCCAGTTCACCTGCTAAAATATAAACTCTAAAGGGTATATTTTTATCCACCCATACTTGTTCTTATGTCACCTAAGAAATTCTGCTGCCAGTTCACCCCACTTGTTCACCTGTTTGGAGTGATGTGGTTTGCTTCAACCTCCAACTCCCTAGGTCCTCTCCCCTTCTGCAACATAGCTGATACCTCCCCTACTTCAGACCAGGGACCAGCCCCACTACAAGGGAGGGGAGAAGAAAGTCTAATGTCTATGTATTAAGAAGAGGTGCACATCTAGGAGTAAAAAGAGATGAGAAATATGCATTTGCTTTTACTCCTATTAAAGGACTACAGTATTAGAAGATGTGTTAGCCATGAACAGTGGAGGGAGATGTGGATGGGAGGGGATTTATTAAATCATTAAATCATTGGAATTTGACACCTACACCTTCCTCTGCACACGCTCAAGCAGGCATCTTGCATCAATACATGGACAAGCTTTGTCTTGCACACTTCAGCAATGATTCCTCCAATATCCAGTAAAAGCATCAATATTTTTTTAATTAAAACTAGCTTTATGACATTTTTCCTAGCTAAATATGCTCTTAGATTTAAGAGGAGGTGAGAGTTACTTGTTGAAAGAGAGTTTAAATTGACCCTGAGAGCCTCATTTAATTGAGCAATTGCAAGTTACTGGAGCCTGTAATGGAGCCCGTTAGCTAATTTGCTATTCAATTGGCATTTTTTTGCGAGACGCAAACGGTCTACGGATTACAGGCTGAAAATCCCTGGAGTTGTTACACCCCATCTAATCCTTTGATCTTTCACTTCCGCAAGAGTTGATGTTAATGTTTAGTCATTCAGTCACTTCCAACTCTCCATGTGGACCACAGCACGCCAGGTGCATCTCTCAGTCATTGCCCCTCTGAGCTGAATCAAGTTCAGGTTCATTGCTTCAGTGACCTCATCTATCCATTTCCGCCTTTGTTGTCCCCTTCTTCTTGTACCTTCAATCTTTCCCATCACCAGAGTCTTTTCTATGGCCAAAATATTTGAGCTTTAGCCTCATGATCATACCTTCTAGTAAACCGTTTGTCGTGATTTCCTGAAGTATTGATTTATTGGATCTTCTTGCAGTCCAAGGGACTCTAAGCAGTCTTCTCCAACACCACAATTCAAAGGTGTCAATTCTACGGCGCTCAGACTTCTTTATGGTCCAGCTCTCACATCCGTATGTTACTACTGGGAATACCATAGTTTGAACTATGCAGAACTTTGTTGATAGTTTAATATATTTACTTTTTACTAGCTTGTACAAGCTTGCCATAGCTTTCTTCCAAAGAAGCAAACGTCTTTTAATTTCATTACTACAGAAAATAAAATATCACTGCTTCCACTTTTTCCCCATCTATTTGTCAGGAAGTGAAATTGCCGTTTGCCATGATCTTCGTCTTTTTAATGTTGAGCAGCAGGCCAACTTTTGCCCTCATCAATAAGACATTTAGTTCCTCCTCACTTTCAGCCTTCAGAGTAGTATCATCGGCGTATCTGAGGCTGTTGATATTCCTTCCAGCAATGGTGTTTCTGGCTTTGGATTCATCCAGTTCAGCCTTACGCATGATGTACTCTGCATATAAGTTGAATAAATAAGGTGACAATATACAACCTTGTCGCACTCCTTTTCCGATATTGAACCATTCTGCTGTCCCATGTTCGGTTCTGACCGTGGCTTCTTAGTTAACATACAGATTCTTCACAAGGACGATAAGATGATCTGGTACTCCCATCTCTTTAAGGACATGCCACATTTTGTTGTGATCCACGCAGTCAAAGGCTTTAGAATAGTCTATGAAGCAGTAGGAAGTAAATGTTTTTTCCATTCAATTGCAAACCCACAACTCAATCACTGTAGGCCGTATGTCTGCAGTTGTGTTGCAGCTCCCTTTTGTCCCCAATTACGGTGCTATGCAATTGCTCAAGCCCGCAAGTTACTGTCCCAAATCTGAAACCTGTAAACCATGCATTGGTTCGTAGCATTTCAGGGTGGGAACATGATCAATTAAGCAAACCGTAACCTCCCATTTCAAATCAGCCAATAGAAAATGAAAAGTAAAACATGGAGGTTACATGGCAATCAATTAGGTTTGGGGGTCCGATATGCGATCAGACTCGCAAACTCGCAAAATAAAGAATTCTGAAAATGAATGCCAATGCTGTTCTAGTCCATGTGGGTGGCCTGATATGTATTAACTCCATTGATACCTGAGATCCATTTAGCCCCGAAATGAAACATAAAAATAAATTTAATTTACTGCTGATATGCGGGCTTGAGACTGTTGTGCAATTAATTATAATGTCTGTCATCGCTTTCCAAGTTATTTACAGTTCAGTATTGATTTTTTATTTGCATTTACAGTGCTTAATTAATCATGTTCACTCTCTGAAATGCTACAACCGATTGCATAGTTTACGATTATTTCTTTCGATCTGTAACTTGCGGGCTTGTTCAACTGAATTGCTCTGTAATTGTAGCAAATTTCAAGCCTGCAGCAGGCCCGCAGACGTACCATGAGGCGCCGACTTGCCACTGAATGAGGCTCCATATGTTTCAGTTGCTTAGGATAGATTAGCACATACCTTAGCATAATAAGAATCAATTTTATATGAAGAAAAGAAAATGAACTGAGATTTTTGATAGTACAAAAGAACAGAATACTAATAAACGAGTGTCTCTTTTTTCATGTAAAAGTTATGTGTCCTTGCACTGACTACAAATACCAGAAGAATAATTTAAATAAAAGAGAAAATCACAGTGAAATTTTTACATGTAAGGTCTGAGTCTGAAGACAATTACATAATATCAAATATGACTTGCCAAATAAACTTGTATGGTTATTGAGGAAAATAACAAACTTTGTCCCCCATGCTAATCGAGTGGTGTGATTTGCTTTATAACCGTAAATAAGCTGTGAGAGCTTTCTTTCCCTTACGTTACACGTTTATGTTAATCTTTTCATAAAATTACAGCACTCAGCCCACATCAATAAATCCTGCCTTATCCGCAAGAGATTTCAGTTTAGGGAGCCAACAAACCGAGCTTTACGAATGAGAAATTTATATATTTTTGAATTTAATATAATATACTGTATATATATATATATATATATATATATATATATATATATATATATATATATATATATAGTAGTAAAAAACAATATAGTAGTACAAACAATGAATTGTACATTAGTAATTCCATTTGAATGTCTAAAAAATAAGTTAATAAACTTAAATAGTTGATGCACTGCACTCTGGGAAACTGAGCAGGGCCATGCAACTGAGACGACCATGCACACTCACTCTAATCACTCCAACAACCAATAAGCTTATGCTGTATTTCACATCTTTAAGCACAGCACCAGAATGGATTATGCACAAACCAGGAGACACATGCAGAGCTGTTTCATGGTTACTGCCGATCATCAGTGTGGGGTGAGTGCCTGGTTTGTGTGATAGATATTTGTAGAAAGTACTTCACTACAGCAATCATTTCACATATGGTGGGCTGAAGAGTGATAGAAGCCCTCCATCATAATGAGTACAGTAGTACAAACAATGAATAGTACATTAGTGATTCCATATATATAATAGACTCATAGATATATAGATAGATATACATTAATGCATACTTACATAACACATAGAAATACATTACTTTCCCCCTTGTTTTTCAGTCCAGTGTTTTTTTAATTTTCCAAGAGAAACTAAAATGTATAAATAAAACTTTTTTTTAAATAGAAAAAAATGTTCCAAACATGTTTTTTGATGGTGTTCTTCTCTGGTAAGGTACAAAATAGTATATTAAATTTTAAGATATAGTTAGAGTGCTATAGGCCCCACTTCTAGCTTCTGTGATGTTCCACATGTCCACTGTAACATTCCATACAGTGGGTGTGTGAGCAAATTATACATTGGACGTCAGTGGTTTGTGAAATGCTCTAGGCAGAGTCGTGTACTGACATGTTCAGAAATCTAAGATTTCATCTATTGTCAGTATTGATTGTGGTCTTCTCACCTGGACCAGTTTCGATACCAGTTTATTTTTTATGTAGGCTGGAGAGGTTGACGGTAGTTTAAGATAAGTGGGCGAGTAAATATGTTTCTGTCATGGTGCATACAAATATTATGCAATGCCTGTGAGCAGGTGGAAAGTCATTACTCATGCAGGTAATATTACATCATTAACTTTTACTTAAAGGGACACAGAAATGCTATATTTTCAGTATGCTTTTTTAAAGAATTATTTAAAAAATTCTGAATCAAAATATATTTTTAGAATGCTAAAACTTTAAAACAACTTTTAAATTATTACCTACTGATATACATGTAATTATGCACATAGCTAGCTAGATTCTAAACATATTTTTTCAAATCAGAGCCATAGTTTAACATTTTAAATATTTATGTCATATACATGAGGTTAGATGCCTGTAGCCAAGCTCAAGGTCATTACTAAACATTTTGATTAAAAGTGTTAAGTAATGGAGCGTGAAATTTGTAATTTGAAATAAAAATTCAATTAAAAAAATCCTCCCTCTCTCCTAATGACTTCACCTCATGTTATTTATTATCTCCCACAGTGTGGGTGATAAGTCGTTATAGTATGCCAAGTTGTATAGATAATAATAGTCTATTTTACTTTCTGGGTATACTCATCTATTTCACCCTCCTCTATTACAGCTAAATAACCACACACGATGAAGTCGTTTATATGTATGCATATACTATCCAACAAGTGCAATTTTCCAGCACTTACCCTCAAAATGTTTAACAACACCCAATTAAACTTACTTTTGTTATGTGCCTTTTTTGTATGACTTTAAGCTGTTTCCTAGTGGCTCATTCTTCACACCCACAGAAACCGCTGCTGCGCTATAGGGTATGAGTGTATAAAACCGTACCCAAGCTAACTGTGCATGCGCGAGCTGACATCACCGCTGCTTCCGATTATCTCCGGGCACAGCTCGGAGGCTTCGTGGAAGCCATCACTGGAAGGAGGAGTTGGGGTGGGGGGGGGGGGGGGGGGGGGGTGGGACTGTCGGCGACGGACCGAGTGCAAGTGTGTATGTCTGTGTGAGTGAGTGTGTATGTCTGTGTGAGTGCGTCTGTGTGAGTGAGTGTGTGTGTCTCTGTGAGTGAGTGTATATGTCTGGGTGAGTGTGTCTGTGTGAGTGAGTGTGTGTGTCTGTGTGAGTGAGTGTGTATGTCTGTGGGAGTGTGTATGTCTGTGTGAATGAGTGTGTGAGTGAGAGTGTGCCTGGAATTGAGAGTGTGTCTGTGAGTAAAAGTGTGTCTGTGTGAGTGTGTGATTGTGAGCGTGTGAGTGTTTGTGTGTCAGTGTCTCAGTGTGTCAGTGTCTGAGTGTGAGTGTCTGTGTGAGTGAGTGAGTGAGTGTGTCTGTGTGAGTGAGTGTGTATGTCTGTGTGAGTGAGTCTGTATGTCTGTGTGAGTAAGTGTGTGTGTCTGTGTGAGTGTATTTTGTTGTGTGCGTCTGTCTGTGTGAGTGAGCCTGTGTGAGTGAGTGTGTGTGTCTGTGTGAGTGTGTGTGTATGTCTGTGTGAGTGAGTGTGTGTTTCTGTGTGAGTGTGTGTGTGTGAGTGTGTCTGTGTGAGAGTGTGTGTGTGTGTCTGTGTGAGTGTGTATGTATGTATGTATGTGTGACTGAGTGTGTATGTATATGTGAGTGAGTTTGTGAGTGAGAGTGTGTTTGTGTGAGTGTGTGTGTCTGTGTGAGTGTGTATGTCTGTATTAGTGAGTCTGTGAGTGAGAGTGTGTGAGTGGCTGTGTGTGTGTCTATGAGTTTGTATGTGTGTGTGAGTGAGTGTGTCTGTGAGTAAGATTGTGTCTGTGAGTGTGTCTGTGTGAGAGTGTGTCATGTGGCAATCCACTGGGGCTGGGGGAGGTCATGGGTCAATTCACTGGGGCTGGGGGAGGTCGCGGGGCAATTCACTGGGGCTGAAGGGCAATTCACTAAAGCTGGGGCAAGTGATGGGGCAATTCACCGGGGCTTGGGGAGGTCACGGGGCAATTCACTGGGGTTGGGGAGCTAACAGGGCAATTCACTGGGGATGGAGGGCAATTCACTGTGGCAGGGGGAGGTCGCAGGGCAATTCACTGGGGCTGGGGGGCAATTCACTGGGTCTGGGGGGTATACAGGGGCAATTCACTGAGACTGAGGGAGATCACAGGGGAACTCACTGAAGCTGGGGTTGATCACAGGGGCAATTCACTGAGGCTGTGGGAAGTATCACCTGGAATGTAGATAAAACAATCAGTAAATGAAGGGACACAGACCTTGTTCTGGGTATTACAGAAATCTAAAGGAAAACGCTGCCTGCACAATCCCCAGGCCAAAAAGATACAATGTATTATGTATGCAAATTTTCACTGGGATTTTCAGGGGGTGTCAACATTGATAGAAAACAGTTTGCAAATGCTAAATGTTAAATGCTTATTTTGGTATTTTTTCATGCAAACTATTTTTTACATACATTACTAATTCTCCGATATCAGATGCATTTGAACCCAGCTCACTTGCATATACCTTTAAAATACTTAATTTGACTTTCTAGTGAAAACATGTTAATATTAGGAAGATGCTCTTCTTGATAAAATCATTGTTTTCTATGGTTGCTTCTAGTCAAAACTTTTATTTGGGCACTGTATTTTTTTTTATATGTATGTTTAATCTATTAGGTTTTTAATTTTTTTAAGATCAATTTATGTATTAATGTTTACTATAATGTATTGATTTACACTTGCACTTTAAAGTTTTTATTCTGATGGTCTACTAATAACAAATACTTACTTATTAATATTTTTTGCTTTATATTTTTTGAAGGACATAATTCCTGCTTTCCCCTATTAGTATGTGCCTTTATGGCAAAAGTGGGTAACGTGATATATGGTCTAATGCCTGGTTCCAAGAGTCGATTAGCATGTTTTGGCCATATTCTAGCTAGGTGAAGCTATTCTACCATTTTATATTCCAAGAGACGGAATTGACTTACACAGACTGGAAGGAAAAGGATTGGACAAACAACACTTTATGTGGGGTCTTCTAAAACAAATGGACCGGTGACCCTCAAAGCAACACAGGTTCCACACTCTGGCACCATGGGGTGGAAGTATGTAAGCTTTATACATTTCAGATTTAACACCCACAGAAAGGAAACCTGTATTTTGCTTTCTGACGACTTTGTCCAACTATTCTAATTTGTAAGAAGAATCTTGAGGATGAATATGAATGTTATTTCTGATTTGTATTATAATTAAATGGACAGTAATTTACCTGTTTTACATACCTGAACATTTTTACCTGAACATTACAGGTAAAACATAACCAGTGGGGACATAACGCTTGAAGAATTGAAAAATACACTTAATTCCATTTAACTCTGTTTTTTTTTTTTCCTTAAGTGATGTTGTAATAAGCGATAGAATGTAGAAGGAAGCAGAAAGGACAGATAAAAGGGAAGGGGAGAGAAGGGGGTGGAGTATATTGTAGTGGGTTCACTGGAGGTTATATCTTTCTTATTGTCCTTTCCTGCTGTGTTACCATTCATTGCGTAAGATCCAAGTATCACAACATGAGGCCCACTTTCTGTGGGAATTATCTAGGTTAGCTGAGATAGTGGTCATAGAATGTATACATGTAAGTGTTTTTAAGATTGCACTATATCCTGGTATTGCCGACTTCCAGGTTTTAGATATTGTAATCCTAACAATTGGCTTGATAAAAGTTGAGCTTCTTTATAGAGACCCTCTATGAGAAGGCCTAATAAAGCTTCTTCTGGTTTTTGGGGGAACCTGTGACTCCACAGTCTCTCTAATAATATTATATGTCTCTATCCATATATGGGCAATCTTTGGACAGTCCCAGATGACATGTTTTCGGTTGCCTGGGGAATCACATCTTCTGAAGCAGTTGCCATTTAGGGATGGATCAGAAAGTTTCAGCCTGGCTGGAGTCAGGTACCACCTCATGATGGTCTTGTGTGAGTTTTCTCTAAGGATTGTGTTGAGGGAGGAGCTTGTAGCCTGTTTATGTATTAAGAGCATTTCTATTGACAGTAAGATGTGTGGAGCATACTTCAATATATGTATCTACTGATAAATGGTGAGAACAAAGGGCCCTATTCTATTGGCCAGATCGTAATGTTACATATACTTAAAGTTGTCAGTAAAGATGCCACATACTCTATTAGTTACTCACATCCTGATTACGAGTTACCCGCCCACAATCACTACTGACAAGTCAAAAATGCAACTTAGGGATAGACTCTCCATTACTTTTTGAACATCTCAAACATTACGAGTGCAATATACTTAAAGTTATACCAAATCGATATTCTATTAGAACTTTAGCAGCCCTATTAAATTCCCTCAACTTTGAAAACCGTAGCCCGTAATGTAGGCTGCAGGCCTTGCGGCTATTAAATTGGCTCCGTAAAGCAACCCAGCAATGACTTGCATAGTAAGGTCGAGAAAAGGCTACGGGACGTGGAAATTTTAGGTATGAGAATTAATAGCACAACATTCTCAAGCTTGCAAATCTGCAATGCAAAATACTTTATTTTCAGTTTAATTCTATTATTATATCGATCCCGACAATCAATGTGTTAATACATATAATGGGACTCACATGGACTAGAATATCAGAACAACAAAGTCAGAGGTGCTCATCAGAGAACGAACCAACCTTAATAGGTGAGTTCTATAGCCATGATACGCCACTGTGAGAGCAACCTCTTTTAGCTCACTTGTGCCCTTCACAGGGAGTAGTATCCTGTAGTATATCAGTCATGTGCCACTCAAAAGAGTGACCCAGCCCCGAAATACCAGGCAATTCTACCCTGAACAGGAGAAACCGCAAACCCCAGACGCGTTTCGGCCTTTATGGGCCTCGTCATATGATATATTACAGGATATTTCTCCCTGTGAAGGGCACAAGTGAGCTAAAAGAGGTTGCTCTCAGAGTGGCTTATCATGGCTATAGAACTACCTATTAAGGTTGGTTCGTTCTCGGATGAGCACCTCTGACTTTGTTGTTTTGTATATGCAAATTACCTTTAGGGTTTAGTCTCCCTAAGGGTAATAGGGGACTCCAGACGTGGACCCCTTGCTCACTGTGTCTTAGGGAGTTCAGCTGCACCTCACTGACGAGACCCATAAAGGCCGAAACGCGTCTGGGGGTTTGCTGTTTCTCCTGTTCAGGGTAGAATTGCCTGGTATTTCGGGGCTGGGTCACTCTTTTGAGTGGGACCTGACTGATATATTACAGGATATTTCTCCCTGTGGAGGGCACAAGTGAGCTAAAAGAGGTTGCTCTCAGAGTGGCTTATCATGGCTATAGAACTACCTATTAAGGTTGGTTCGTTCTCTGATGAGCACCTCTGACTTTGTTGTTTTGTATATTCTATTATTTACTGAAATCATGATGATGTTCTAATTTCCTATTGGCTGTGTCTAAGAATTAAATTGGTGGCTTGGTTTAATATTGGAGGCTCATATAATCACACATCCTGAAATCTTACTTATGAACGCTTGGTTTACATATGGAGGCTGAGATAATTAAGTTACGGGTTAGAGATAATAGAATATATCTAGAAGTTTAGAGAAAAAAGCACTCACAGTTAAATTTATGTTTTAAAGTAAAGTTAGAATAGGGCTCAAAGTAAGGTCACATGGACTCTGTTACAAGGTGATCCACCTACAGGATGCCCACTGTGGCTTTGTATTTCCTTATTTCAAAAGGATATTAAATGTGCCACAATACTACATCAGACATTCTCAACTGTTTTTGTCTCTTATTAGGTGTATGGTTAAACTAGCAAAGTCCTAAGAACTTACTTCCCATAAAATGAAGTGGCAATTAATCCAGATTTATTCTTTTGGTTAGTAACCTCAACCAATGTCCGTATCTATAGGATTTGAATAAACTTTTTGCTGAATTCCTCATACCATAATTGATCATTCCAACTACTTTGGTGTGTGGTGTTCAAGTTTTATACTAAAGCAATGCAAATGTGGATTTTACTGGCTTTTAAATTACCTCTGGAGGCATTTACATACATAACATTTGCATATATTTCGAGTTTTTGTGTAAACACAAAGCATTGAATTTAAAATAATAAAATTATTCCATCTGCATCAGCAATTCTATTGTTATGAACATTATAAGTATTCAAAGCAGTAGAAATTGTCCAAGTATTACCCTGATTTTACATCTGCTAATCATATAATTTACTAGCGAATTGCCTGTCAAAAAATGACGGCAATGAAATTGTAAGGTAGCTAATGGTGTTTTGTGTATAGTACTGAAATATATAATACAATTAATAAATGAATATACTTTTTTGAAGCATTGTGTTAAAGAGCTGGCAATCTGTTTTGATGTTGCTGCAGCATAAGTGGTGTGGAGCTGCTGTGTAAGCGTAATGAATGTGTACAGTGTAATAGTGTACGTGCGCAAGTTTCTTGTGGCGTTTTGCGTCTTTAGAGTGCTGTAGCCTCGTTTTCGTTTTGTTTTGTTTTTTCTGTTGCTTAGTGAATTTTTTAGTGTCTAAACTCTTTTATTTTTAGTTAAATGAAGGTGTAAGTTGTTTTTTTTGAGGTTTTGGATGCTCCCTCTTCCTGTAGGTAAGCTTTTTATGTATGTGCTGTGTGTATTTATTGTGTTTTTAATTTTGTCATGTTCGCGAGTTGCGGCCGATTTTTGCGAGGTCGTAATGTGTGGTAACGTGTCTCGTATGGTTTTTGCGTTGCGATGTAAAGTTTGCGAGGGTCGTAGTTGGTGTGTCGTGCTGTTTGCGTTGCGACGTAAAGTTTGCGACGGTCCATGCCAGCAACTGAGGCAATTGAAGGCAATTTTCAATAGTACGTAAAGGGCCACTGAGGTCACCAATGGTGCGCACACTATCAAATAGAGAAATGACAGGCATTCACATGATAAAACAAACATCACATATATAGTTCTCAGCAGCCGGGCTTGCCAAAATCTGTTGGTAACGCAACAGAGAAACGTAACGCAAAGTGAGCCCGCAGCGAAAGCGCTTACTGCGCTGGTGGAGATGAAGGCCGTAGGTGCTCATCCCTACGATCCCCTTAGTACTTAGGCAATGGAGCGCCGAAGGCGTTCACTGCGCCGGTCGAGATGAGTGCCCATCCCTACAACCCTGCACGTCTTTACCATCATACCTACCTCCCTTGTGTATACCGAAGTAAAGAACCTATTTAAATCATCTGCCTTTTCCTGGTCTCTAATTTTCAGACGTCCTGTGCCACATTGTAATGTTCCTATAGCTTTTTTCCTGGCCTTCTTCCCATTAATATACTTAAAAAATATTTTAGGGTTAGTCTTACTCTCTTTTGCAATTAATTTTTCATTTTCTATTTTAGCCAGTCTAATCGCGCTTTTGCAAGCCTTGTTGATTTCCTTGTAATCCCGTAAAGCTGTCTCTGTCCCCTCTTGTTTGTATAATTTAAATGCCTGTCTTTTACTCTGTATCTTGATCTTTAAATCATTGTTAAGCCACATTGCATGTGATTTACTCCTTTTACTTTTATACCCACTTGGTATATGGTGATAAGTATGTATATTTAGTAAGGATTTAAATGTTGTCCATTTATGTTGAGTGTTTTTACCTATCAGTTCTCTGTCCCAGTCTATACTTTTTATTGCTGCCCTTAGACCGTTAAATCTGCCCTTAAAAGTATTTGTTGGCCCCTTACATTTTTTTTTTTTTTTAATTCAATTTCAAATGAGACTGTGTTGTGATCACTGTTTCCCAAAGGTTGCCCTATTTCAACATTTGATACTATATCAATATTATTTGTGATGACTAAATCTAAGATAGCTTCATTTCTAGTAGGCTCTTGTATAACCTGGGCCAGATAATGATACCGGAGTGTACTCAAGAACCTGCTCTCCTTAGATGAACTGCTGGTGTCATTTATTCAGTTAATTTCAGGGTAATTAACATTTCCCATTATAAGAACTTGCCCATGCTTAGCTGCATTTCCAATCTGTAACAATAATTTTATTTCCTCGTATTGAGTTATATTTGGGGATTTATAGCATAATCCTACTAATATTCTTTTGTAATTTGCTGCTCCGCTATTTAACTCTACCCACAAACATTCAACATTATCGCTAGTTCTGCCATAAATATCTTCTCTGACTATAGGCTTAAATTCAGGCTTAACATACAGACAAATCCCTCCTCCTCTTTTACCATTGCCCCTTATCTTTCCTAAATACCGTATATACTCAAGTATAAGCCGTCCCGAGTATAAGCCGAGGCACCTATTTTACCACAAAATACTGGGTAAAATGAGTGACTCGAGTATAAGCCGAGGGTGGGAAATGTGCTGCACCCTGTGTCCCTCTTGTGCCCTCTGTGTCACCCTCTTGTGTCCCCCTCTCTCTCCCGTGTCTCTTCTCCCCTCTCCTTTCCCTGTGTCTCTTCTCCCCCTATCCCTTCCCTGTGTCTCTTCCCCCCCTCTTTCTTCCCTGTGTCTCTTCCCCCCCTCTCCCTTCCCTGTGTCTCTTCCCCCTCCTCATTCTCAACCTCCCTCCTCAACCCCACTCCTCATCCTCAACCTCCCTCCTCATCATCCCTCCTCATCCTCAACCTCCCTCCTCAACCCCCCCATCCTCAACCCCCTCCCCATCCTCAACCCCCTCCTCAACCTCAACCCCCTCCTCAACCTCCCTCCTCATCCTCAACCCCCTCCTCAACCTCAATCCCCGTCCTCAACCTCAATCCCCCTCCTCAACCCCCCTTTCTCAACCTCAACCTCCCTCCTCAACCTCAACCCCCCATCCTCAACCCCCTCCTCAACCTTAACCCCCCCATCCTCAACCCCCTCCTCAACCTCCCTCCTCATCCTCAACCCCCCCAACCTCATTCTAAACCACCCCCCTCATTCTACCCCTCTAAATACCACCCCCTCTCCCTTTCCCCTCACTTAACTGCATCTGAAGCTCCTGCTCCGGCCTCCGCTCCTTCTGGCAGTGAGGGGAAAGGGAGAGGGGGGGTATTTAGAGGGGTAGAATGAGGAGGGGGGGGTTCGAATGAGGAAGGGGGGTTGAGGATGAGGAGGGGGGAGGGAAAGAGACACGGTGGTTAGAGAGACACAGGGGGGTAGAGAGACACAGGGCGGTTAGAGAGACACGGGGGGGGGGGGTTAGAGAGACACGGTGGGGGAGAGTGACTCGAGTATAAGCCGAGGGGGCCTTTTTTAGCCTTAAAAAAAAGGGCTGAAAAACTCGGCTTATACTCAAGTATATACAGTAGGTTATAATCATCCAGATTAACAGTCCAGTCATGAGTCATCAGACCATGTTTCAGTAATGCCTATTAAGTCCCATTTTTCATTAATTGCTAATAATTGTAACTCTCCCATTTTTCCTGGCAAGCTCCTGGCATTAGAAAGCATACATCTTATGTTATGAGTTTGTAGTTTTGAGGTGCCAGCCACTATACTTGAGTTACTTAGTAATACCTTCCTATTGACTATACTATCCTTCCCCCCATCTCCTCCCTTTTGAGTTGTTAATGTATCCCTTATACCCACTACACTTTCTACCCCATTACTTATATCTAGTCCCTCCCCCCCCCCCACCTACCAGTTTAAGAACTGATGACGATGATGGCGATCTCTGTTGCCATTGGCTCCATCTAAACCCGTAACTACGGGTTTGACTAATTGATCATGTTCATTGCCGCACATCCAACATATGACAAACGGTTTACGTGATTGAGTCTCAAGCCCATAACTCTCAGCATGGTCTAATTTAATAGCTCTGTAATGCAGCCGAATTCCAGGCTTCGAATTTAATAAGGCTGTAGGTCTAGCTTGCAAATTAAGTCAGACCTGCAACTACAAAAAGTATTACATTTCTGAAACAAATATTACAAGTAGTAAATAGGACTTGCAAAATTGCTCACTGCGCTGGTGGAGATGAGCGCCGTCGGTGGAGATGAGCGCCATAGTACTTAGGCAGGGAGCGCCGTAGGCGCTCACTGCGCTGGTCGCGATGAGCGCCCATCCCTACAACCCCACACGACTTTACCATCATTCCTACGACCCGCGGGACTACACATCAACAGAAAACTCAAATACACAATTCACACTGCGAGACCCGTAACACTTTGAAAAAATTGCATGAAAAAAAATACGGCCCGTAACACTTACAAAAGGAAACGACTTACATAAAATAAAATACGAGCCGCAAAAAATACGAACTTAACCGAACCGTGCACAGCGAACAACACGAAAACCACACAAAATACAAAAAAAAAACATCCCTCACGGCAAGCGGGGACAGACAGGATGTTTGGAAGTGATGTTACACGTCAATTTACGTCCAATTTCCAGAGTTTGAACACTCGAAAATCCCCTAAGTGAGAGAAAAAATGGCCGCCCCAAAAAAACAAAACGAGGCTTCACGATCCCGAAACACGTAAAACTCTGCCACACACATACGACTTTTACACAGGACCGTACGAGGTATCAAATACACTATTACGAAGGACTCAAAATCATCCAGACCCACCTAACAGAAACACAATCGCCGCCATTTTACAACACTAACTTGCACATACTAACATTCACATTACAAAATGCAGAACTACACAGCTACACAAATGGTTTCCCCTCGCACACGCAGCCTATTTACATTACACACTTCACACATTGCTGACACTTACACCTCAGGTTACCAACACAATGTACATTGTATGCTGCAGGAACATCAAAACAGATTGTTAGCTCTTCAGCATATTGGTTGCTGCATATATTCATTACAAATAGGTAAAGTATATTAATTTATGATTTCATTAACTAATTAATTATCATAAAAAAATCCATATACAGAATACTTTAAAAAACACCACACCACACCACACGATCGCAATAAATGCCAAAGGCGTTCACTGCACGCCTCACAAGGAGCACCAAGGGTGCTCACAGGAGCAAAACTACACCAGGGGAGAGACTCGCAATGAGCGCCAAAAGGCCATCAGCATGGACTTTGCAATCAGCTTCAAACGGGCTCTGAGAACCCAAAAAACACCAACCCAGAGGCTCCCAATGAGCGCCAAAGGCGCTCATTGCCAGCCACGCAATGAGCGCCAAAGGCGCTCACACAAGGCTCGCAATCAGTGCTGAAGGTACTCACACAACCAAAACACTTACTTTGTGTGACAAATACCATTCCTTGACTTACAATTCTATTGCCGTAACTTTTTAACGGGCAAGTTGCTACTAGCATATTGCCAGTCAAAAAATTACGGCAATAAAATTTTAAGCCATGGCAATGCTGTTTGCCACACAATGTAAGGCTTTTGCTCCTCTGAGGACCTTCAGTGTTTTTTGCGACCCCGGCACTGAGTGCCTTTGGCACTCATTGCGAGCCTCTCCCCTCGTATACTTCAAGTTTCCTCCTTTGCAACGATCACCTTCGGCGGTCACCGTGAAGACAGATATATAAGTACAGTGTAAAATATGAAAAAAATGTAGTCCAGTGAATTAATAAATTAATATGAATTAATAAATGAATATACTTTACCTATTTATATGTAATATGCAGCAATCAATATCCTGAAGAGCTAACAATCCATTTGTATTTTCCTGCATCAGAAAATGTACAGTTGGACTGTTCATCACCTGAGGAGAAAGTGTCAGCAATGGGCCAAGTGTGCAGTGTAAATAGGGTTTGTGCGCGAGGCCAAACCGTTTGTGTAGGTGGGTAAAGCACCATTTTAGAATCGTAATGTTATTGTTTGCAAGTTAGTGTTGTAAAATGGCGTCTTTGTTTCTATGTGTTACCTGGCTAACTCGTACGTGCCTGGCGATGATTTGCGCGCCTCAGTCTCCTTTAGCCTCTTTTTATTTTTTTTCTGACATTTTTTTTCTTGTTTGGCCGATTTTTGAGTGCTGAAACTCATCAAATTCGGCTTAAATTTGCATGCAACATCACTTCCAGGCGTCCTGGCGTTCCCCCCGTGCTGTGTGTGAGTGTGTTTTTATTTTTTTCTTGTTTTTTGATTTCTGTGCTTCGGCCATTTAATAAGTACTTTTGTGAGGTCTTTTTTTTAGCCCCCGAGATTCCGAGGTCATTCCTGGCTAACTCGTACGTGCCTGGCGTTGATTTGTGCGCTTCGGTCTCCTTTAGCCTTGTTTTCATTTTTTGCGGCCAAATTTTTTCCGGCTTATTTTCAAGTGGCGAAACTGCAAAATCAGTTTAAATTTCGCTCACTCCCAGGCATCCTGGGAATACCGCAACCGCACCCCCCCCCCCCCCGTTTTTTTTCTTCTAAGTCCTGTGTTCCCCTGCTTGCAACCTAAGGGCCTCATTCAATTGCGATTTGGCCAATTGAATAGGGCTCCCTATAAGCACATAGCATATATTTTTTTACAGAAGTTTTAAGCTAGTGAACTTCTATCAAAAAGCAAAGTCTTCACTAACTAAAAACTTCTGTAAAAAAAATATGCTATGTGCTTAAATAGAGCCCTATTCAATTGGCCAACTCGCAATTGAATGAGGCCCGCATTTCTAAACTGCTTGCAGGCTAAGTCCCGACTGCTTCAATGTCTCAACTGCTTGCCTTGCTTTGCGAGGCTCGCAGGAGCTCCTTCTTCACTCATTTTGCCTAAGTCCCGCGTGTTTCAATGCCTCAACTGCTTGCCTCATTTTGCGAAGCTCGTAGGACGATGGGCGCCTTCGCAGCTCATCACCTAAGTGCTCCTAGCTCGGAAGGCTTTTATGCGTCAATGGCTCGCCTTGCTTCGCGAGGCTTGCAAGTGTGACGACAACTCACAGTTTCACATATATATTGTATACTTGCAATGCATTGCAGAATATCACTTTCTCCTTGTAGTACTGCCATAGGAAAAATTATACCAAACTGTTTATACTTCACTTTGTTAAGGTGATGAGAGGCACAGGGAGAGCTTTGATTGCTGGGATATTTAGCTAATTGTCTCAAACCACCTCTATTCACTTGATTTACTGGCCATATGAAGAAGCTCATTGACTATATGGTCAAGAATACTTATTAAATACACAGCTGTTTAAGGGAAGGCTTCAAGAGCTGTACTAGCAATAATAAAATGCCTACAATAAAATTAATCAATGACAACACATAGAAATGGAAAGAGAAACAGTAAATTTACAGGGAAACACTGACACAGGTCAATTTCTCCTTTAAGAATTGAGCCGAGTGAAGTTCACTTGTTGCTCACCACATAACTATCACATCACACACCTAAATCTAACCTCTAAAAAACATCTTCAAAGTCCTTTAAATGTCCCTAATATTGTAAGCCCGAGTGCCTGTTCCATAACTATTTTCAAAACCCTTATCACATGCAATGATATCCAATCTCATTGAGGTTGAAGGTTTAAAAAATGCCTTTGAGAAATCTGGGTGCTTCAAATCCACCACTAGGAACAAGCTAACACATTAACTGTGTTAGATTTGAGCCTTGATTGCTCAAAACCAACACAATTAAGGATATAATACCTCTAGCCCCTATGAGCTACTGGATCCCCTAACTAAAGCATAACCTTTATAGACCCCCATGGCCCCCAATATAAACATACCATGGGAGTCATCTACTGTTTATTAAGGGGTATAAGATATACTAAGCTATAACCACAGGGTCATCATGGACACCCATGAGTCCATATTAGACCCACATGGACCATAACCCCCTATGGGGTCAATCAGGACCCTAATAGTCCTGAACACTAAATACACACAAATATACTGATTACAAAAAAAGAATTACACCTGTAAGGGGCAAAAAATACACCATCTAGGCACTTTCATGTTGATTGAAAAATCAGTCCACTTCTGTCTTGATTGAAGCCCTCTATCCTTATCTGTAGCCTGTAAAAATGGGTCTCCACTCAAAAAAATCTGCTGTTCTATAAAAAAAAATATATATAACAAACCAAGTTGCTTCTCTGAATGTCAATCATATTTCAGCCAATCAGAATCTAGTATTTGAATTACCCGAAACCATATCGGATTGGTTAAAAGTCTAACCAACCATAATTATTGAATTGACGTCTGGTGGTATGGGGATTAATATTGGGTACTAGGGGTATCTGTTGATGACACCAGTGGTATTCAGGTTATTATTAGGTGCCAAGGGTGTCCGTTGATGACTCCTGTGATATGAAAGTTAATATTAGGTGCCATGGGGACTGTTGACCACCACAGTTGTATGGCAGTTAATATTAGGTTCTATATGGGTCCATTGAGGTCCGCTGTGGTATGAGGGTTAATATAAGGTGCCATAGGAACCTTAATGGTTATCCTTTTTTTCACAATTCAAAGGAGGGGGTCTGTTTCTTCCCTTGAATCATCCGGCATTGGTTACAGGAATCTTCCCTCATGGGGATCTGGTGCCCCACAATCATATCATTAGCACAGAGGAACAGCAACCAAGGATCATAATAATAAACAGGGCTTATAACTCACACTGTATAGGTTCCCTAAAAGAGCACTTCCTCCCTGTACCCCCCGTTGCATTATGCCCCTGGGCTCTGTCCGCTGCAGTGCAGTGCAGTGCCACCAATTTGTCACGGCACAACCCTCTGGCATTCCGGTGGCCTGTAACCTCTCACCCTGATCAAGTAAGGGGCATCAGCACACAGAACTTTCTAGTTGAGCAGGGTGGAATCCCCTTGTCTTCCCAGGGAAGAGCTATTGCTCTCAGGCATATAGTGTTCCCATCAGGACTTTCAAATAAAGTCCCTTTTCTTACCTTGGATCCCCAGAGAGACAGTTCAGACAGTTGCATTCTGTCACAAGAGGGTACTGTTCACTTTATTTCAACAGAATATTTACATGCAAACAAAACTTTGCTTTAGCCCACACAAATGTTCTGCCCTTAATCACTTAACACAATCATCTTTGTGCAGTACTTCATTGTCCAACCTGGGGTGTGTGGAAGTTAACCCCCATCACAGGTTGATCTGGTAGTAACATCACAACATTAAACATATTTAAAGTTCCCTTCTAAACTAGTTAACTAGTATACTATTTGTATTTCCTGTCCAAAGCTAGATAATCCCATCAGGCAGGTTGTTATCAAGAGGTTTCAGTCCATTGTTCAATTTTTAATATCTTTAATGATGAAATTAGGAGGAACTGTAAAGGTGATCGGGGGGAGGATAGAGAGGACATAGCTCTTTCAGTGAGAGGTTAACTCATCCCCAAAAGCAGATCTTGACACTTTAGATTATCACGGGGGTCCATTGGGACCCACATAGTAATGGGTTCAAATTTGGTGCCATGGCGGACCACAATTGTAATACTTTAGTTGGGGGAACCCCTGGCTGATAGGAGCTAGCAGGTATAAAGGAGGAATCACAAGGGATCCTCAGAGTCATGGAAGGTAGTGATTATGAAGGGGGAATCATATTGACATATCTTTATGCCATTCCTGGAGCCATTTAGAGAACATTAGCACACTAGGGTAGAAAAGAAAAAGACAAAATGATCAATACAAATGAGAAATGGGTGGAGTGAAAACACAATAAGAGCAGAAAGGAAGGAATCTGTCACACACATTTTTGCGTATGTTGAGAACTAGAGCTTGAGAGACATTTGTAGCATTTGTAATATCTTATCCCTTTCTAATGTTGTCTGTGACTGTTGAATACAGACAAGCATAAGGAAATATGTGAATATGTATACACCAAATACAGGAATTATTAAGATCCTTCCCTATATCCTTCAAATAGTGGATTGTACATATAATCAACACAGTAGGGGAATTATATGGTTAGTTGACTAATGTAGGAGTTGTTCTGGAAATGGTTTACAGTTAACAGTAAATATCTGTGTCTTAAAGTACACCCAGTTTTTACTGTAACCAGTTGTCAGTTGTGTGTGTTAATACTGGCAGTTGGGGCAGGACTGTATTAATTAGCTCAAAGACAAATACAATCCCACATTACACCTCCTTGACAAGGCTCAAATAGGCTTAAATGTTTTTTCACATTTGTAGTAGGGTTGCCTGGTATTTTGGGTCTAGGCAGGTCTTTTACAGATAAATATACAGAAAAAAATATATTTCTCATCTATAGTCATACTCTTATAGCACAAGGCACAATATTGTCATTTCTTTTGCTCATTCTCAGGTTGAGTGGATATAAACGAAGCAAGCTCTCTCTACCTTTGAGAGCTCAGAGCTCTCAAACATTGTTAACCCTTGCCGAAAGATGTTGTCAAGTACTAAAGTGTGTTTGCAGGCTCTCATCCGTAAAGAAGCCTTTATTCCAGATGTCAATGACTTGAAACCCATCAGAGCGTTTCCTAACATAGCATATGTAAGCAAACAAATGTAGTGTTTATCGCGGTTCTTAAAGGGACAGTAAAGTAAAAACTCTATGATTATGCATCTAAATGTACATTTTAGCATGTGATAAAAAGATATGCCTTTGCAGAATTGAACAACAAAATGCTCTATTCCTCTAAATTCACTCCAAAGGGATGTGACTTCACAGTCACCATTTCCATAATACACATACAGCCCTATTAAATTCCCTCAACGTTGAAAACCGTAGCCCGTAACCTAGGCTGCAAGCCTTGCGGCCATTAAATTGGCCCCGTAAAGCAACCCACCAACGACTTGCGGGGTAAGAGGGAAAAAACACTACGAGACATTGAAATTTGAACTGCGGGTTCGCAAAACCTTTCATCTCTCAAGCCCGTAACTGTTACGTTCCAATCACGCTATTAAATTGCAATGAATTCAGTGGCGTTCAAGCAAATGGAGCCAAAAAGCCAATGAGTACTAGAGAGGATCCGCTTGGGGGTTAAAGTCCAATCTGTAGCACTGTAAATGCAAATATACACACACTACTGTACTTTATAATTAAAGGGAAAGTGATGTTAGGTCTTAGAATTATAAGCACAACATTCCCAAGCTCGCAAATCTGCAATATAAACACTTTATTTTCAGTGTAATTTCCATTTTATATTGATTGCGGCAATCAATGTGTTAATACATATAATGGAACTCTCATGGACAAGAATATCATATTTACTGATTTATCAATAATGCATTAATTCTGGAATGTGGGTCCGATCGAAACTTGTAATTGAAGCCTGTAAGGCTTTGAAATCTATCCTCCATTTTTCAGTGACGTAATGATGACGATCTCTGTTGCCATTGGCTCCATCTAAACCCGTAACTACGGTTTGACTAATTAATCATGTTCACGGCCGGACATCCAATGGACGAAAAATGGTTTACGGGTTTGAGTCTCAAGCGGCATGGTCTAATTTAATAGCTCTGTAACACAGCCGAATTTCAAGCGCGCAACCGTTGCCGGCTTGCAGATGACGCTACAGGCTTTGAATTTAATAGGGCTGTTAATATCCTAAAGATGCGTAGACAAAAATACATCCTCTTGTCCATTTGTCAAATTGAAGGAGGGCAGAGATGTGCTGCAAAATGTTTAAAAGGACACTGTAGTGGTAAGTAAAAGTGGAAAATTTCATCTAACATAAAGAAACTCAGGTTAGCCCAATTGTGTACATTTATCACTATTGTTCTAATTTAATGCTGTTCACATCGCTGGAGCAGCCATGATGACCTCTCTCACTTCTCCTATCCTTCAGAGCGTGACACTGGGAGAGTTGGTAAGCAGCAACCTCTGAATCGTCATATTGCATATTCTAGTTCACACAAGTCATGTGATGGTGACTTCTACACTAGACACTGCACCACATGAACCAATAATACGCCAATGGCAATGTTGTGAGCATTAGATATCATATGTAAATCCATAGCTAAATTCAGTTATAAAATATTATGAAAACTTTCTATATTAAATATTTTCTGATCTGATCATAAAGCCTGTATAAGTTACAACATCCAGTGTAGTCCCATTCCTGGCACTGCCTCTCCCATTTACCCACTGCTTTAGTTACATCTGCTTTGCTCAAATACATGGATCTTAATTTTTTTTGTGCCAAAGACCTCGTGATGTCCTTCCACCTGTGTCTATCAGTGTGGCGGCCAGCTCTGCCTGTGTGTTGGACTATCATGGAGCTTGGAAGCAGGCTGGGCTGATGCCACTAACCCTGCCCCATGATACCATTAACTCTGCCCCCACTGCCTACACATACCATACTTGCATCTGCGTTATAGACCCCACCCAGTAACCATGCATGACCATCATTATGCCACCTTTACTGAGCATGCTCACCCTGAAGCAGAACATACCGTACTTTATGTTTAAACCAAACTCCTGATGACATAGGTGTAGATAAGCAGCTCTGATTAAGAAGAAACCCCAGTTTAAAAGCTTAAACATTTTTTTCTAACTTTTATTTATTTTAAACTGCATACTGTGTTTAATAGCAACCAGACATATGAGCTTTACATCTAAATGCAGTACAGTGGTCTTTTAAGGGTGTTTACTAACACATTCTTGTTAGTGTGACAGACCACCACTTTTTCTATGCAAGTTTATTGACACATATTTCCTTCTTCAAAGACATGGGCCCACATTTCATTTTCCAAATTGCAATTACATAAGCCCGTAAAGGAGCCCGTAAATGTTACTGATATTTAATTGGCTATATTTTGCTACTCGCATTCGATTTGAAGGTTACAGGCTTAAAATCACTGCGGTTGTCAAAAACGTAACTCTGTCCTATCTCTTCCTTTGATATTTCAAGCCATTAATGTTACCAGTGCTAAAGACGCAAAATCCATATTGAATTACTATTATTCAACAAGCCCATAATTGCCTTCACATTCATAAATGGCAAATGCATCAAAAAATTATACGAGTACTAGATAGGACTCGCAAGTGGGTTAAACACTTGTACGAAACACTGCAAAAGCAAATTAAAACACAGTACTGTACTTAAAAATACTGGGAAAATAATGAAAGGCATTAGAATTAATCGCATAACAGTCTCTAGCTCGCAAATCTGCAATAACAATATTTTATTTTACGTTTTATTTCTGCATTATATTAATCCCGAGACTCAAGGAGTTAATACATATCATGGAACCCACGTGGACCAGAACAGTTGATTTATTGATTTGTATTAATTTCTAGATTGCGAGTCCGATTGCAAATTGTACTTCTAAACACTAAGGGCCTCATTCAATTGCGATTTGGCAATTTAAATAGGGCTCTAAATAAGTACATAACATATTTTTTTTAAAGAAGTTTTTAGTTAGTAAACATCTATCCAAAAGCAAGCTTTTCACTAACTAAAAACTTATTTAAAAAAAATATGCTATGTGCTTATTTAGGGCCCTATTCAATTGGCCAAATCGCAATTGAATGAGGGCCTAATTGATTGTAGTTTAAACTCCATGTATTATTGACATCATGATGACTGTCTCATTTACTATTGGCTCTGTCTAAATTGTAACTTATGGGCTTGTTTAATTGATCATGATCATCCCCTGAAATGCTACCTACGGGTTCATGGTTTGCGTGTTAGGGTTGTGAGCATGTAATTGCGGGCTTGAGTCCATTAACATCTATATATGTAACAAATTTCTAACCCGCAGATAAACGGTCAGTATGAAGGTAATTATGGTCATTGGGATTTGCAGATTACTTGTTTGAAAAGAATCTCAAATGTAAAGCAAGTTTATTCAACTTGAAAACGGCACCTTTGTTAGAATTATAAGTAGGACTTCATAAAGTGTATTTACAAGGAACAATTTGTGTTCTTGGAGTTCTTATTGAATTGCTTTTGATAAAAAAGGGTACTAGGCATATATTTTGCATTTGTGGGCTTAATACTGTGCTGCTTTCATTTTTTTACCTGTTGTATTGAATGAGAACAAAGAGAATAGAACAGTTTATTTAACACATTTATTTTACTAAGAAATAATTCCTAATTGTATTGTTATATTGCTTTTATGATGCGTTACAGAATTGCACACAAAATACTGCAGTTGCGTTTCTATTATATTATACGATTGTATCCATTGACTGCATGTCTTAGTGACATCACTGCTGCTTTATAATCACCCAACACACATAGTTACATAGTAATTAAGGTTGAAAAAGACATTTAGTCCATCAAGTTCATTTTTTTTAGATCACCTCTGATCTGCAATATGCAGATTAATTGCTAATTAATTAATTGATCCAGAGGAAGGCAAATAGAACAAAGAAAAAACAAGTGAAACTTGGCCAATTGTCTCAAAAGTGGAAAAAACATATTCCTTCCTGCCTCCAAATACTGGTGAATGGATTCCTCCCAGGATCAATACTCCTTACTGTGAAGACCCCTTTTCTTTCTTTAAGGTGGAATCTATTAAATTCTAACCTCAAAGGATGTCCTCTTGTCATTTGAAAACCTCAATTATATAAGGTAATCATACCCTCTTAGACGCCTTTTTTCTAGAGAAAATAAGTTTAATTTGGTTAGTCTTTCTTCATAACGTAGTCTCTCCATCCCCCTTATTAGTTTAGTTGTCCTTCATTGTACCTTTTCCAGCTCTAAAATGTCCTTTTTATGAAGTGTAAAATTGTACTCCATATTCCAAATGAGTGCGTACTAGGGATTTGTATAGTGGCATAACTATATTTACCGTATTTGCTGGCGTATAAGGCGACTGGGCGTATAAGACAACCCCCCAACATTGCCACTCAAAATCCCTCCTCAACCTCAACCCCCCTCCTCATCCTCAACCTCCCTCCTCATCCTAAACCCCCCTCCTCATCCTAAACCCCCCTCCTCACTTTACCCCTCTAAATACCTCCCCTTCTCCCTTTCCCCTCACTTACCTGCTTATGCTCCGGCCTCCGCTCCTTCTTGCTTACAGATAATGTAACTACTGGAAGTATGTTATGAAGCAATTAAACAGTAGATGTGCCAGAAAACAAAGCACTGTCTCGCTCTCCTAGCTCTCTGTCTCACAGACACACACACACACAATGCCTCTTCTCTAATCCGATCCCTAGCTACCTCCCCTGCCCTTTCTTCTCTCTACCTCCGGTCTCCTTTTCTCTTTACCTCTTGTCTCTACCTCCTGTATTTTCTACCTCCCATTCTCTTCTCCTCTCTGCCTCCTGTCACTTCTTGTCTATGGCTCCTGTCTCTACTCCTCTCTAGCTCCCTTCTCTTTCTCCTCTCTGGCTCCCGTCTCCTTTACTCCTCCTTGACCCAGCGCGCATGTGACGTCACATGCACGCCATGTCATTAGCATATACCGGGTGACGTCACATGCGCGCCGGGTCAGGAAGGAGCGGAGGCCGGTGCTGAAGCAGGTGAGGGGAAAGGGAGAGGGGGAGGTATTTAGAGGTGTAAAGTGAGGAGGGGGGGTTGAGGATGAGGAGGCACAAGCTCTGTACCCGGCGTATAAGACGACCCCCCCACCTGGAGGCCTGTTTTTCAGGACTAAAAAGTCGTCTTATACGCCTGCAAATACGGTACTTACCTTGCTTCTATACCCTTCTTAATACATGATAATATTGCAATTTCCTTTGCAGCTGCTGCTTGGCATTGAGCTCTGTTACCTAGGTAGTTGTCCACAAGAACTCCCAAATCCTTTTCAATATCGGATACCCCTAGATTTGATACATATCTAAGTTTCCTGGATCATGAATGCATCTGACGGAGGAGAATCAGAAGTGTATGGAAAAAAAAATTTGCATGAAAAAACACCAAAATAAACATTTAAACACTTACCTTGAAGTTAGCAAAATCTATTGTAATTTATGACAGTTGAAAATCAAGGTTAAAACCCCGTCCAATTTGTTTTGGCCAATCCGGTTAAAGAAAAATTTCAGACATAGCACTTTTAGTTGCTATGGCAACACCACACAGCATAGTCAGGGAGAAGGGATGAGTTATATCCCAGCAGTGACAACACTGCTCTTCTATTGGCTGTGGTGCAAAGCAGCATGGGATATGTAGGCAAAGGAGCCTGGGAAATGTAGTGTATTACTGACATGTGACTTGAAGCTGAAAAGGAGGAAGCTGTAAGGAGATTGGCTGAGCAAGCAACAGCAGGTAAATAGTGGGTTAATAGCGTGCTGCATGCTGATTGAGGTGGCTCCAGGAAGTTGTGTAGACACCACCTGGGGGTGTCAACATAATAATTAGAGGGATTTTTTAGATATTATTAAAAATAAAATGTTTTATAAGATGTGCTGCATACACATAGGCTGCTTTCTGCCTACAGAGTGCAGAAATGTATTAATCCAGCTCACTTACATATCCCTTTAAGAGCAACATTAAATTCCAAGCCAGTAACTGCAACGTGAAGCTTGTAACGGCTGCGTGCTTGAAATTTGGCAGAGTTACGGCGCTATTAAATTAGAAAGGCTGTTGGTCGTTGAATTTGCGGGCAAGAACGTAATCAATTATGCAAGCCCATAGTTACGGGTTTAGATGGAGCCAAAGGAAACAGAGATCATCAGCATTGTGCCACAAAAAAATGGAGGATGGATTTCAAACTCTTACAGGGTTCAATTACGAGCGAAGCCACATTTCAGCAAAAATGCAATATTAATAAAGCCGTAAATAGGATATTCTATCACATGCGACCTACATTAAATGAATTAACACATTGGTTGCCGGGATCGATGCAACACAAAAAATATACATGAAATGAAGTATTTTTCGGAGCCGATTTGCGGGCTTGAGAATGTTGTGCTAATAATTCTAAGACCTAACATCACTTTCACTTTTAATTAAAGTACAGTAGTGTGTTTTATTTGCATTACAAGTGCTACGTATTGGACTTTACCCCCTTGCGGGTCCTCTCGAGCACACGTTGGGCTTTGGGCTCCAATTGCTTTTTTACGGGCTTTCTTGCGAGTGATTTCATTGCAATTTAATAGCTAAATTGAAAACGTAGAGGTTACGGGCTTGACAGATCAAACAATGATTTACGGGCGCGAAGTTCAACGTTGCACAACACGTAAGCTTTTTTTGGCCTTGCTGCCTCTTAAACCGCAAGTCGTCTGCGGCCTGAGTTACGGGGCTAATTTAATAGCAAAAAGCCCTAAGATCTATGTTACGGGCTACGTTTTAACACATAGGCCAAATTTAATGTGGCTATAAGATAAATTGCATGGCTATTTTTCCTTCCCAAATGCATAACTTTACATTTATTTGTATTAAATCTCATCTGCCATTTAGTTGCCCATTTCTCTAATTTGCGCAAATCCCTATGGAGGGAAAGTACACCATTATCTGATTGAATTACCTTGCACAACTTAGTGTCATCAGCAAAAATGGAGACACTACTTTCCAGTCCAACTTCTAATTCATTAATAAATATGCTAAAAAGGAGAGGGACCTACAGTCAGGTCCTACAGTCAGGTCCATAAATATTGGGACATTGACATAATTCTAATCTTTTTGGCTCTATACACCACCACAATGGATTTGAAATGAAACGAACGAAACAAGATGTGCTTTAACTGCAGACTTTCAGCTTTAATTTGAGGGTATTTACATCCAAATCAGGTGAACGGTGTAGGAATTACAACAGTTTGTATATGTGCCTCCCACTTTTTAAGGGACCAAAAGTAATGGGACAGATTAACAGTCATAAAACAAACTTTCACTTTTTAATACTTGGTTGCAAATCCTTTGCAGTCAATTACAGCCTGAAGTCTGGAACGCATAGACATCACCAGACGCTGGGTTTCATCCCTGGTGATGCTCTACCAGACCTCTATTGCAACTGTCTTCAGTTCCTGCTTGTTCTTGGGGCATTTTCCCTTCAGTTTTGTCTTCAGCAAGTGAAATGCATGCTCAATCGTATTCAGATCAGGTGTTTGACTTGGCCATTGCATAACATTCCACTTCTTTCCCTTAAAAAACTCTTTGGTTGCTTTTGCAGTATGCTTCGGGTCATTGTCCATCTGCACTGTGAAGCGCCGTCCAATGAGTTCTGAAGCATTTGGCTGAATATGAGCAGATAATATTGCCCGAAACACTTCAGAATTCATCCTGCTGCTTTTTTTCAGCAGTCACATCATCAATAAATACAAGAGAACCAGTTCCATTGGCAGCCATACATGCCCAGGCCATGACACTACCACCACCATGCTTCACTGATGAGGTGGTATGCTTTGGATCATGAGCAGTTCCTTTCCGTCACCATACTCTTCTCTTCCCATCACTCTGGTGCAAGTTGATCTTAGTCTCATCTGTCCATACGATGTTGTTCCAGAACTGTGAAGGCTTTTTTAGGTGTTGTTTGGAAAACTCTAATCTGGCCTTCCTGTTTTTGAGGCTCACCAATGGTTTACATCTTGTGGTGAACACTCTGTATTTACTCTGGTGAAGTCTTCTCTTGATTGTTGACTTTGACACACATACACCTACCTCCTGGAGAGTGTTCTTGATCTGGCCAACTGTTGTGAAGGGTGTTTTCTTCACCAGGGAAATAATTATTCGGTCATCCACCACAGTTGTTTTCCGTGGTGTTCCGGGTCTTTTGGTGTTGCTGAGCTCACCGGTGCGTTCTTTCTTTTTAAGTATGTTCCAAGCAGTTGATTTGGCCACACCTAATGTTTTTGCTATCTCTCTGATGGGTTTGTTTTGTTTTTTCAGCCTACTGATGGCTTGCTTCACTGATAGTGACAGCTCTTTGGATCTCATATTGAGAGTTAACAGCAACAAATGCAAATAGCACACTTGAAATGAACACTGGAGCTTGTATGTGCTCTTTGTAAATGGGATAATGAGGGAATAACACACACCTGGCCATGGAACATTGGTCCCTTAAAAAGTGGGAGGCACATATACAAACTTGTAATTCCTACACCGTTCACCTGATTTGGATGTAAATACCCTTAAATTAAAGCTGAAAGTCTGCAGTTAAAGCACATCTTGTTCGTTTCATTTCAAATCCATTGTGGTGGTGTATAGAGCCAAAAAGATTAGAATTATGTCGATATCCCAATATTTATGGACCTGACTGTAATACACGTTTCACTCCAAATGGAATTTCAGCAAGGGGGACCTCATATATAATGATTTGAAAAATGTTATATTATCTGCTCCACACATCAACATTAAAAATACTCTTCTATACAGTTAGACACTACATTTTACACTTTGCAATAAAATATGTGCCAAACAAATGATATTACATCAACATGTAGGTAATAAAATATATAAATATATAAAAACATCTGCAAAATATTAACATTTGTTATATGCTTCTTCATCAAAAACTCTCCTTATTTGTTAACTATGTTCTAAGGTCTATCATTCTGGTAATAACCTTGCTTAGCTTCTGAGTTCAGACAGGATCAGATGCATTGTAGCCAGGATGACTCTATTATCAAATGTTTATCAACATAAAATGATAAAAGGCGGGTTAATTGCTATTTTGCTAAAGTTTTAAGATCACCTATGCAAAAGTATATAACCCATATTTTCAAATGACTGGAATAGATAACACTTTGGAAACATCACACAACTCTTACATTTTCTTTAAATATACTATAATATGAATACAAATAGACATGGAAAAAGGGCATGTAAACTATGGTCTAAAGAAAAATGTAACATTCATTCTCTAAAATGTTTTCATTCACAATTGTTTGGAATGCAATATGATCCTGCTTTATGAAAAATCTATTCATATAAAAGTACAAATTTTAAGAGCAACATATACATTAAGAGATCTAAATAAATTCATAAAATCTATTTTAAAAAAAATGCTGAATAGTAGTACCCTGTTTGTAGCCTGCCACAAATCTATTAGATATTAAAATGTAATTATAATTTGGGTTAACAAATTATTTAACATAATTTTTCCAAAAGACCAAAAATTATTACTTACAGTTATACCCACCAGAACACATAAGAATATCACTAATTAACAGACATATTGAGTTTAGAATTCAAATTAATTTTAAAAATAAATAAAATGCTTAAAATAAAGTGAGTTAAAAAATTGATGCATCTGATGGGCGTTAAGGATTGCATTTCACTATAACCTCCCAGATAATTCCAGAAGAACAATAAGAGCTGTCATTGTGCCTCAGAAATATTTGTTTGAAAACTTTAAATCTCACAGAGAGCACAATTAAGCAGGAACAGGTTCTTAAATTAGAAAAACATATATTTTGCAGAACCCTAGAGAGATCCATGATACATTGGAGGATGTTATGTGCATGAGAGGGGTGTTTACATTTCTGGAGAGCTACTGTTGCAGTGAGTGATGCAAGGAGTCTGCTTCTGGGCCAATGAGAGAGAATGGGCTTTGTGTTTATTTCATTCTTATCCAATTATATTTAAATTGGATCTCTCTTTTTCCCCATTCTTCTTCCCACTGATAAACAATGCAAACCCTTGGGACTCAGCTCGGAGGAAGTTATGTAACAAACACAAAATGGATTCATGTGCTTATAAACAGAGTCTTAAAAAACTTCAGATTTTTCAACAATTTTTTTTCTTGAACTACATTGATCCATTAAGAATTATAAATCATTCCTACATTATACGTTGTACAGAAAATCTGTTAAAAGGCCATTGTAGTACAACAAAAAATCTAGCATGTGTTTAAAAGATTGTTTTGAACATTACAAAAAGGCTTTTTTTTCCCACAAGAAATATCTGAGTTATAATTTAGAAAATAAAATACATTAAATATAGACAGTGTGGGATTGTTTTATTTTCCCAATGACACTTATAGATGTCTGAACTGCAACATATTGTGTTTTTGCTCCCAAGAAAAAAACATCTATCACGGTTATAATGAATCTTGTTTTACTGTTCATTTTGTTCAATTAATATCATTTATCTTCCATGAGAGAAAAATTGTAAAATATAAAACATGCTTTTTTTTAAATGCATGACAGAAACATTTGGACTACAGTGGCACTTTAGTTAAAGGTGTCTGTAAATAATTTATTTTATTTAATAGGCATTCAAAATAAAATAATTCAAAATAAAGACAAAATAGGAGTGCCCCAAATTTGCTATCAAATTTAATAAACTATTTCCTGTATATTATGCTATTTGCAATACCAATAACTTAAAAAAACAAGAAGTCATCTTCAGGCTTTTTAACTTCTGTAGACAGAATTATATTTTCTATATTTTACTTTCTTTACTTAAACAAACGGTTTTGTTTGTGCATTTTTTATGCCATAGAAACATGTGCAAGGATTACTTGTGGTTAGTGTCTAGGGAATTTGTCATACATCGGTACTCAGCACTGCTAGTCTCACTTCTTTCTTTTTATCAATGAACCTGATGTGTTTGTTGTAAAATATATAGGATTTTCTAATTATATTTAAGCCTATATCCTCCCTAGTGTATCAGTCAACCATGTTAAAAAAGTAACAAAATGGGCCAAAAAAATACAGAAATCTCAATGTTTCAAAATTATTTTAATAACTACATAACAAACAATTTTAAAGTGCTTTCCAAAAGTTATGAAACATTACTACTACTGTAAAAGGTAATCACAAAAATAGTGCATTGAATACAACAAAGTTATTTAAATAAATATTAAGATTGATACAATTATTATTTTTTTTTTACATTAAATATTTTTTCTCAAAACTGTACAGAATCAAGCAACAACACAAAACAGAGTAATCTATGGTTCCTTTGCAGCTGTATAGCTATTCATCAATATGTTATGTTCATTGATCTGCTATCACTTTTCAGTTGTATTCATAGTTATCAGGAATTGCACGATGATTATTTTAAGTGTATACTTGTCATGGAGCAATTTTGCTTCAGAGAAAAGCACGAACCATGCTATGGCTTCACGGTTCTCTGTGGCCACATTTACTAAACAATTGTCATTATAATGAGATCCAGGATGGGCAGTAATGTTGAAGATGTGTTCACAATTTTGCCACTATAATGACAAATATTAGCTCTGTATATATACTTTGCATTATCTTGGATGAAATACATATTTTATAAGTTTATAATCTATTTGCCCTGTGATTGAAGTAGGTATTTAAATTAAAATGTCTCTACTGACTGTTTGTTAGTCTATGTTAATGATGTACAAACTTAAATATGCATAACCCCAATGCTTACATAAAGATCTCATGATTAAGGTATTATACAATGTGAACTTAGAGTAAATTTGATGCAGTAAATCTGTATGTTTTTAGAAGAGCTACAGAACCAAGTAATCTCTGTGTTGTGCTGCTATCTTGTAGCTGTGCTTCTGAATATAAAACAAAAACCTTCATAAGAAAACAAGATATAAAAAGACAATACTATATTGATTTAAAACAAAGTGCGCATTTGTGAATTTTAGTATTGTGTATATGTTACTAAGAATAAAAGCTATGATAATTAAAATGTGGTTGGTATAGATCAAGCCTGGATTTTCTTGTGCATAGTTCTGCTAGAAGAAGCAATAAAAGTTTGTGCCTACATTCATATGTAATGATCAGATGGAAGATTGCACTGGGCATCATGGTATAGGAAACATTTAATAAAAAATATAAGGAAAAAAAACAACATAAAAAAAACAAAACAAAACAAAACCTATTTAAACCTCATTCATACAAACAGGAAATGCAGAGAGTAGTCTGTACATCTCATTGGATGGCATATGTTTTTGTGCTCTGAGACCTTCATTTGAAAAAACAAAACAAACTTTGACACATTATCAAATGTCCTCTTTTTGATGCAACAAAGAAAAAATATGTCCATATCCCTTTAATATTTTTTAATATTGTGGGTTTAAGGTTATTTCATGCAGATTTTTAATACTTGAGATGTAGACTGACTAATGTTTTACAACACTAGTTAACAAGGATTATTATTTATTTATAATTTTTTGGGTTAATGATCAAATAATCTTTGCACTAAAGAAGACATAGCATAGGTAATGAGTCACTGGGTTGTAATGTAGTTGAATAGTACCATTGGAATTCTAGTATTGCTTCAGAAAAAGTATTATGGTCTTGGTTACTTCCAGTGACAAAAAAGCCATGATGTTTCTTTCTAATTAGCCTATCCTGTAATAGTATGATATACTTGGTAAACCAAAAAGCTCTTGACCTGCATGACTTACTGACATACTGGGTACATCATAACGAAAATGCAATGAAACACATGAAAAATGCATACATGCTAACATGTGCATAAATGTCAAGCAAAGATTAGAAGAACAGCAATGTAATACAATCACTGGTGAGATTTGTGGGTTTCTCTGCTTATTATTCAATTGAATAGAAGTTATGGGAAACTATAATTTATTTAATAAAGCCATTGTTATGGATGTGTTAAAGGGATATTACAACTATTGAAAATGATGCAATTTATTTTGTACAAACCCCTTTGTGAATGGTTTTTAAAGAATGCATAGCTTTGGCTTGTAAAGTCATTTTAGTCACTCTCCTCTGTCCAATGCACAAGATGTATTATGCCTCTCAGATGTCTGGCTCGAATGCAATATTTGTTTTTCCAGCTGAACTGATATGCTTAAGGCTTTTTTTCTTCTTTGGTTTTATGTAAGTCTCTTGGCTCGATAGTAGTATTGACTCATTCAAAGCAGCGGCTGCTAATTTGGAGGGTTCTAGGTCAGTAGAAGTATTTGGGTATGAACCAGCAGCTTGAAGGATTTTCTGTTTTCTTTCACTAAAAGAACAACAAATAATATTATATACAGTTTCACACATCATTGTAACAATGTGTAAAAAAATAAAAATAAAAAAGCAATGTGCAAAACACAATCAGTATCAAAACAACATGGAGTATGATCTTAATTTACATGTGCATACTTTTAAACAGATTAACAAAGTATAGGACTTGTCAGTGTTGTGAATGAATATGGGTCACAGAGATACAGCACAGTAAAAAGAACAGTATAATAGTAAGAAGAGAGAGGAGACTGAGGTGTGATGGGGCAGAGCTCTCCGTCCAGGCTGTAGCTTGGGGCAATAACAGTGGCACATCATTTTCTATCTGCTTGTATAATGGTAAGGAAGACAGTATTTTCATATGTAGAGAATGAAAAAGATAAAATCAATGAATGTAAAATTAAATCAACTTTATTTTTACAATACTTTCTTGTCAGTGTCTTTCTCCCTCTGAATTGTGAAGTGCTATAGCTCTTATACTTACTCTCATGCACAAACTCACAGACACTCATGTAGTTTTCTTGGGCACATATTCCAACTTACACGCATGTATGCGCTTTCACAAAGAAAAAAAAAATCATGCACGACAATAAAAAAAAAAACACTACATATTGGTGTAAGTGTTCCTTGTATGATTCTACAATTTAAAAAGGGCAAAAAATACATATTTATAGAACACTTATTTTTATAGCCCTATTTGATAGAAAACCAATTAAATAAAACGTATTTTTTTTATTGATGAACATTAATTCTCAGAACAGACACCTATTGCATGACACGCGATGGATATCATGTACATTAATTCTCAAACAAACATATAAACTATACATCCCTAAAGAAAAGATGAAAAAACAGAAAACTCAAGTGCTTTAAAAGTTGTAGAGGTGGAAAGAAAAAGGGTCAGGGGATCAAATCACACCTTGTCCCTTTTCTAAATCATGTGTTGGTCCCATATAGACCATTTTCTCTTAATTTTCTTCCTTGAGGCAGGGTCTATTTTTAAATAATCTTCCTCAATCTGTCTATTTCTGCTAATAGCAGCTTCTATTACACTCCACTGTGGAAAAATGAGGTTTACCATCGCCTCACAATTAGCCACTTGACTACAAGGAGAATATTTATAATTAAAGCTATTTCAGATTGTTTCATAGATTCCAGAGTCAAATGGAACATAAACAGCTCCCGAGAAAGTTGCAACTCATGTCCCAGAATTTCCAACAATTGTTCTGCGCATTTGGACCACATTGTTTGAATGTATTTGCACTCCCACCACACGTGGGTCTGAGTACCTAGAATTTGGCAGCTTCTCCAACAATTGGGAGATTTGTTTAATGTTGTTTTAAGCGCATAGCTGGGCACACTGTACTATCTTTGACAAAGCTTAAAATATATCTCTTTAAGTGAAACACACCTAAACCATCTATCCGTATTTGCAAATGCTCTAAACCATTTTTCTTTAGTATAACTTATATCTAGTTCCTCCTCCCACTTCTGTAAACAGTTTGTGTTATCTTTATCTTTAATATTGCTAATAAGTTTGTAGTATTTTGGAATTGAGGGAACCTGATCTACACTGTATATTTTTTCAAAACTAGTCAATTCTTTCACTTGATATAGAGCAAAGTTGGATTTCTTAATCTCCTGCTTCCAAGATAAAAGATGAAGCTATTTATCCCGTAAATCATATGTTAGCATCATATCCTCCAGAGATCTAGATCTATCATTCCTATATAAATCAGCCAAGACCAGACTTCCCATCCGGTGCAGATTATTATGGTAAATCTCAGGCAAGTGAGTACGAATTGCCCACATAGGCGTGATTGGAAATAGAAAAGGTGCTAAATGCCATCTCTGAGCACATCTATGCCAGGTCCTAATCGCAGTCTGCACCACCGATGGGAGTCTCTTTAAAGCACATTTATCCAGGTCTCTTGACCAGATTACATTTTCAATATTTAATTTTCCTACAAGAGCTCTCTCAATATTCCAATATGCTAGCTTCATCTCTTGTGATTGCAAGTTTGTAAAGTGGACTAAGTGTGTGGCTTCATAATAGTCAGAATGGTTATTTCTGGCTAAACCACCTCGATTAAATTCTCTATCCAAGATTTCTCTTCTTATACGGGACTTTTTGCCACTCAGCATAAATAAATTGTTTTTCTTTTAAAATAGTCTTAGTATATATTTTGGAATGCGGAGTGGTATATTCCTCATCAAATACGTAATCCTGGGTAAGATATTCATCTTAACAGTGGTAATTTTACCTAACCATTAGAGGTTTAATTTGTTCCGGGCCTGTAATGTAAGGGAAATAATCTGTTTATATAATTTGTCTAAATTTGCTTTCACAAGTGGCCTTACATTAGGAGTAAAATCAATCCCTAAGTGAGTGAACCCGATTTTGCCTCCAACCAAACTTGTAAATATCTCTTAACTCGTTTTTAACTTCTCATTTTAAGCCTAGCAACATAATTTCTGATTTCATAGTGGTCAATCTATAGTACAAAATGACACTGTATTCTTCTATTAAGGGGAGCAATCTAGTCAGTGATTGAACTGGTTGTGACAGAGTTATGACCACGTCATCGGCGAACCAAGTAACTTTCATAGTTGTATTTCCTATCTCTATACCCTTAATACTTTCGTACACTCTTATGCTCTCCGCAAGGGGTTCCTCTCATGAGAACGTATATCAGGGGTGACAAAGGGGTGTCCTGTCTCATACAGTTGCTTATTCTGATTCTAATTCTTTGATTTAAATCCTCTGCCGGAGACATAAGTATAGACTTCTGCATATAAAGCCTTAATTGAGGTAGATCCGAACAACCCAAACCCATACTTCTCCAGCACGCACTCCATATAGTCCCAATTAACCCTATCGAATGCCTTCTCGGCATCTAGAGAGAGGGCAATGGATGGAACCTTTTCTGATCTTGCAAATTCTAGAAAGTCTATCAATTTCCCAATGTTTCTAGCTCTGTCTTTTTTTAATAAAACCATTTTGGTCAGTTTTAACCAAAGTGGCTATCAGGGGATTTAATTTCAGCGCCAACACTCTTGCATATATGTTTATGTCAAAATGTAACAATGATATGGGCCTATAGTTCTTAAAAAAATCATTTGTTCTTTGCCTGTTTTGGGTATTAAGACAATGGCTGCTTCCAGTGTTTCAATCAGGACCTTTAGTTTTAATTTCATTACAAAAGTTTTTTAGATTACTTTTATCAATGGTGCTAAAATCTTGTAATAAACACTAGTGAAGCCATCTGGGCCAGCTGCTTTCTCCGACCGAAGTGAATCAATACATTCCTTCACCTCTATATCTGTAATCTCCTTTTCCAGAGAACTCAGCTGGTCCTCCAATAGCATAAAACAGTTCTTATCATGTCTTTTGACTGATTTGTATTTTCTTCCAGATTGTACAGTGTACTATAATACCAATACCAATCTCATAAGGATTAACTTTAACTTGGCCATTGCGATCTTTTAATTTCTCAATTTTTCCAAGTTGTTGGTCCCTTTTATCTGATTAGCTAAAAATCTACCTGACCCATTAGCCAAATTATATTGTTTCGGTTGAAAATGCCATAGTTTGTTATCTATTTAAGTTTGTAATATTTTGTTAATACTTAACTGTAAAGAGGCAATATCCTTGAGCAATTGTTTAGAAGGGGACATTTTGTTTCTTTTATGTAAATTATATAATGTAATATACCTATATCTTAAAGTTTCCCCTCTGGCTCTATTTCTTGCTGCCAAACTGGAAATGAGATGCCCTCTAATCACAGCCTTATGGGCATTCCATAGTGATATCTTTGAGTCTACTGAATTCATGTTTAAGTTGAAAAAAAACCCTTCAATTTCTAATTTTATTTCTCTCACATCTTATGGAGATCTAAATAAGGTTGGGTCCATTTTATCTTTATACACGCATGTCTGACCAACTTAGCGGTTAGATAGTTGTTTTGTGTTTTCTATCTAGGGTCTTCTGATCGATCAACAAATCGTCAATTCGAGTGTATGTTTGGTGCCTAATAGAGTATAATGTGTAATCACATTCTAGCGGGTGCATAACCCTCCATCCATCAAATAGATCATGCTGTGTCAGAATCGGACTAAACTTACCTGCCCGCTTCTTGGTTTCTCCATCTGGGACCACCCTTACATTTGAGATTCTATCGAGCCCAGAGTCATGGCACATATTGAGATCCCCTGCTATAACTAGATAGCCTTTTTGCATGGAGGTGATAGATTTAAGAATTTTCTTAAGAAAAGGCATTTGATTCCGATTTGGTGCATAAAGATTAACGAACGTGTATGTTTAATTGTACCAATCCAGATAATGAACCTCCCCTGAACATCAATCTGAACTAGTTCCTCTTTGATAGAAATATTGTTATTGAATATAAATATCACTCCTCTAGATTTGGTTTTATAGGATGCCGTTATTATCTTGCCATAAGCAGATTTAGGTAATCTTGGTTCCTTGTTCACTAGCCAATGTGATTCTTGAGCAAAGAAAATATCTGCTTTTTCTTTTTGCAAAAAATGCATAGTTGCATGTCTTTAACCACCTTAAGTTGGGGACATTATCTTAAGTTCCATCAAACAAGTATTTTGTCCTAAATTTGTCCTTTACCTCATACCCCTCCCTCAGTTCGTCCGTCTCCACCACCTGCCATATTGCACAAGGACTGGCGTTAAAAGAAAATAATAAAAAAAATAATAATAAATCTTCCTTACTACATAAAGTGCATACATCCCCGATAAAAATAACCACAATACTAATAGCAGTTATGTCTCTAAACAGTAGATAAGCTCCCTTTTTACTGTCATTAAGCAGATTACTTCCCACCAAAATGAGATACACAAAATTGATGGGGAAACAGGTTTAGCATACTCATCCCTTCTAAATTTACTTTCTTGTACTCAGCATCTCTCTTTTCTTCATCCTTTTGATCCATCTTATGGTCTCTATTTTTTGTATTCCCTTCCTACACCTACCCTCTCCACCCCACTACCTTTTGTAGACATTTTCTCCAAAAAGGAAAAAATAGCCTACAAATAATTTCAAAGTGCACAAGGTGCTCTACCAATTATCTTAAATAAAAACCTATTATTTACAGAATAAAAAAAAAATCGGTGTCTCATGTGAATTAGTGTAAGAAATGATTATATTAGTATATGATAGTATATGATTATATTATATTTCCTAAATGTTTCCACATAAACAGTGATTGTGTCACAATATATCTTATTTTTACAACATTATTTTAAAATATTTAATTTTAACTCTCAGTATTTTAAAAAAATTGTCTATAGTTTAAATAGTGATTGTGTCACATCTATAATTTATTTACTTGAATGTTTATATGACGTATCAATATAATCTTACTTCTCATATTTTTGTCTAATAGTATAAACCTTGAAAAAAATGCAAGTGCTAAAAATTCATCATTAAGTGATACAAATATTACTTCCCATTGATATAGGGTGAACCATGTGACCCCAAAATATCAAATTCTAAAATTTTCACCATACATGTCAGAATGTATTCTGAACCTTATGTGCATAATATTGACATTTAAACAAAGAAGGGAGAAAATGAAGACAGAGTCCTTCCCTTTCAATAGGGGCTCCCTTTTCAAATTTATCTCTCCCCCAGAGAAACCATAGTTTAAATCAGCTCTGTAAATGTTCCTAGGGCCTCGCCCAAAGAGGTATCGCCCACTCTGTTAATATTCTTTCTGCTTCTAGTGGTGAGTTCATGATAACTTTTTTATCTTCTTTCATAGCCACTAGTTTCACAGGAAACCTCCATCTATATAATAATATGTTCTCTCTTCTTAAGGCTGATGTTATTTCTTTAAACTCTTTTGTTTTACTTAACGTATCGCCTGAGAGATCGGAAAAAAATTGCACCCCTTCGTGTGGGGTTTTAAATTTCTTTTTGGCCCAAGCGGCTCTCAGAATTCTTACTTTATATGAATAATAATGCAGTCTTGAGATAACATCTCTTGAAGCTCCTCTAGGAGTATTTTAAACAATGGTATTATGTGTAGTCTGTCTATTCTGTTCTTAACCTTTTCAGGCCCCAATAAATATTGGAAGAAGCCAACAACAGGTCTGTAACTCAGCTATGGGAACTGTGTCTGCAATACCTCTAATCCTTAGATTATTTCTTCTTGAGTGTTCCTCAAGATAACTATATTTCTTTTTCAGCATTTCAACTTGTTCTAAACGTGATACCTTAGCCAAAATACCCTGATTGTCTGTAAGCAAGTCATCTTCAATTCATCAGTTTGAATCTGAATTGGATTTACGGCTTTGTTGTTGTTGTTCACAATTCCTTGTGACAGCTCTTGTCTTAAAGCAATTTGAAAGTCTGCCAATATTTTTATTTAAGTTTGTAGTTGTTAAGACGTCTTGAGGATCCATTTCTGAGGTAGTGGATGTATCTGGGGTTGTGTGCAGACAAGCAGGCACAGAGGGGCCGTGGTGGCTGGAAGGGATGGGGGCCCTGCACTACAAAAAAAAGTAATGCCCTGGTGAACTGCACCACAGGTAGATCTGCCCTGACTCCTAGGCATTTAAGCATGCTCATGTGAACATCCTTTGGCAAGTATGCACTCCCAGACTTTCACTATCTTCCCCAGCCAACACATGTGTGCACTAATGATTTCGAACACATTCTCACACTTCTGCACACACATTCACACAGTCTCTCACATGCACAATGATAATTTGGATACATTTTTTTAAAAGAGACACAGAAAACAATCAAACGTGGCCAGGAGGGGGGAGACTAGCCTTACTTTACCTGGCAGCAATGACCATAATGCACCACAAATAGTTGGAGAATATAATGCTAAATTGGAAACCATTTTAGTAAATCCAATTTAAAGACGAATAGTTAACAAAAGTGAATTGCTCTTTTCCACATATCTGAGTTAGCAAGTTTAAGATTATTTAAAATTAATAGTTTAAATAAAAGGCTACCCCAGAAAAAAACTCCTTACAAAAAGCTATTAATCCTTAATAGTGAAAAACTATAAATATTACTTAAATATATTACCACAAACTAGGACATTGGGTGGTGCAGGAAGAGCTGCTTGCTCCACCTCTGTCCCACACTGTCCAGAGTTCACTCCAGCCTCTCTTAATGTTAGAGTTGCAATTGACTGCACTTGCAATAGATGTAACTACCTTTTAATTTCATCTTTTCAACACCTACAAATAAATGTATCAGGACTAATGAGATATCACTTAAAAGTGTAAGAAAAGCAATTTCAGAAATGCCTATATTTAATCTGTTTTTCTGACAGAATGATGGTGAATGAATTAAGAAATTATGTTGGCAAACATTGCTAAATGCATGTCATGGTTTACAACAAATCTGCTTCCAATTATTTATAGTGCTGCTTTATGGGGTTTAGTTTTGTTATCATCATTACCCAAAATTCTTTGCCATATTGAATGTTAACAAAAATATGCATTTTAACAAAACAAAGATTATGTTAAAAAAATGAACAGATGTAAATCATACTTAAAATAATTAATATTAATCAATGTAATGCATTTTGAAGTTGCAAAAAAAAATTCTAATTTGCATGTCATATAGCCAAATATATTTATTTTTATTTACACACCAATCAATTTAAGGTATACAGCAATAACTCCCTGTCTTCATTAGCGGCTTATAATGTGTAAGAGCACTAAACACAAAAAACAAGTCTAAGAGAGTCTAAGAGATAGGCAGCGATTGAGCCTTATCATCTGGGAAATTACCCATATTATTTATTTAAATCAGCAAAATTATTGATATTCAACCGTACTTATTCAGACCATAAATGGCCTTCAGGTAAACAAACATTTACAGTTTTTTCTTTGCCTGGACAATGTTACGACGCCCCCCCCCCCTCAACTTTCTCCCTCTGGGCCGTGCCTTTTTGTGTTCAAGATCTCAGCATCCCCAGCAATTCCATTCAGATCTGTTACAGGCACAATCAGATATAAGAAGCACGCTCTGTAGTACCAAACAGACTGCTTTTAATGGCTTCCTAAAACCAACTGACCATTTCAGAAAAAAACAGAACAAAAACAAAAACAACATTCATGAATTGGGGAGGGAAAAAGTTTGAAACCCCCACTTAGATGCACAAACACCAATCAGATGAATAGCTGGACTGCCTGAATTAGCATAGCCCAATCAGCATAGTCCTGTGTCCGTGGGGACAGAGATGACGTCACAGAAAGGGCTGCCACTCAATGCAAGGCCACACAATGCGGGCTCATTGCGAGCCTCTCCAACCCGTCTATTTTACTGGCCCACGAAGAGCGACCTTCGGTGCTCATTGCGAGACTCTCCACACACTATGACCACTGTGTGTGTTTCTCCGTTCTCTCTTCCATGTCTGTTTCTCCCTCTCTCCCAACCCCTCTCACTGCCCTGTGTTTTTTCCCTTATTTCCCTCCTCTGTGTCTCTTTTCCACCCTCTCCCTCCCCTGTGTCTTACTCCTCTCTCTCCCTCAAGTCTTGCGTGTCTCGTTCTGAGCGCCATTAATTCCTTTTTCAAAAAGTCTCAAGGGGCTCGCGATGAGCGGCTAAGTGTTACTGCCCTTGGCCTCGTTTTGAGCCTTTTTTTCAAACAGTTACGGGTTTACGGCCAACATTTTTGTCCCCACTTAGCTGATTTTCGATCTCCAAAAAATGCCAATTAAACCTCAAATTAGCTTGCAACCTCACTCACAGACTACCTGCCTCTCCCCCTGTGCTGTGTGTGAGGTTGCAAGTTAACTTTTAAAGTAATTGGCTACTTTTGACGGTCTTCCGACGGCTTCAGTATTACTGGGATGAAAAAAAATGGAGGCCATTAAAATCATATTTTTTTTCAAAGTGTTGCGTGCCTAGCGCTCATCTTATGCCTGGCAATGAGCACCTTTGGAGCACATTGCCAGCCATTTTCATAGTCTTGCTGGCCTTGCGCCAAAGGCCTATGGCCTTCGTCGCTCATCTTGGGCCTGGAGTGAGCTCTGGACCGTGGGGACAGAGGTGGAGGAAGCAGCTCTTCCTACACAACCCGATGGCCCAGTTTGTGGTAATATATTTAAGTAATATTTATAGTTTTAACATTGAAAGTGTAAACACTTGGCCATGACAACATCACGTCTCAATTAACTGAAAATTAGTGACATGCAAACATATGATTACAGTACTTAAATGCATGAAGGGATGTGTGTCCAGGAAATGATATACAAACAAATATATGATTGTTTCATAAATGTTATGTATGTTGATGTGCCAAAACCTTAACCATTAAAAACACAGGGAAACAGTGATAACTGTATAACAAAACTTTATTATATACACAGAACAATATCATAGGTGTGGTGTGGGCGGATCCCGGAAGGAAAAGAGTCTGTTTGTGAAAAAGGGGAAAACTTAAGGGTTAAAGTAATACGGTATAATAATAATGATTCACAGCATCTACTAGGGTCACATGTGGTCACTACACCACAATAATCAGATTCTGATGAATACACATCTCATCATACATCACTCCACTGGTCTTCATCTGCTCCATTAAACAGATACATAAACTTCTGGACTATGTAATCCAAGTCAGTTACACACATACAGGGAGTTCAAAAAAATGAAAAAAAGCTAGTCAGAACCTAAAAAAAGGCAGAGGAGATACAAATCTAAAAAAAAATCTTGCAAGTTCAGTACACTGCTAAATACAGTAACAATAAACCAAATTACCTGATCTTCATCTGCAAGCATTACTACCCATTAGGTTGGTGTCATGACACATCACTAGCCATGAACATTAATAATGATATATCATTCCACAATTAATGCTTAGTACAGTGGTCCAAGAGTGCTATCACCATCTCTAGGTTGTTTAGCCACTTTGATTTCACATTCATCTAGTATACAGGTGTTATCACATGTTGAATTAATCTTATTATACCATGATGTCCGAACAACTACCCATTAATACAGAGAGGACACAAAGGTCATCAGCCATAATCTCTGTTACTTACATCAGACAAAAGTATCTGTTCTCATAATGAAATTGAGGAGAGGATGACATGCATCACTAATGCCAGCTTTGATTAGCATGCCACTACAAGTCCCCCAACTGACCTAAAATGTATGATAACAAACACCATGTATTCTATGAAACATTTTTAGGAGGGTAACCACTATGAATATATTTCCATTACTTGATTTTGTAGCAATGCTTGCAAGCAAAGAATATGCCTTCATGGACCCGAGTAGTGCCTGAAATCAAAACATTACCAAAAAAGTACAAAGGCCTAAAAAACATAGGGACTGCTCCATCTCTTCTCAATGGCATTACTCAGTGACCATCAATTAGTGAAATGTTAAACATAACCCTACGTGTCCACAGAGAAGAGGATAATGGACCATGTTTTGGGGGTAGCCATCTGCTAAGAAAATATCACTATCACATAGGCCCTGATTCTCTACTCTGCAGCCAGGCTAGATTAGGTTAAGATTTGGATCCATTTGGGTCCAAAACTATGCGCAGCCCCTACATTCTCCTCCGCCTTGTCACATGGCCCCAACCCAACCTGCCTGCACGCCTTCTCCCTAGGTGACTGGGGATTGCAGGGGAAGTTATTCCCCCAGGAGGCAGTCACACCGGAGGTGGTGGGGGAATTGAGCGAGGTGAGAAGTGGCCAGGCTGCGGAGGTGCAGGGGAGGCCTCTGGGGTGGAGGATGTAGTACTTCGAACCAGAGTGCTCTGGGTGACAGCTCTGGTTATCCGATGACATGAGCAGCCTGGCCATGTAGGACTCCATCATGAGGTTGTGCCTCCTCACCTCCTTATAGAGCCTCCAGAGGCTGCTGTCCATGGAGGCCTGGTTTCAGGAGACACTTGTCTGGAACACCTGACTAGAGCCCACTTGCTACTGTGCCAGGACCGGCATCTCTCCAACGATTGCTATGACAACAGCCGGGCCAAGGTGAAGAGGAAGATTTCAGAGGAGGCAAGAGCAGCGAGAGGTACAGGTGATGGGCCCCCAGTGACCGTCCATTTCAATGAGTGTCAGAGGTTGTTAAGGGACTAGATCACCCCAGCAGCCATCGTGGGAGCTGCAGGCCTGATGGCCACAGAGAATCCAGCCACCATGCTAGATGAATATCCATCATCCCCTCAAATACTCACACATGAACACCAAAATGGATAACACAAATCACATGCAAATGATGCCCACTGATTAAAGTGAGATGTATGTTTCATGGATTTGACTAGGGATAGTGTATCACTAGTCAAATCCAGGAAGCTTACATACCAATTTCATAATTGCGCAATGAGTATCGATGACAAAATATATTTAAAGTGAGTAAATATATTTAAAGTGAATAAACATGGGTGTGTCCACAACAACGTATGAGGATACATACTCTGTTAGGTTAGTACAATACACTGCACATCCATCCCATCAGGGACCACATCTCAGCAGCATGTAACAACTATTGCCAAGAGATGGTCACAAATTGGTTAGTATGGTTGACAGCAGCAGGAATCAATATATTGTTATGAGCCATTAACTACAAAGCTCATAATACAAAGCAATGAACATTTATAGCAAATAATAACTCCACACAATTGAACCATGCAGGTTTAGAACCACATGATGTCCGATATATAGGAACACACAACAATCAAATGATAATGCAATATTATTAACTCATACTATGGTTCTCTCATTTCAGCTGCCAGGAGGTCAACAGAGTATCCTATAGGAAGAAGACACAGATGTCTAATTGGGAGCAGTGGAAGAGTCTCCCCCAGTACAAGATAAATGAGAGAATTATGCAGAAGCAACTGCACAGTGGCGAACAGGTGAAGTGAGACCTCCTCACTGACCATATATACCAGAGGGAAGCAGCTGTAATAGAAAAGGAGCTCCTGTTCCATACTCCAGAAAAGCAGAGAGTGAGCACACTCTCTGATATTGAGGCACAGTTGAAGCAGAGTGGAGTTGGTTCAGAAGAGACGAACACTGATCTTCAGGAACTGTGTGCACAAGATGATACATTAAATGCAGAGCGATACTTGCAGAAAGCTCATATGAGAGGCATAGCGAAGGAGCTTGTACAGCAAAGACAGAAGGGTGAAGAAAACATGGCTGAGCAGCCAAAGATATTCAAGAAGGACCTGATAGAAGAGTCAGAGGAGGTTCCTCAGTTGAACATGCAGCAAAAGATCCAGTACAAGCAGAGTGAACTGGATTTGCAACAAGCTAATGAGGAGAAACTGCGGCTGAAGGAAGCCCAGGAAGATGAAAAGCTGGAAGCCTTGGAGGCAAAGCAAGTAGAGAAGCCGCTAAAAGAAGAAATAATACGGATGAAGGCTGAAGATGCTGAAAATAAAAGTGTTTTCCAGGAATCTAGGATTCAAGAGGCCACTAGCCTATCTGCTGAGTGACAGTCTGGAGTTGCTGAACAGCTGGAAACATTCCAGCAAAACCAAACGTCTGAGAGATCCTTCCTGGCAGAGATAGAGAGTCACAGACCTTGCAGGATTGGAAGCACAGTGGTAACGAGAAGGCCTGCTGTGAACAGAAAGAAAGATGAGGTGCGGACCTAGACCCAAGAAGCAGCCCTGAGAGAAGACATGCCTTTGGAGTCTACTAAGGATACTGTACCAGAACTGAAGAAACATGGCCATATGAAGCTAATATGTTTTGGTGATTGGCTGCAGTATGACAGTGACAACAGCCATTATAAGGCACAGATGCCTCCAGCCAATCACCCGTGATTGGCTGAAGGTAATAGAGCCTTCTGATTGGATTACAAAAGATTGACAGGTGCATTAGCCAATCAGAATGAGACATGGGGGTGTATCCCATTCTGATTGGCTCACACCTTGATGCTTCTGATTGGCTGAAAAGGCTGTCAATCAAATTTCAGCCAATCAGAAGGCGCTATTGCCAATTTTCTTGCGGAAAAGGCTCTGGGGGGCCTTATTAGCGGCGGGGAGCTCCGTTATTTAGATTTTTTTTATTTTATTAGAGCGCAGATTCTTCCAGGGCCCTGCCGGGGCAGAAGAGGAGGAGCACGGGGACATCGCGCCAAGGTAAGTTGAATGTATATTATGTTTATTATATTTTATTTTGTGTGTGTATATGTTGTACTAATGTAATGTTTATTTTTAAGAGGGGCCACGCCGGAGAAGAAAATAAGGACAGGGACATGCTGGAAAGGTGAGATGAATATTTAGAAAGTTTATTTTTACTATGTACTGTTTTGTACTCATTTTTTTTTCTAGGGGGGCGATCTGAAGGGACATCTGCAAAGGTAAGTGGTCGTAATTATTCTATTCTAGGTTAGAGTCTATTTAGGTTTAGGGTTTGTGTATCTAGATAGGATTTAATGTATGTTAGATATGGGGTATTGTATTTTAGATAGGGGGGTATGTATGTATTTTAGATAGGAGGTATTGTATTTTATGTGTATTGTAATGTAATGTATATATTTTTAATGTATTTTTCAGGTGTGTAATATTTTTTATTTTCTGTAGTGTGGGGGCGGTTGTAATGTACCTTTTTTTTTGTAATGTAGCTTCTTTTATTTTCTGTGACTTAGGCTTTTTTATTTTCTGTAATTAGTGGGGTTGGGCGTTTATTAGGGCGTAGGTAGGTAGTATAGGCGATAATAGGTAAGTGTAGAGGGGGGATAGTTTAGATGTAATGGTTTATTGTGGGTATAGTGAAGCGTAGTGTTTGTATTTAGTGTCATGAGGGTACTTGAGGACGCTCATGGCACTTATGGAGTTAATGTTAGGGTTCTAACTGCCCCATTAGGGTCTTTATAGACCCCCATAAGAGACAGGGTTAAATAGGCCCAGCTAGGGTTAAATAGGTACTGTTAGGATTAAATAGGACCAGGGTTCGGTTAATGAGGTATAGTTAGGGTTAATAGTGTAGTGCTTACACTTTGTGTTATGAGAGTCCTGGATAGTATTATTACATGGGATAATTAGTGTCAGGGTAAGAAGAGGAGGAGGGGAAGAGACACAGGGGAGGGAGAGGAATTTTTTATAAGTCCCACGTGTTTAATTGGCTCATAGGCGATGAGCGCCGCCTAAGTAAAACACACCACACAAAGAGTAACAACGTCTCACAGTTTGACAATTATAATATGTGATAAGAGCCTTAGGAATTTACAGCTAATTATAATAAGATTACATAGCTTATACTGATAGTATACTTTAAAACAAATATAGTTATAAGTAATAATTGCACATATTTTACATTGAAAGGTTTACTTAAAATATTTTTCATTAAACTTGCAGCAATGCCTCCATTTTTTCTATTGGTGGAACACACATCATTTGACCTCAAGCAAGTACTTCCCCTGCGAAGGGAAATGTTTTGCTCTTGTATATGTAATCTCATGCATCATAACACATTTAAGACTGTGGGATTCTTTCATCATTAAATAGTACTGATTGCTGGAAAGATTAATATCCTGCAGACTAGCACATATCTCTTTAATTGTTTTACTATTTGAGCAGTTCTGCTAAATGTGTTTACACTAATATTTGCTCACCTGTGTTCTAATCAAATACTATTTAGTACAGTCATTTTCCCATCACATAATACATGGTGTGAAAACCGAAAACTACATTACTACATTTAATGCTACAAATTACATATAAATGTGATCCAGGTATTTTATTGTTTGTATTACAAAGAACACATAGCAACATAATCAATATACAAGTATACACACATCCTTAATTTATACATATTAGCATATACAGTAAAAACTAGACACAGAGTACCGTAATACTGTTCACTGGTTGGTGTGTGAAACTAAGAACATTAAAATATACAGTAGAATGATACAATCCCAGTGATTATAGGCCTGTCATGTTAAAAAAAAAAAAAAAAAAAAAAAAAAAAATATTTTCAAAGCAATAATTCCATTTAATAGATGTAAAGCTTTTAGCAGTTTTATAAGTTAAACAGTTAAATGTTCTCTATGGGAATTTGTCCTTGTGATATTGTAAAACACACAAAAAACATTTTAACCAATGCTTCTTACTGTGTCACAGGTGAGTCTGCATCTGTGTCATGCTTTGACATAAATTTCAGATCCTTTGACTTGCTAGGGACCGCTGACATCTGCAAACAAACAAAATACATGGTAGATATAAGAAAGACAAAGAGGCCAAGATTCTGTATCTCAGAAACCAACCAGTTTCCTGGATGGGGAGAGAATATACCCCATTTCAAACATGCTTTCTCACTTGGGGTCTGTTTGTTCTTATGTGGTTACATGGAAGGAAGCAGAACCTGACCCCACATTTTTTCTGACAGGCAGTTTTCAGGTGAGAAGCAAAAGCTTACCAATTGCACCAAAATCCAACATGCACCTGGCCTTTTACCAGTTCACGCAAACAACACACACTCCTTTCATTACATCCATAATGAAAGATGTCTAGTTAAAGGAACTACTCAGTAATTATCCTATAATACCATCAGTGATTATACAATAATATGCATTTTGTATTGTAATCCACAGCTTTCCAGGCTCAAATAATGGACACAAAATATACATTATAATGTTAAACCTTTTCTTTATGTACTATAAAATAAAAAACAATAATGCAATAAATGCAAAAGATTACAAGCTGCCTATTAAGCAAGATAGTCCAATGACTACGCTGTAGTGGGCAACTTGGTCCTAATAGAGCCTCCAACGGTCCAGGATTTCAATCTCTCGACATGAATGCAGGTGGAAAATTAGAATGTATATCTGTAACTCAGAGGTGCTGAAGGAGAAAAATATGGAATATTAAAATCCTGGGCTATTGATGGCCTGCTGGTAGCACCATGTTTCCCAGCTCTGGTCTAATGCAATTCTCACTATAACCCTGGTCTGATCAGCATTTAGATCTGTACATCACTTTTGGTCTTGGGAGAGGTGGACTGAGGCACACATTCCTGGGGAAAAACAGACGTGTAAGAAGCATCCAAATATACCTATTAAAACTATATATCACATATAATAGTTGTGAAACTGCGATTCGTCGTCACGCTTGCGACAAATCGCAGTTTGACAATTGCATGGGGCCGGGGTGCGCTCTTGCGCACTGCATTGGGGAGTGGATTGCATCAGAGCCTGTCGCTTGCGCATCCTGCGGCGTCAGCCGCGCATTCTCATTACGTCAAGGGAGGAAGAGAAGGGAGGAAGAGACACACATGGGAGGAGAGGAGAGACACACAGGGGAGGAGGGGAGAGACACACGGGGGAGGAGGGGAGAGACACACGGGGGAGGAGGGGAGAGACACATGGGAGGAGGGGAAAGGAACAGGGGAGAAGGGGAAAGGCACACAGGGGAGGAGGGGAAGGCACACAGGGGAGTGAGAGAAGGGGGGAAGAGACACAGGGGAGGGGGGAAAGAAACAGGGGAGGGAAATGGGGGGGAGATACACAGGAAGGGTGGAAAGAGACATGGGGGCAGGGTGGAAAGAGACATAGGGGAGGGAGAAGAGACACAGAGGAGGGAGAGGGGGGAAAGAGAAACAGGGGAGGGGGAAAGACGCATGGGGGGAGAAAGACACAGGGGGAGGGAGAGGGCGAAAGAGACACAGGGGAACTTATTTCCTGCTCCAGTTTCTCAAAAATACAGTTGTTACATCTCAATTCTAGAGACTGGAGGCAGGGACATGCAAATGAGACCACAATGTACTATCACTCTAATAATCCAATAAAACACTATATACACGGGTCCTTTTTAAGCATTTGCTCACTGTATAAAACAGCTTTAACCTCTTTAGCGGTAATCCTGAGAGTGGCTCGGGGTTAATTTTCAAACCTAAAGCGGTAACCTCAAGCCACGCTCGGGGTTACACACTTCCTCCTTCCTCCCCCTGTGTTACGCTCTTATTCTTCCCCTGCAGCCCGTCTTCAGGCAGTGTTCGGGAGTCCCGAGTGACGTCACACGCAAGTCATGTCAATACGTCCCGGCCACAGCCAGAAGATGTGCTGCAGGGGAAGGATGAGGGAGTAACACAGGAGGATGGGGGAAGATGGGGGAAGTAACACAGGAGGAGGAAGGAGGGGAAAGGTGGGAGAACGAAGGGGGTAGGAAAAGGGGGATGAAGGAGGTAGGAAGAAAGGGGTAGAAGGGGGAAGGGGAGGGGAAGGAAGGAGAAGGGAGATGGGGAAGGGGAGGAAGGATAAGGGAAAGGGAGAAGGGAAGAATATTTATAGGGCGGAAGGAGGGGGAAGGGGAGGAGAAGGGAGAGGGGGAAGGGGAGGAGAAGGGAGAGGGGGAAGGGGAGGAGAAGGGAGAGGGGGAAGGGGAGGAGAAGGGAGAGGGGGAAGGGGAGGAGAAGGGAGAGGGGGAAGAGGAGGAGAAGGGAGAGGGGGAAGGGGAGGAGAAGGGAGAGGGGGAAGGGGAGGAGAAGGGAGAGGGGGAAGGGGAGGAGAAGGGAGAGGGGGAAGGGGAGGAGAAGGGAGAGGGGGAAGGGGAGGAGAAGGGAGAGGGGGAAGGGGAGGAGAAGGGAGAGGGGGAAGGGGAGGAGAAGGGAGAGGGGGAAGGGGAGGAGAAGGGAGAGGGGGAAGGGGAGGAGAAGGGAGAAGGAAAAGGGAAGGACAAGGGAGAGGGAAAAGGGAAGGACAAGGGAGAGGGAGAAGGGAAGGATAAGGGAGAGGGAGAAGGGAAGGATAAGTGTGGGTGAGGGGAGAAGGGGGAATGGTGTGCTGCAGGGGCTTTGGGGGGGAAGGGCCAATGTAGTGGCAGGGGGGTGAAACAAGGCGGTCTGGCCATGTCAGTATCCCCGAGTGTACCGCTTTAACACTCGAAATAGTCACAGCCAGACCGCCAGAAGGGTTAAAGCATAGCAAAGGATGGATGATGCACCTTCAATGCCCATTTTAGTTAAAGATGTTAGTAGATGATCCCATTCTACTTGATCAAACGGCACCTTCTCTGCATCTATACGTAAAATAAGTGCTGAAGTTCTCAATCTTAATGAATATTCTTCAATAACCCCTACTTGATCTCCTAATTAGTAGTCACCAAACTACTAGTTATAAAACCAGTCTGATCCTTTCCTATAACATTATTTATAATTAATTGCAATATATTGGCTAGCATATTATTAAAGATTTTATAGTCCAAATGGAGTACTTATATTGGTCTGTAATCACTAATTTCTTCCCTTTTCTTATTGGATTTTTTTAAAGAATATCTTATATATTTGCCCTTTGAACCACTCAGATATATTAGTCTTTCTTGATTAACAATCATTTATTAATTGTAAAATAATTGGAGTAATGTTATCTTTCATTGCAATATAAACAAAACTTGTAAATCCATCTGGACCTGGGGTTTCCCTTAAGAGATTTAATAACTGGATATATATCTTCTTCTGTAAAGGGTGTAGTTAATCTTTGTAACCAAATTTTGTTAATTGTTGGCATACCTAGTTATTCCCACAACTTTTCTTTATTTTCTTCATTAAACTTTAAATAATATTCATATCATGCTTTTATATACTTACTATATTTAATGTGGGTCTTTCCCTACCTTTATGAGGTTTTAACTATCCTATTCCCACATCTAAACAAATACTCTGAATAATACACCATTTTTTGTGCTTTTGTGAACAAATATCTATCCCTTCTTTAGACAGTTTAAATGTTATCTGATTTTGCAGATTTGGATTGTTCTTAGAGCAAACATAAGACTTTGTAATTTTCTCATTAAAATCATGCAGTTTTATTATTATTTTCTTTTTTTGTCTATTCATATACATAATTATATACCCACTAAGAATCACATTTGCAGTTTTCTAAAATAATTGTGTCATGTCTTTTTATCTATTGTTATTAATTCCAAATTCCTCCCATTGTTTCTTCAAAATAAAAAAAATAAAAATGATGGGTCCTTTAACAAAGCCTTTGGGAGCCTCCATTTTTTTAACGTTAGTCCCAAACTGTGCAAATTTACCATCAACCCATACCGGTGCATGATCCAACAAGATTATATTGCCAATTTCACAGTTTTCAATTTTAACCAGTAATTGTGGTGAAACCTAAAAAAATAATCAATTTGTGATAAAGAATGATAATTTTTAGAACAAATATATTCCTTTTTTAACCGATTTAGTGTACTGCACACATTTTAGATTTACAGTTTTTATAATTTCTTGATTTATTCTAAATTCCACTATTGTGTGTGACAGGGTCACTACCACTTGCAGGATCAGTGCCCTGTTTTAACCAACTCTTTAGCTTTATGGAGGAAGGCACAAGAGGCTTTTCATTCCACTCCACGTTTTATTAAGATCCAGTCAGCACATGAAAATAACATGACCAGAAAAGAAATATAGTTTCCTTGCAGCTCTCATTATATACAGTCCCAATACTCAATACTGAATTCTCTTATTCAGCATTATCTTCTTCGGGGGGTTCACCTGCCTGTAATCATAGGCCTCTCTGTGTCTTTAAAGACTTCACCCTCTTCAGGGGTTTCACTTGCCTGTAATCTCCACACTCTGTCTAACAGACAGGCTTCTGACAGGGTCCACACTTCCAAACAATCCTCCAACTGGAGGTAGCAGCGAGTCTTAATTGCAGCCCCACCCAAGCTTTTTAAGATGCTTCTTAACCATCTCACTGCTGGGGAGAAGTCTTGAAGTGCTCTCTACTGCCCTCTGGTGACACACCATCACATATCCCCCACCCCAGCTCAACACCATAGGGTTGAGCGCGCCAACGCAGTGAGGCCGTGTATGCGATCCAACATATCCTCTGTAACATCCGTGACACCTCTGGTCTTACACTGCTGAGGGTATTCTCCATTGTAGGAAGTGTGGCTGCTTTCCCTCTTGCACACTTCATTCAGGTGCTCCTTCAACTCACCCAGTTAAAGCTTGTCGGGCTCCCTTCAGACCTTTCTGTAGGGTCTCCAATAATCCCTTGTTAGGTTCATCATTTCCACCTTCCCAATGGAACAGCAACTTCATGTGTTGCTTTTCTTCCCTTCTGTCCTGGTTCTCTCAGTTCCAGGTGCTCCAATAACTCTCACCAAAACATATCAGCTTCATATGGCCATGTTTCTTCAGTTCTGGTACAGTATCCTTAGTAGACTCCAAAGGCATGTCTTCTCTCAGGCCTGCTTCTTGGGTCTGGGTCCGCACCTCACCTTTCTTTCTGTTCACAGCAGGCCTTCTCGTTACCACTGTGCTTCCAATCCTGCAATGTCTGCGGCTCTCTATCTCTGCCAGAAAGGATCACTCAGACGTTTGGTTTTGCTGGAATGTTTCCAGCTGTTCAGCAACTCCAGACTGACACTCAGCAGATAGGCTAGTAAACTTCTTAGTGGTCTCTTGAATCCTAGATTCCTGGAAAACACTTTTATTTTTGTCATCTTCAGCCTTCATCCGTATTATTTCTTCTTTTAGCGGCTTCTCTACTTGCTTTGCCTCCAAGGCTTCCAGCTTTTCATATTCCTGGGCTTCCTTCAGCCGCAGTTTCTCCTCATTAGCTTGTTGCAAATCCAGTTCACTCTGCTTGTACTGGATCTTTTGCTACATGTTCAACTGAGGAACCTCCTCTGACTCTTCGATCAGGTCCTTCTTTAATATCTTTGGCTGCGCAGCCATGTTTCCTTCACCCGTCTGTCTTTCCTGTACAAGCTCCTTCGTTATGCCTCTCATATGAGCTTTCTGCAAGTATCGCTCTGCATTCAATGTTTCATCTTGTGCACACGGTTCAGAAGAGACTAATACTGATCTTCAGGAACTAACTCCACTCTGCTTCAACTGTGCCTCAATATCAGAGAGTGTGTTCACCCTCTGCTTTTCTGGAATTTGGAACAGGAGCTCCTTTTCTATTACATTTGTGTTCCATTTACAACAACCCTTTGCTTCTTGTCTTTTAGCCAGCTCTCGATCCATGAGCAGATATTTACTGCAATTCCTGTATCCCTTAGTTTGCTCAAGAGTCTCACATGTGTCACTGTATCAAAAGCCTTTGCAAAATCCAAAAAAACTACATCCACCGAGTTACCCTGATCCAAGTTCCTACTAACCTCCTTATAGAAACTAATTAGATTGGTCGGACAAAATCTGTGTTGACGCTACTTATGTTCAAATAGACACAATCTTGTATACTGTCCCTTATTAACCCTTTTGAAAGCTTCCCAACTACAGATGTGAGGCTCACTAGTCTATAATTCCCAAAATGTGCTCTTGCTCCCTTCCTAAATATAGGTATCACCTCTGGTCTTCTCCAGTCATCTGGTAGCGACCCTGTGGTGAGTGAGTCTTGAAAAATTAGATATAATGGTTTGGCTATTAGAGAATTCAGTTCCCTCAGATGTATTCCATCAGGAACTGGGGCTTTATTAACATTTAATTTTCTCCAATCTCTATTGGATTTCTTCCTGCATTAACCAATTATTTAGTGATGGTAGTGTAGTCCCATTTTGTTGCAGTGTCCCAACCACTGGTACCTCCCTTGTATATACCGAAGAAAATAACCTATTCATCTGCCTTTTCCTGGTCACTAATTATCAGACAGTCTGTGTCACATTGTAATGTTCCTATAGCTTACCTCCTCGCCTTCTTCCCTTTAATATATTTAAAAAATATTTTAAAAGTTAGTCTTACTTTCCTTTGCAATGGACTTCTCATTTTCTATTTTAGCCAGTCTAATAGCCCTCTTGCAAGCCTTGTTGATTTCCTTATAGTCACATAAAGCTGCCGCTGTTACCTCCTTCTTGTATAATTTAAATGCATGTCTTTTGCTTATCGTGATCTTTAAGTCATTGTTAAGCCACATGGTATGTAATTTACTCCTACTGATTTTATTTCCACATGGTACATGCTGATGTGTATGTATATTTATTAAGGATTTGAATGTTGTCCATTTATTTTCATTATTTTCCCTGTAAGTTCTTTGTCCCAGTCTATATGTTGTATTGCTGCCCTTAGCCCATTAAAGTTAGCCCTTTTAAAATGTAGAGTTTCTGTTGGCCCCTTACATCTGTTTTTTGTATTCATTCTCAAATGAGACTGTGTTGTGATCACTGTTCCCCAAGGGTTCCAATATTTTAACATTTGATAGTATATCAATATTACTTGTGATGACTAAATCCAAGATGGCCCCATTTCTAGTAGGTACTGGTATTACCTGGGCCAGATAATGATCCCTGAGTGTACTCAAGAACCTACTCCCTTTAGCTGAACTGCTGGTCTCATTTATCCAGCTTAGTTCAGGGTAATTAAAGTCTCCCATTATTAGAACTTGCCCATGCTTAGCTGCATTTCCAATCTGTAAGAATAATTGCAGTTCCTTACTTTCAATTATATTTGGGGGTTTATAGCATACTCCTACCAATATGCGTTCAGAATTAGCTCCTCCACTATTTAACTAAACCCACAAAGATTCAATGTTACCGCTAGTTCCACTATAAATATCTTCTCTGACTACAGGTTTAAAACCAGGCTTAACATACAGACAAATACCTTCTCCTCTTCTACCACTACCCCTATCTTTCCTAAATAAGTTATAACCATACAAATTATCTGTCCAGTCATGAGATTCATCCCATCCTGTTTCAGTAATGCCTATTAAGTGCCTTTTTTCTTATACTGCTAATAATTCTCTCTCGCCCATTTACCCAGGCAAACTTCTTGCATTAGCAAGCATACATTTTATGTCACTATGGCTCTGCCGTTGTGAAGTGTTTGCCACTGTATTTGAGTCTACTGATAATAACCTCCCTACTGTCTATTGTAACCCACCCCCTTCTCCTCCCCCATGGGTAGATAATTCATCCCTTTCCCCCTCTACCCTTTCTACCCAAATACTTCTATATATAGTCCCTCCCCCCACCTACTAGTTTAAAAACTCCCTGACCTTTCTGCCATCCTATCCCCTAGCACAAAAGCTCACTCATCATTAAGGTACAATCCATCACTGCTATAGAGACTGTACCCAAGTGAGAAGTCAGCCCAGTGCTTTAAAAACCCCAAACCCTCTGTTCTGCACCACTTTTTTAGCCATGCATTAACCTCCCTAAACTCCTGCTGTCTCACTGGGCTAGCATGAGGCACTGGTAGTATCTCAGAAAATACTACCTTGGAGGTCCTTGCTTTAAGCTTATTCCCTAGTTCTTTAAAATCATTCTTTAGGACACTCCATCTTCCACTTACTTTGTCATCGTTACCAATATGTACCAAGACCGCCAGTACATTTTGCAGCCCCTCCCAATAATTTATCCACAACATGCCGAACCCGAGCACCCGGGATACAGCAAACTGTTTGATTGATGGGATCTGGGTGACAAATCACCCTGTCTACCTTCCTACCACCAAAACCTTTCTCTTGCTCTGCCTATGCTCCCCTCCCACTCCTCCACTAGAACTGTTCTCCCAGCTGCTCTATCTGGCATTGCCATTCCTGAATGGACACCCCAAAAAGTTTCACTCAATCTGGCAAATCTGTTGGTGTTTGCCAACTCACAACCGGCCTGCCTCCTCCTGTTTCCCCTGCTTAACCCCTTCTAACTGTGACCCAGCAACCACCCTGGACATCCTCACTAGCACAATCTCCACCCTCCATGCTAGGCCCAGCTAAACTGTGCTCAGTGAGCACCAGCTCCCTTTCCAGTGGAGAAATATCACTAAGTCCTGCAATTCTCCACTCCAGTTCTCCAATTTGAGCTTCCAGAGAGGCAACATGCTCAGACACCTGTGACAGAGGTATGGACCCTGGATCATCTGTTTCAGTAGTGCATACATGTGACAGGATGTACACTGTGTGAGGTTGCAGCTGGACTGACTCATGATTACCAGTTACAAAAATACAGATCAATGTATTTGTATAAAGATTGCTTTTCCACACCTTAACCCAAACAAAACATATATATATATATATATATATATATATATATATATATTTTAGTTTTCTATTATTTTTTTTATAATACTCCTTTTCTTTGACTGCTCCCTTTTTTTTTATTTAATCTCCTACACACTAACTACACTTACACTAGAAATTATTTGCAAGCTCCCAAGTTCGCTCCTTCCCTTGTTAAAATAGACCCTGCCTACTCACCTGCACAATGATTACAGAGCACAGGACAGAAAACACTGCACCGATTCACAGAACTGATTCAAACAGAACACCACACAAATAAACCTTTACACAGGTCAAACCACACCCACTCTCACCTGGACACTGATTACAGCCCACAGGAAAGAAAACACTGCACTGATTTACAGAACTGATTCAAACAGAAAACCACACAAATGCACACAGATAAACCTTTACACATGCCAAACCACACCCACTCTCACCTGGACACTGATTACAGCCCACAGGAAAGAAAACACTGCACTGGTTTGCAGAACTGATTTGTTTTGTTCACAGGGTATTTTGATTGCAGTGGTTATTTTCCGAGTAATACTATGGGGTTTGTAACCCTAATGTCTTAAAGATTCAGACAGTGTTTTAAGGTGTTTATCACGGTCCCCAGTGTTTGAGGATATGCAGTGGTATCTAATATCTTAACTATGGATGATGGCTTGTGTAGTGTGGGAGTGATGGAAACTAGAGCTGTGTAGGTAGCTGCATCTGTCTTTGGGTTTCTTGTATACAGATGAGTGGCGTGTGCCATTGGTGATGGATATGGTGGTGTCCAGGAAGTTCACTTGTTCCGTAGAGAAATCCATTTTAGGTTTTATAGATGGATGGAAAGTGTTGAATAAACTGTGAAAGTGTCTGAGTTTATTTTCTCCTTCTGTCCATATGATGAACAAATCATCTTTGTAGTAGTAGTATCTGTACGGTTTGTGAATGGATATAGATAGGATTTTTTCTCGCAGATCGGTCATAAATAGATTGATGGAGCCATTTTGGTACCCATAGCAGTCCCCATCATTTGTGGGTACCTTTGTTAAAAGGAAAATAGTTGAGGGTAAGGATGTATTCTATTAGTTCAGTAATAATATCAGAGCCATATTTATGGTTTTGAGGGTGTGTTGAAAGAAACTTAAAGCATGCTTCAGTGCCCTCTTTGTGTGGGATGTTGCTATAATGAAACTCTACATCTATGATATAAGTAGTGTCATAACCCTTAATCTGGCTGAGTTTGTTGAGAAAGTCAGTGGTGTCTTGTATATAGCGATTGGTGTTACTAACTAATGTTTTAAGGATGCTTTCAACAATGCCAGATATCTGTTCAGTTAGTGTGTCCATACCTGTAACAGTTGGTCTTCCTGGGTTGTGGATTTTTGGCAGCATGCAGAAAGTCCCAGTTGTAGGATTGGTGGGTATTCTTGGTTCAGGAAATGTTTGGATGAGTTTCTTAAGTTGAATAGAATGTTCTTCTCTAGGGTCCTAGTTCAGTTTCTTGTAGTAGGTGCTGTGTGATCGTTGTCCGTTTGCTTCATTTATGTAGTCCTGAGTATGCGTAATAACAACTGCACCATCTTTATCTGCCGGTTTGATGCTGATGTTGGAGTGCTTTTTAAACTCTTTATGGCAGTTCTTTCTGATGGAGTGAGATTGCGTAAGTCTCTTGTTAGGTTGTTATAATGGATGCAATTTTTCAGACAAAAGCTTTCTATATAACTGTCTAGTTTAGTGTTGCGACCAGGTGGTGGGTTGAAATGTGCTATTTCTTCAGCATATACTGATTTATATGCAGATCTTAGTGGATTTTTTATTTTAAATACACATTCACACACATACATACACTTCATAGTATATTATACAATTATAAATTTAATTTTGGAACAGGTAACAAATATATTGTTTATAATCATAGATTTACCCCTCGAAGGCTCTTTGGGGACTCTCTTGCTTCATTATTCTCTTTGTAAACAGGAGCTGAACACTCTGACTTCAAATTTAAAGATGTAACTTCCTCATGTTGGCCTAAAAACAAAAAACGTGATAGGGGCGGAGTCATCTTATTTACAATGACATCATCGGTCCACATTACAACAATCAGTTAAAGGTATATGGAAGTTTCATGGATTATAAAAGCATCCAACAGAGAAGAAGTGTATGCAAACATATTTTGCATGGAGAATATCCAAAAATAAACAATAATAAGCTTACCCTAAAGTTTTCAAAATGTCTTCAGTTTTCAGGCACTTGTTTCTGAGAACGAATGCCCCTGAAAATCCAAGCTAAATTAGCATAAAATGCATAATTTGTTGTGGCCAATCAGAGGCAGTTACAACATTGTAGCAATAAATGGGGATTCAATACCTGAAGCAAAGCATCATGGGGTTTGTAGTATTTTGTTCCCACCACTCACCTGTCTCTCCCCACTGGAATGAAGAAGCTCGAGCAGTGCTGTTTTGGATCTGTGCAACTAATGGCTGGGAGGTTAGGATAGGATTCAAAAACATACTTGGATGCAGTTTTTTTTTATTTTTTTTACATAAAATAAATCTTTGTGTATATAGAATGAATCAATGCAATGTGTGTTTTTCGCATATAAACAGTATGTGTTAGATTAGAAAAAGTTAAAAACAGGGAAACTTCCATATACCTTTAAACCCACATTAGGCTACATTGAAACAATATATGTACTTACTTTCAGTAGCAACATAATTTGCTGGAAAATAACCTTGTTGTCCATTTGTTAGTCTGCCAAACCACCAATTATCATTATCTTTGTACAACACATGGATAATGTCACTGCGATGGATAGTTAGCTCATCTGATCGATGCGCTGTGTAGTCATACAAAGCCACGACCTAAAAGACAGATAAGACCACCACAGCTTTATCATATCCAGGCCACAAAGAAACCCCTCAGCATTTACTTCCTCTCAGAGAAAAGCAGCTGAAACCAAAGTTCTACCTTGGTAAGAGTTGAGGCTTTGTAAACTTTTGCTGAAGGAATCAAGGTGGTGGGAACACAGCAGTAGAGGCATGATAAAGAACTGTGGGAAATGTCTGAAATGGTTTAGCACACTAATCACACCAATGCTAGTTTGAAACAGCAGCCAGCTGTTAATTTATTGATTTATGTGGAACAACATATACAATGAATTTACTTTCTTAGAATGGTTTAATACCACAATTTAACTCTGTAATAGCTGTACCTACAGCACATGTTGCAGCATAATAATATTACTAAAGTTTAAAAATGACGTAACCAATCTAATTCATAATTTTAACTAAAGAAAATGTCATCATATAGTGTTACTTTGAAATGTTTTCAGTTAAGCTTTGTTCTACAAAAAGTTAACTAAGCATGTTTGGGTAAACAAACTTGTTTAAATGGCCCAGCTCTCTCTCCATTTTTCTTCTCACAGGACTTAGACAATCAAGTTATTTCAACTACACCATCATATTTAAAAAAAATACTTTCAAACTCATGCAAAAACAGTACTGGGAAGTTTATTTTTAATCATATACATAGGATTGCACAAAAATATCTAGCACTTAGGACCCATGACTATTTTAACATACATATACATATATATATATATATATATATACACACACACACATATATATATACAAGGGGTGGTGGGGGACACTGTATCTGATCCCCTGCTGATTTTGAATGTTTGTCCACTGACAAAGAAATGATGAGTCTATAATTTTAATGGTAGGTGTATTTTAACAAGGAGAGACAGAATAACAAAAAAATCAAAAAAAAAGAAAAACGCATGTCAAAAAAGTTAAACATTGATTTGCAGGTCAATGAGGGAAATAAGTATATAACCCCTTCAACTTAGTACTTGGTGGAAAACCCTTGTTGGCAATCACAGAGGTTAAACATTTCTTGTAGTTGGCCACCAGGTTTGCACACATCTCATGAGGGATTTTGTCCCACTCCTCTTTGTAGATCCTCTCCAAGTCATTAAGGTTTCGAGGCTGATGTTTGGCAACACGAACCTTAAGTTCCCTCCACAGATTTTCTATGGGATTAAGGTCTGGAGACTGGCTAGGCAACTCCAGGACCTTAATGGGCTTCTTATTGAGCCACTCCTTTGTTGCCTTGACTGTGTGTTTTGGGTCATTGACATCCTGGAATACCCATCCACAACCCATTTCCAATGCCCTGGCTGAGGGAAGGAGGTTCTCACCCAAGATTTGACGGTACATGGCCCCGTCCATCGTCCCTTTGATGCGGTGCAGTTGTCCTGCCCCCTTAGCAGAAAAACACACCTAAAGCATAATGTTTCTACCTCCATGTTTGATGGTGGGGATGGTGTTCTTGGGGTTATAGGCAGCTTTCCTCCTCCTACAAACACAGCGAGTTGAGTTGATGCCAAAGAGCTCAATTTTGGTCTCATCTGACCACAACACTTTCACCCAGTACTCCTCTGAATCATTCAGATGTTCATTGGCAGACTTCAGACGCGCCTGTACATGTGCTTTCTTGAGCAGGGGGACCTTGCGGGCGCTGTAGGCTTTCAGTCCTTCACGGCGTAGTGTGTTACAAATTGTTTTCTGGGTGACTATGGTCCCAGCTGCCTTGAGATCATTAACAAGATCCTCCCATGTAGTTCTGGGCTGATTCCCCACAGTTCTCTTGATTATTGAAACTCCAAAAGGTGAGATCTTGCATGGAGCTTCAGACCGAGGGAGACGGTAAGTATTTTATGTTTCTTCCATTTGCGAATAATCGCACCAACTGTTGTCACCTTCTCACCAAGCTCCTTGCCGATGGTCTTGTAGCCCATTCCAGCCTTGTGTAGGTCTACAATCTTGTCCCTGACATCCTTGGACACCTCCTTGGTCTTGGCCATGGTGGAGAGTTTGGAATCTGATTGATTGATTGATTTTGTGGACAGTTGTCTTTTATACAGGTAACAAGCTGAGATTAGGAGCACCCCCTTTAAGAGAGTGCACCTAATCTCAGCTCGTTACCTGTATAATAGACACCTGGGAGCCAGAAATCTTGCTGATTGGTAGGGGATCAAATACTTATTTCCCTCACTGACCTGCAAATCAATTTATAACTTTTTTGACATGCGTTTTTCTTGTTTTTGTTTGTTTTGTTATTTTTCTGTCTCTCACTGTTAACATACACCTACCATTAAAATTATAGACTTAGGAGACAGGGGGATTGTATAGAAGCCAGACAGGTTGTTTCTAGCAAGGAAGTCCTTCATAAAGATAGATTATACTCTGGAAATATATTTAGGAGGCAGCAATAGAAAGTCTCCACAATAGTTTGTGTGTGTGTGTATATATATATATATATATATATATATATATATATATATATATATATATATATATATATATATATATATATATATATATATATATATATATATATATATATATATATACATATATATATATACACACACACACTATTATATATATACAGTTGCAAGCAAAAGTATGTGAACCCTTTGGAATGATATGGATTTCTGCACAAATTGGTCATAAAATGTGATCTGATCTTCATCTACGTCACAACAATAGACAATCACACTCTGCTTAAACTAATAACACACAAATAATTAAATGTTACCATGTTGTAATTGAACACACCATGTAAACATTCACAGTGCAGGTGGAAAAAGTATGTGAACCCCTAGACTAATGACATCTCCAAAAGCTAATTGGAGTGAGGTGTCAGCCAATTGAAGTCCAATCAATGAGATGAGATGAGATTGGAGGTGTTGGTTACAGCTGCCCTGAACACCAGTTCTGGGTTTGCTTTTCACAAGAAGCATTGCCTGAAGCATTGCCTCACACAAAAAAGCTCTCAGAAGACCTACGATTAAGAATTGTTGACTTGCATAAAGCTGGAAAGGGTTATAAAAGTATCTCCAAAAGCCTTGCTGTTCATCAGTCCACGGTAAGACAAATTGTCTATAAATGGAGAAAGTTCAGCACTGCTGCTACTCTCCCTAGGAGTGGCCGTCCTGTAAAGATGACTGCAAGAGCACAGCGCAGACTGCTCAATGAGGTGAAGAAGAATCCTAGAGTGTCAGCTAAAGACTTACAAAAGTCTCTGGCATATGCTAATATCCCTGTTAGCAAATCTACGATATGTAAAACACAAAACAAGAATGGATTTCATGGGAGGTTACCACAGAGGAAGCCACTGCTATCCAAGCAAAACATTGCTGCACGTTTACAGTTTGCACAAGAGCACCTGGATGTTCCACAGCAGTACTGGCAAAATATTCTGTGGACAGATGAAACTAAAGTTGAGTTGTTTGGAAGAAACACACAACACTATGTGTGGAAAAAAAGAGGCACAGCACACCAACATCAAAACCTCATCCCAACTGTGAAGTACGGTGGTGGGGGCATCATGGTTTGGGGCTGCTTTGCTGCGTCAGGGCCTGGATGGATTGCTATCATTGAAGGAAAAATGAATTCCAAAGTTTATCAAGACATTTTGCAGGAGAACTTAAGGCCATTTTTCCACCAGCTGAAGCTCAACAGAAGATGGTTGTTGCAACAGGACAACGACCCAAAGCATAGAAGTAAATCAACAACAGAATGGGTTAAACAGAAGAAAATATGCCTTCTGAAGTGGCCCAGTCAGAGTCCTGACCTCAACCCGATTGAGATGCTGTGGCATGACCTCAAGAAAGCGATTCACACCAGACATCCCAAGAATATTGCTGAACTGAAACAGTTCTGTAAAGAGAAATGGTCAAAAATTACTCCTGACCGTTGTGCACATCTGATCTGCAACTACAGGAAACGTTTGGTTGTAGTTATTGCTGCCAAAGGAGGTTCAACCAGTTATTAAATCCAAGGGTTCACATACTTTTTCTACCTGCACTGTGAATGTTTACATGGTGTGTTGAATAAAAACATGGCAACATTTAATACTTTGTGTGTTATTTGTTTAAGCAGACTGTGATTGTCTATTGTTGTGACTTAGATGAAGATCAGATCACATTTTTTGACCAATTTGTGCAGAAATCCATATCATTCCAAAGCGTTCACATACTTTTGCTTGCAACTGTATATATAAATATATATATATATATATATATATATATATATATATATATATATATATATATATAGCATTTGAAAGAACTTCTAACTACAACTAGTCATATTAGGCTGATTGCCAAGAAGCAGTATGTGTCAGCTATAAGAAGTCAGACAAAGAGGTGAAATAGCCAGTGCCCAAATTACAGGTGCAGCGGTTACAAAAACTGCAAAATGATTTAAGGTGTTAAGTGGAAAGGTCTGAAAAATAATAACAGCATATGCCAGGCATGTACAAATTGCAGTGGGATGTTGGGTTGCTGAATAAATTGCAACACATGTACATAATTATATTTAGACTGAAAACATGATTTCAATTAGGTCAAAAGAATTCAAGAAAAATAGAGATTACAAGGAAGAGTTATTCCAAATCCAAATGAAAGAAGAAGCTACTCATAATCACTTGCCAGTTAAGGATTATCAACAACCGAGACAAACTGGAGTAAAATACACTGACACTAGCGCAGACACAAGATAAAAAAGTTATATTTTCAGGACTTTCAAGTTATTAAGAGCATTGTGTTTTACAAACACCAAAATCCTTCTTTCTTTTTATTCCAGCTTAGGATTCAAAAAGAAGTGTTGGAGGTCAGCTCTTTAAACAATCCAACTACACTGACTTTGATTACATCTGTAAAATGTAATTAAATGATGCAAATAGATATAATTAAATACAGTATATGTAGCAAACCAGATGGGTTTTTAATACTGTCTGGTTTCTTGGATTTTTTTTCAAACTCAATCCAGTTAATTAACAGTGAATCTCTGCCAGTGTATACATATTTGTCTAGCTCTAGACATCCATAATAATTTATGACCTGGGATATCTTCTAAGCAAACTTAAACATGCAATGTTAACGACACAGGTCTGTGATAAACAGTTACATAAGGCAAAGTAGGTCATAGCTGCTAGTGCAACAATTGATTTTCTGTTAAACTAGATCTTTACTTTCCAGAATGATCTATGAATTGTGACTTGTCACAGAGACTTAAGCAATTAGAGTTTTGACACTTTATTTGCAATATACCGTATTGGTCCGAATATAAGCCGCACCCGCATATAAACCGCACCTGTAAAATTCAAGGGGGAGAAATAGAAAAAAGATAGTACTCGAATAAAAGCCGCACCCTTAAAATTGGAGAGAAAAAGACTCTCTCCAAGTGATCAGCCATTGCAAGAAACAGGCTTTCTAATTAGTACTGGTTACAGGCTTTACAGGATGTTAGAATCACTAAAACCGTAAATAGCGCTATTCAATTGCTACAATACCGCAGTCTCAAGCTCGCAAATCGGCACCCTTAACACGCAATCGTGCAAATCGGCAGTAATTTTACGTTTGTGAATAGAAGCCGCACACATAACTCGCAAGCTTGCAAATCGGCAGTGATTTTTTTTTTTTACGGTCGCGAATATAAGCCGCACACGTAACTCGCAAACTAAAAAAATCGGAAAAAAGGTGCTGCTTATATTCGGACCAATACGGTAAGGAAAACAAGCTGCATATTGTCTGGCACCCTGACATTTACAAGTATCATGGTACTGCAAAGTGGTGTCTCCCTTAACGTGACAGATAAAGTCCATTGAGCATTCTGGAAACTAATGTTCCAGTTAAAAAAAAAGTGTGTATCATTACAGCTACTGAATTATTTCCACTAACCACTATGACCTATTTTGCTTCAAGTAACAGTCTGTCACATAACCTAAACTTAACATGCAATGTTAGTGGCACATTATCATAAACCACTAGGGATGTCTTTTGAAGCTAGACATTGTTAATAAACTGGAATAAGTTGGAAATAAGCCCAACATTTTTTCAAAGAGACCAGACAGTATAGAAAAATGAAGAGCTCAGTACAACCCCTGTGGAATGGGTGTCTATAATACTGAAGTACTGACATTTGGAGATACCTGCCAATCTCTACGTGCAGTGCCAATCACCAGTGAGGTCCCTGTGGCATTATAAGTGCTGTCAGGTGGGATGTAGCACCAGGGGAAGTGAATATGGCTGGTGGGATAAAACAGAGTCCCTAATTAATATTATAGCCTACCAGTAACCACCCTCCACAGATTTCCACTGACTCAGACACTGGCGATTTTCAAGCTGAGGAATCAGCAGTGAAAAGGGCAAAAGATCCATACAAGCCCCCAAAGCTTCCAGTACCAACAAGGAAGACTGTTGTACTGTGAACCACCCTTGAATAAACAGCTGAAGCTTTAGAGATTTAGATAAGTCATGACGGCTGCAAAGAAATGCCCGTATGCCATAAACAAAAGAGGGCCACTTTAGTTAAGTTGAGGAATCTTGTCCCAGTCAAGAATGATGGGTTAAAAGCCCTCAACCAAGAGGAAGCCAGGGGTGATCCACAGGAGGAAAGAGACTCTTACAAGTGGAATATCGCAGCCAAGAATAGTGGCAAACACTATTAAATTTGATACTAATTAGAGCCTTGTAAGGAACATACCGGCCGAGGGCCACATGCAGCCCTCAAAAAGTTCCAATGTGTCCCCCAGCCTGTTCTCTACAGCTGGAGATCATGTCCATTTTAATCAAGAATCCATTTTATCTGTCCACAACTAGCAAATCATTCATTTTTGAACTCCAAAACACATATTGTCATTATCTATAGCTCAGATACCAGTTAATCCATCTGTCACACAATTAAAAATACAATTCACAGTTTGACTAAAGTGTCTGCTATGTTACATCCACCACTCAACTGCACTTATGGAGGTCAACAAAAGGAATTTCGCATTATGCTTAAACTTAGCCACAAGTTGTACTTTATTAGGAATGTAGTGAGCAGGATCAGGCTGTTGCAGGAAATCGATAGCTAATCTACAATCTGTGACATCAAGCTGCAGAAGGCAGTTACTTAATTTAGAGACAAATCTGAAAACAAGTACCGTAAATTCATTTAAGAACAAGTAAAGTTTTGCACAAATCAAAACTTGAACAATTAGATACAGTATTGTATGGATTTTGTTTCCATTAGAAAAGCCAGTGGCGACAATTAAACAAATGGAAATAACGGAGTTGATGGATGTAGACGGGCTGTACTTAACTGGGAAAATGCAAAGGGCATCAATAGAACCAAGCTCTTGGTGGTGGGCAAATTCAGATGAGCTATTATAAGCCAAGATAGTTAGAGCCAACCTTTGTTATAGTGTTTGGACGTGCAGTATTTTTAGCTCAAAGTTATTATAATTCCTTCTACATGAAACTGAACTACATATAGGATTAGTTCATTTCACACAAATTTAAAAAACTGCCAGCAGTTTGGGAGAAAATAATGTCATGGCAAAAATATTGGAGCTGGGCGAAGGGTACAGGTCCAACCAGAAATATTATGTAAGGCAAAAAAATCATAACTATTAGTGTGGAAAATTTAGCAATTGCTGTAACATAAAATATAAAGAAAAGGTTGTTTTTTTTACCCACCACTTTGTATTACAGTCTGACAGATGCCTACAGAATAGTAAATAGAATTTTGGATATCAGATCTGCAGCTGTTGATTAAAGGGTCAATTACCTCATCACAAGAGCTCTTCATGGTGTGAAAGAGCACAAGATTTTATGTTAAAATGGTCTATTTTTTTCTCTAATTACACTCATCACAGTTAAAAGTTTTAGGTCTGTTTACAATTCCATGATTAATGACAACTGCCGACAATGTCCATTTTAGCTTTGGTGCAGAGAATGAGTTATATGTTTTTCTTGGCATTCAGGAATCCTACAGCCCAGCAGTTAACCCACAAGTAAATAATTTCAAAGATTCTAATAGTCCTTTCTATGCAGAGATGAATTTATAAAGGGTTAACTGTAGTTTTCCTCTGCTTTGGAGCTTGCCGTCCCTCTGCCAGTGACACATGAAACATACATTTAATCAATAAATATCTCATTGAAAAAAGAACGGATTTCAAAAATTACAAAAGTTTTTAAACATGCTGTTCAGAGATCTTTACAATTGGTGTGCTCCACATTGTACTGAATTAAGTGGCCCTTTAAGGACACAACCTAGATTACCAAATGCCTGCTACTTTACATACATCTTATACCACCCTCAAGGTAATACTGCTGATGCCCTGTACAATAAAGGCACCAGCAGTTATTATTTCATTGTCATGACTACCTGGCACCAGGGGTTTGTCGAGACTTGAGATATATATAAACTCCATGGGGTTTGGCTGGTGCTGTGGTGGTTCAGTTACACGCAGGGTGAAAGCACGCAGAGCTTTACAAGAACATGTTGGGGTAGCCAGATTCCTTAAGGGAGCTATGTAATCATTATTCAGGTGGAAACAGAACAGGGAACATATCGCATGTAGCAATCACTAAGGGTTTGCTACAGCCGGCAGACAAGAACTATGTTAGGGCTTACATGGAATTTTTACTACGGGGTCAAGTAACTGAGCCCAAAGTTTACTCAAAACCACTTTGACAGCATATTCAAGTTGATGGAGAATTAATATATGCTCGGACTGCCCTTTGGGGGTGTGATACTAAAGAGTTAAATATTGTTATGATTCAAAAGCAAATATTCTCAAGAACAGTATTTTATATTATTATAGTTTTCACATATATGAAGTTTACAGATCTCATGAAAAAAATGCAGAAAACGAATACTCACTATCTCTTGAACTGGTAACACACCATCAGCTTCAATTTTAAGGGAGGAAACTTTTGCATCTGAATTACTCTATAAAAAAAAGAAAAAAAAAAAGGAAAGAATATTTAAAAGTTACAAAAATGTTTTGAACAAAAATTCAAGGTTAGAAATAACAGAGAGATATGCGATTCACAGACACATACGTTCAACAATTATTTTATTTGCTGTAAAGGCTGTGCCAAGTATCATATAGTACAACCCAAAATTACTAACTGCAACAACATTATAAAAATATACTTTTGCATGAATTAATAAAAAACAATAGTGGCCATATGGATTACAATACTTGCAACTACAAGCTGTTGTCGACGTGTAACATTTTGTTCTAGCTATGCGTGACTTTCTCTTTGCTCTGTGTGCAGATTAGTCTGCGCAATTACATGATACTCCCTAACAATCAGAATATGCAACCATGATCTGTGACCACCCACTATGACCCAAAAACGACTTGCATCTCATACTCCTGCAAAGCCCGTTTCCACTTTTCACCTCCTCCCTATCAAATTCTGTTAACCATAGAACTTAAAGGCCCTTAGGGTTTAGTCTGGGCCATTAACTCTCAACCCTAACTACGTATATGTTTAAGGACCATGTTTAATACTCATAGGATCCCATACAGACCTCCAAGGGCCCTAACCTTATCAGCTAATAAAAGGTCTCTTTTTTCCTTGCTTGAAGACAAAAGATCCTCTTATCAGGGCTGTCAAAAATCCCCATCTGCTGTGCTAAAAAACGTAAACAATATCTATGCTAACATAACCCAACAAAGCACTTGGCTTTACCGCAATCTTTCTCCAGATTTCGTATTGGCTGAAATAGCTGTAAGTCTATTCGCAAGAAGGAATTCCAATATCTCAATATGATTGGTTAATATTTATCAATCATAGAAGAATACCACACCCTAAATGGATTGGTTGATAGTCAATCAGAACTGAGTCTGCTTATGAAGTTGACTTTATAGGGGGCAAATTTTTCCTTCTGTTATTGGCTGATCGATTAGCCAGTCAGAGAAGGACAACGTTATGACTTACTCAATTCTGATTGGCTATCAATCAATGAGAATAGATTGTAGTAGTATATAGAGATGGATTTGGTGGAAGTTGGGCTATTGTCAAGTGTTTTCACGTTGTTTAGAAGATGGTGTTTCTAAGGTAGACTACTAGTTTTTCATATATATATATATATATATATATATATATATATATATATATATATATATATAGTGTATATAAAAAGTCTACACACCCCTGTTAAAATGTCAGGTTTCTGTGCTGTAAAAAAATGAGACAAAGATAAATCATTTCAGAACTTTTTCCACCTTTAATGTGACCTATAAACTGTACAACTCAATTGAAAAACAAACTGAAATCTTTTAGGTGGAGGGAAGAAAAAAAAAAAAAGAAAATTAATGTTATTATTATAAACTTATAACTGGGGATGTAGCGGTGTTCAGAATTAAGCAATCACATTCCAAATTGTGTTAAATAGGAGTCAGCGTACACCTGCCATCATTTAAAGTGCCTCTGATTAACCCCAAATAAAGTTCAGCTGCTCTAGTTGGTCTTTCCTGAAATGTTCTTAGTCGCATCCCACAGCAAAAGCCATGGTCCACCGACAGCTTCAAAAGCATCAGAGGGATCTCATTGTTAAAAGGTATCAGTCAGGAGAAGGGTACAAAAGAATTTCCAAGGCATTAGATATACCATGGAACACAGTCATCATCAAGTGGAGAAAATATGGCACAACAGTGACATTACCAAGAACTGGAGCTCCCTCCAAAATTGATGAAAAGTCGAGAAGAAAACTGGTCTGCGAGGCTACCAAGAGGCCTACAGCAACATTAAAGGAGCTGCAGGAATATCTGGCAAGTACTGGCTGTGTGGTACATGTGACAACAATCTCCCGTATTCTTCATATGTCTGGGATAGGGGGTAGAGTGGCAAGACGAAAGCCTTCTCTTACGAAGAAAAACATCCAAGCCAGGTTACATTTTGCAAAAACACATCTGAAGTCTCTCAAAAGCATGTGGGAAAAGGTGTTATGGTCTGATGAAACCAAGGTTGGACTTTTTGGCCATAATTCCAAAATATATGTTTGGCGCAAAAACAACACTGCACATCACTAAAAGAACACCATACCCACAGTGAAGCATGGTGGTGGCAGCATCATGCTTTTGGGCTGTTTTTCTTTAGCTGGAACTGGGGCCTTAGTTAAGATAGAGGGAATTATGAACAGTTCCAAATACCAGTCAATATTGGCACACAACCTTCAGGCATCTGCTAGAAAGCTGAACATGAAGAGGAACTTCATCTTTCAGCATGACAACGACCCAACGCATACATCAAAATCAACAAAGGAATGGCTTCACCAGAAGAAGATTAAAGTTTTGGAATGGCCCAGCCAGAGCCCAGACCAGAATCCGATTGAAAATCTGTGGGGTTATCTGAGGAGGGCTGTGCACAGGAGATGCCCTCGCAATCTGACAGATTTGGAGTGTTTTTGCAAAGAAGAGTGGGCAAATCTTGCAAAGTCAAAATGTGCCATGCTAATCAAAAGGTGCTTCAACAAAGTATTAGTTTAAGGGTGTGCATACTTATGCAACCATATTATTTTATTTTTATATTTTTTCTTCCCTCTACCTAAAAGATTTCAGTTTGTTTTTCAATTGAGTTGTACAGTTTATAGGTCACATTAAAGGTGGAAAAAGTTCTGAAATGATTTATCTTTGTCTCATTTTCTTACAGCACAGAAACCTGACATTTTAACAGGGGCGTGTAGACTTGTTATATCCACTGTATATATATATATATATATATATATATATATATATATATATATATATATATATATTTATTACATTTGTCTTCATATGCCAACGTCTAACTTAAGATAAAAAAAATTGTTTCCTGTTCAGAGGTCAGAGAAATACAGCTATAGCACTACATTCTGGGAACCTGGACAGCGGCATGCAAATGTGTCCACAAAGGCTTTGCTCTTTAATTCAATACTATTTCAAACACAGCTCCTTTTAGGCATATGCCTGCTATATTACACAGCTGTAAGCAAAGCCCAGGATAGATTATGTACATTAAAACATATACATGCAGTGAAGGGTTGTCTGTAGCTACACTGGACACTTTCTAACATACTGTATATACAAATACACACACATAATTCCATCGTTTTGGTATACTGAAAGGAAAAAAGAGGAGTAGTAATGGGCAAATCTAAAAAAGCCTAGGTAGAATTAAATCAAAATATTCCCCATGAATCACGGATTCCAAATATTTCTCTAAACACCTATTTTGCTTTACTTAGGAATGAATTCTCTTAATTTACTTTTATGATGGTTGTGATGATTTAAAACAGTTACATCCTCCAGAGGACACAGCCTATAAACTGCCTAGTAGACACTCCCCTCACCCACTTGTCTCATCTCCTCAAGATTGGATTTTTTTCATTGCATCAACTATTTATGAACCAGAATGGTTATCTGTAATGATGATAAAGACTTGTGTATTTACTACATAAAATAATTTACAATAACTGTAGCAAAAGTTGTTCATCCTACATACAAGCTCAATTAGAAGATTTATATACGCTAGCATATAAAGTGGTCTTTAGGCCACAGAGAAATTATAAATGCAGCCGGTAGCCATTGTGTGAAATCAGAAAACAACATCACAATAAAATCAAAGATCAACTATGATTTTACTTGCCAAAGCAAATATTCTTTACTAAGAGAATCAACTTTAATTAGTTCAATTTTGTAAATTTGTCCCATACCATGCATCAATCAAATGAATGAATGTATTTGGAAACTAGGGAAAAACAAAGCTGACATGGGAAAAGCTAGATGAGAAACAGAGGTGAATAAAAAGAAAAAAATATATAAATAAACAAAAACTTTCAGACTATTTTAACTAGATTAATATCAATCTCAACAATGAACCTCTTGGGAAATATTTTTAAATTGCAAGAATGGCGGCTTAATACAATACAATTATTCATATATAATGTATTTAATAGTATAAATACACAAGATCACAAAAATAGCATTTAAACAAGCATGCCAAGTATAAAATATATACATGCACTTAAAAAGCTGATATTCTGGAGTGGAAAGATTAGTGTATTTGAATTATTACCATATTATTATTAGAATATTGTAATATTTATTTATACATTATAAAGCACCAACATTTTGTTCACAGGGATACAGCACTGTGACAATACCACATTAAGTATACCGACACCAATGGAGTTGGATTGCTTGAGCCTAAGGGTTTATAATCCTAATTAGTGGAAAATGATTAGCACAGAGAATGGCAATTTCAACCTTGTATAATAATTGAAATTACAATATTGTATTATTGGAGTAATCATGATGAAATTCAGAAAATGTTAATGAATCAAAAAAAATAATTAAATCGGTCATTTATTCTAGAATACTGAAAATATTACTTAATATTGCATTCTATTTTACCAGTGATTACACTATATTGCATAAAAAATAGAGGGTATTGACCAATTAATCATTTTAATTCCACATGCTGATTCATTAACCGCAAAATAACAAAGGTGGATGTAAAGGACCACTAAAATCGACATATGTGCTCTACCATCAGAGAGTGGAAACTCATGTGAAAAAGTTGTTTATATTTTTAAAACTGATCAAGAATTGAATTAGATATTGCCCTTCAAACCCTCCCACAAGAATATGCATCACATATATAGTTCTCAGCAGGGCGGGCTTGCCAAAATCCGGTGGTAACGTAATGTTAAAACTGCGGGCTTGCGAAGCAAAGGCACTCCTTGCGCTGGTGGAGAAGAGCACCATAGGCGCTCATCCCTTCGACTCCGCAAGCATTAAGCATCATACCTACGGCCAGCGGGACTACAGAACAACAGAAAACTCAAATACACAATTCACAGTGCGAGACCCGTATAATCGGCTGAAAAAATTACGGCCCATAACACTTTGAAAAGGAAACCACTTAGAGAAAATAAAATACGACCCGCTAAAAATTCAAACTTAACGGCCGAACCGCGCACATTGAAAAACACAACAAATACAAAAAGAAAACACAATAAAAACATCACACACAGCACGGGCGGAAAGCCAGGATGTCTGGGAGTGAGGTTCCAAGCGAATTTAAGTTGAATTTGCAATGTTTCGCCACTTCAAAAAGCAAAAGAAAAAATGGCCGCCGAAAAAAACGAAAATGAGGCTACACGAACCCTAAACACGCAGAACACCGCCAGGCACATACAACTTTTACCCAGGAAAGTACGAGGTACAAAATACACTATTCGGAATGACAGAAAATGCTCGAGACCCGCGTAACACATACACACTCGCCGCCATTTTATAACACTAACTTGCAACTAATAACATTACCGTTCTAAAACACCGCATTACACAAATAAACAAAAGGTTTAGCCTCGAGCACGCAGCCTATTTACACTTGCCACATTGCTGACACTTGCTCCTCAGATCACCAACAGTCCAAATGTACATTGCATTCTGCAGGAAAAACCACACCGATTGTTGTTCAGAATATTGATTCCTGGATATATTCATTACAAATAGGTAAAGTATATTAATTTATTATTTAATTAATTAATTTATATACAAAAATATATTTATATAAAAAAAAACAGAGCAGAGGAGAGATTCGCTTTGCCAAAGGTGCTCAGCGCGGAGCTCACAATAAACGCCCAGGGTGCTCAGAGGAGCAAAAGTACACGAGGGGAGATGCTTGCAATGAGCACCGAAGGCACTCAGCGCGGGGCTTGCAATGAGCGCTGAAGGTGCTCTGACGACCAAAAGTACATCAGGGGAGAGACTCGCAATGAGCACCGAAGGTACTCAGAGGACTAAAAGCCTTACATTGTGTGGCAAACAGCATTACCTGCCTTACAATTTTATTGCCGTAATTTTTTGACGGGCAAGTCGCTAGTAGATAATAAACTTAGAGCTTGTAACGGTTACACATTCTATTCTAGATAAATTATACATTTTACACCTAATTCTAAGGCAGTTGATATGGTGTATCAATTCATTCTTTCGTTGGTTCGATTCAGATGTCTCTCTATCTATGTGTGATAATAAATACCGTACATTAGCCAAATGAAAGTCATTGGATTAGAACCATTAAGAAGATAATAGAAAAGTATTTATGACAAGACATATATATTTAAAATAATCAGTTAACCAAAAAGTAGTTTCCTCATATTTACATTTGTTATATATAACCTAAATAAAGTATTTCTGTTTATTAACAAACAAAAAAAAGGCTTATGAGGACTTGAACCAGGGACCTTTGGCTCCATAGACTGCAGCTTAACTTGCTATGCTACTTGTTCATTCGTTAAATTGGCAACTAGAAAATATTAATCTGATTCAAAGGCTCTACTCCTAATTCTATTTAATATTCTACAAGTGTCACTCCCTCCTTCCACCAAAATAGCGAATGAGCATGACATGTCTCCAAGATGGAACCCAAAACAGGCAATGGGCCTCAGCTTGTAATCCTTATCCTTTATATAAACTGCTTTCTTACTAGTCTAAATGTCAGTATAAAGGAGCTAGCCCTGAGCTTCACAGCTTTGGTCCTCTTCTTGTAGATTTTGCTGAATCTTTCATTTATGACACCCATTTTTTTTTTTAACCTTGATTACTCTCCTGTCTGCTTCAGTCACTATGTGACCTTGGGCACTGTGACTGTGTCAATATCTAACTGGTGATCCTTATCCCCTGCCTGCTACAACACTTCTGCCTGGGAGCCCAGTTTGTGGTTTAGTCTTTAGCCTCTACCTAAGTCGCATGGCTTTCTCTCTTGTGCAACAAACAGCCTTCTTTCCCATCATAGTGCTCCTACATTATAGGCATGGCCTGTTGAATGGGGCAGAAAACCAGATATATCCCTGAAACCGCCAAAATGTATTGGAGAAGTGTCTCTGTATTAGTCACTTCAAAATGAAGCAATCTGTCAACAACTATTTAATATTAAGAGTTATTTTGAGTGAAAATTCATGGAATTCCAGCAGGAACTAAATTTGATTAAACAACCATTTACCTCACTGTAAGTGCGCTTCATGGTGTGAAAGAGCACAAGATTGCATGTTACAATGATCTATTTTTTAATTACACTAATAACAATAGCTAAAAATATCTAATGTTTTAAGTCTGTTTACAAACACAGTCTATCCTGCCTACTTGGGAGTAGGCAGTCAGTCAGTGACTCGTGTAAACATAGACTTTATAGACTTTATTTGTGAAAAATACTATTTCAAAATTCAAAAAGTATTTCAACATGCTTTTAAGCGTTCTTTACAGTGCTCCAAATTGTGCTGAATTAAGTGTCACTTTAAGCTATTTTTTCTGCATTTCAGTATTTAAATTGTTAGTAGGAGTTTTAAATTTGCTAGTGATGTATCTTCATCATGATCATTAAAAAAGAAAGAACAGAAAAAGCAAACACACATCAGGTTTCTGATGTAGTCATCCCAGTGTTTAAACTTATAATAGTCCCATCAGCATAAAATGACAGCAGAGACTCACTATTTATTTTGATTGGCACACATTTTCCCCTCAGAACAGGTGTCTCCAGAAAACAAGTTTTGCTTCTATAATTTTGTCCTACCCACACATTTAGAAGTGGGCCAAAGTTACTATTAATTAAATCTTGCTTGCTCTCCGAGATATTTTTTTCTTCTTAGGCAGGGTGTGTCTGTGTGTTTATGGCACAGATCTCCCCAAGTTCCGAGTATGAAACTAAAGATGACTCATCTACCAGCTAAAACTTTTTTTTTTTTTTTTTAACAAGCTAAATATGAATATTCTGTAAGGTTCACACAGGGGCATTAATAATTTTAGGCGTGTTTATCTTGCAAGGTGTGCATATGCATGAGATTCTATTAAAGTGTATGTGTATTTAATAATCAAAAAAGCTTATATTTAATTAAATATATTACACTAGCGACGGGGCAATACAAAAAGTGTGGAAATGCTGTTTGCCACACAGTGGGTGTCTACTGTGTGTCTCAATTGCTCGCAGTGCAATGAGCGCCTTAGGGTGCAATGAGCGCCAAAGTCCTGCGTGGCGAGGCTCGCAGTTGCAGCCCAACAGCTATCACTGCATGTCTCAAGTGCTCGCCTAGCTTTGCGAGGCTCGCAGTGCAATGAGCTCCTTTGGCGCTCATTGCACCCTAAGTTGTGCATGCCGGCTTGTTTTGCGAGGCAACGGCTCGCCTCGCAGTTGCGGCGCGATCAGTGCATGCCTCAACTGCTCGCCTCGCTTTGCAAGACTTGCAGTCCAATGAGCGCCTTAGTCCTGCGTGTCGCCTCGCAAAAATGTATTAGGTGTCAGAGCATAATAAAGTGATTTAAATATTTAACTGCTTTGAGTGTCCTATCCCTGTCAGGCAATAAGCATTATTCATAAAGTAAGGGCAGTGTAAAATATGATATATTTTTTTTGTTGCTGTAATAATTAATTAATTAATAAATATATGTTACCTATTTGTAATTAATATCCAGCAATCAATATACTGAAGAGCTAACAATCTGTTTGGCTTTTTTTGGAAAATGTACAGGGAAACTGTGGATCATCTGAGGAGAAAGTGTCAGCAATGGGCTGCGTGTGCAAGGGCAAATTGTTTGTTTAGGCGGGAGAACCGACATTTCAAAAGTGTAATGTGGTAATGTGCAATTTAGTGTTGCCAAATGGCGGTGATAGTCTATATCTTACGTGGTTCACGAGCATTTTCCGTCCTTCCTAATAGTGTATTTTGGTACCTCATGCGTCCCTGGTAAAGTCGTACGTGGCTGGCAGTGTTTTGTACGGTTCGGGGACGTGTAGCCTCGTATTCATTTTTTTTGGGAAGACTTTAGGAAAACTTCTGTGTCTCAATGGTTCGCCTCGCTATACGAGGCGTGCAAACGTGACGACGGATCGAAGTTTGACAACTGTGATATGTGATTTGATTATGAAAATATAAAATCAAATGACATATAATTAATTTTAAACTATTATATTACTTTCAGCACATGAACCAACAACTATTTTTACGCTCTTAGAAACACTTCAAGTAAGTCAATGAAATATTAAACATGTTTATGTAAAACTGTATATTTATTGAGTGCACTGAATCCTAACCACTGGACCACCAGGTCTTTACTTCCCTCTAATTTCCTACATCTTACTTGCATTGATTTCTTTCACTGCAATTTTTCCATTTTCCCCTCCAAACAAAATTGCAACTTCATATTTTGTTTATTCCTGCATTTTAATTTTCCCGCCTTTCCCATCCTACATCCAGATGCTGCTACTTCTTTTGATAATAGTAAGTGCCAGCACTCCCAACTTCTCATGAAATAGTTTGACATCTGTATAATCAGAGACTTACTGGATCTCAAAAACACTAGTACAGGAAAAAGAAATATAACCAGAAATATGCTTAACTACAATATTAATAAATATGTAACTTACCGTATATACTCGAGTATAAGCCACGTTTTTCAGCCGTTTTTTAAAGGCTAAAAGGGCCCCCTCGGCTTATACTAGAGTCACTCCCCCTAGTGTCTCTCTAACCCCCCCCTACCCGTGTCTCTTTAACCCCCCTGTGTCTCTTTAACCCCCCCGTGTCTCTCTAACCCCCCCGTGTCTCTCTAACCCCCCCGTGTCTCTCTAACCCCCCCCGTGTCTCTCTAACCCCCCCGTGTCTCTCTAACCCCCCCGTGTCTCTCTAACCCCCCCGTGTCTCTCTAACCCCCCCGTGTCTCTCTAACCCCCCCGTGTCTCTCTAACCCCCCCGTGTCTCTCTAACCCCCCCGTGTCTCTCTAACCCCCCCGTGTCTCTCTAACCCCCCCCGTGTCTCTCTAACCCCCCCGTGTCTCTCTAACCCCCCCGTGTCTCTCTAACCCCCCCGTGTCTCTCTAACCCCCCGTGTCTCTCTAACCCCCCCGTGTCTCTCTAACCCCCCGTGTCTCTCTAACCCCCCCGTGTCTCTCTAAGCCCCAACGTGTCTCTCTAAGCCCCAACGCGTCTCTCTAAGCCCCAACGCGTCTCTCTAAGCCCCAACGTGTCTCTCTAAGCCCCAACGTATCTCTCTAAGCCCCAATGTGTCTCTCTAAGCCCCAACGTGTCTCTCTAACCCCCCGTGTCTCTCTAACCCCCCTGTGTCTCTTTCCCTCCCCCTCCTCATCCTCAACCCCACTCCTCCTCATCAACCCCCTCCTCACTTTCTCCCCTCTAAATACCTCCCCCTCACTTACCTGCTTCTATTTAGAGGGGAGAAAGTGAGGAGGGGGTTGAGGTTGAGGGGGGGTGAGGAGGGGGTTGATGAGGAGGAGGGAGGTTGAGGAGGGGGGTTGAGGTTGGGGGGGTTGAGGATGAGGATAAGGGGGATGAGGATGGGGGGGTTGAGGATGGGGGGTTGAGGAGGGGGGGTTGAGGAGGGGGTTGATGTTGAGGAGGGGGGTTGAGGTTTAGTGGTGGTGAGGAGGGGGTTGAGGGTGGGATGAGGATGGGGGGTTGAGGGGGGAGGATGAGGATGGGGGGGTTGAGGAGTGAGGTTGAGGGGGGGTTGAGGAGGGAGGATGAGGAGGGGGTTGAGCATGAGGAGGGAGGTTGAGGAGGGAGGTTGAGGATGAGGAGGGAGGTTGAGGTTATGGAGGGAGGTTGAGGTTATGGAGGGAGGTTGAGGTTATGGAGGGGGGTTGAGGTTATGGAGGGGGGTTGAGGTTATGGAGGGGGGTTTGAGGATGAGGGGGTTGAGGATGAGGAGGGAGGTTGAGGATGAGGAGTGGGGTTGAGGATGAGGAGTGAGGTTGAGGATGAGGAGTGGGGTTGTGGATGAGGAGTGGGGTTGAGGATGAGGAGTGGGGTTGAGGAGGGAGGTTGAGAATGAGGAGGGGGGTTGAGGAGGGTCATAAGGAAGGGGGGGAAGAGACACAGGGAATTGGGAGGGGAGAAGAGACACGGGAGAGAGAGGGGAGACAAAGGGGGCAGCACATTTCCCACCCTCGGCTTATACTCGAGTCACTCATTTTACCCAGTATTTTGTGGTAAAATAGGTGCCTCGGCTTATACTCGGGTCGGCTTATACTCGAGTATATATGGTAAGTCTTATTACCGTGCACAATTGGATGGAGTATGTCATATAAATACATGATCATTTTATATGAATTTAACATATTTACCATGTTAATATAGAAGATTAATATAATCACTAACAAGACTGTTATCATAGAAGAACCCATGCCACAATAAGTTATTTTTATATATATTTTGTAATTTTCTTCTTTTTATCTTCAAGTATGTGTATCATAATCCAGTCAAAGAAGCTTCTATCAAAACACCTCAAGAGATAAAATTCCCTGTGCTCAAATTGGGAGATCCTTAAAGGACCACTATTGATTATCAAAAGGTTCACATTTGCGAAGTATGCTACAAACCAACAACATCAGAAGCTGTATAAATCATGATGCTAATACTCAAGGCACAAGGGAGTGGTTACAGAGCAGGGTATAAGCCTATAAGAGGGAGGGGAATGTCTCAAGTACAAATTCTTATTTCTATCCACCAATGGATCAACCACCCCCTCTCCTCCTTCTACTCTTCCAACAAATAAATCAAATTAAGTGAAACCAGCAGGAAGTGTGACGACAAAAAAACAAACTGCATCCTACAGGCACAAGCAGTGGTTACTAAAGTAAATATTTTACCTAAAAATGCATTTATGTGACTAGAATGTACAGGGTGGCTGAATTGTTGCTGACAAATTGTAATATATCTAAATGATTTTATACTTATTTTCCTTCACATAGATGACAATTTCATAGAAACATCTAAATCTTGCTATAGATACTAAAGGGAAGGGTCTAGTAACGAATAAGCAGTACCCCTATGAAAAACCAAGGATACTGTTACTCCCTTGTAAATGGGCATGGCATTTATCATCAGAGCACTGGAAAGTGAAAAAAGCTTTTGTTTTATTTTAAACTAATGTAAGAGATAGATATCACCCAGTTAATCATTCAACTGCTCTACCAAACTGTTTTATGGAGCTTCCTTCACTTTCCACGTTCTCTATCGAAAGTACTTTACAAATAAAAATATAACCAAAAATGACAGCTAAATGCTATAAGCACTTTAAAAACCTGGGTCCCCATAAAGCCAATATATCTGCTGGTGCAACTGAACTCCTGATAAAACTCAATGTAAGTTTGAGTCCTGTAAAAACAAACACGGCAGCATTTAAAAATAATTATAAAACAGTGAAAAGAACTTCAAATAAAGTTTTTACAGCTTTACTACTTGATTTTGACTGTATGTATACAATAGTACTTATTGTTGGCATAGGTAGCAGTTTGATTTTCAATAAACATGAGAAATAATTAGAAACAGTGAATATTACTGCAAATAGAAAGTACATGGCGAAATAACTTGTCAGATCGGTCTTAAAACCCAAATCCTTACATTTGCCTTACCCTATATTCAGGCTCGGGCTTGAAGCACCTGCTAGGACCATTGCTGGACCCTGAAACCTCCACCCAAAAAACCATATGATTGGGGGTTGCGAGTAAATTAAAAAATATCTGATAATTAAAAGTTTAATAGATCACTACCCAGGATGATCAGATTATGTTATATACACATCTAAAATCAAAGATGCAGACAAGATACATAGAATATACCACACACAAAAATCGTATTGCCCTGGGGAGTGATCACTGATATTTTTCTATTCTTTTTATTATTTATTAATGAAAGTGCACTATTTTATTCATTGGTGACTAGTGATTCTCTATTTTTAAAACACAATAGACAATGGTCATTTTTACATTTTGTGGGGTGTGTACTTTCAAAAAAATATATACATGATTATTTTGAGGATTTGAGATAGTTTATCAATTAAATCTTTGGATCAACATTCTGGATCTGCAAGTTCAGAAAATAATGTCTGCTGGATTGTAATCTGTGTTTGTCACATATATTTATAACAAGTATTCTCAGGACATTTGAGATATATGATACAAGTTTACCTTTAAATGACTTTAATTGAATTAAATTAATTTATTTTGTTAATTATACACAATGTAAAATGAAAAATAGTATTTTTTATCTTTTTTTATTTTTAGCAGGTTTGTTAGGTTTTTGTTCATACATTACATGTATTCCCTCCAAAAAACAATATAAAATGTCCTTATGCACACGTTCACAGAAATCATGACGAAATAGCAAAATGTTAAAATGTGTCCGGCCTCTGGCGTCGTAAGAAATCTCCTAGTCCTTAGCACTAAAAGGCTTATTAAACACTGTATACAACGATAGTTTTAATGAATCAAGATATGCTTTATTAGGAGTAACTGCAATAGGTAAGATAGCCTGTTCTTATTACAAGTTATGTACAACACATAGCAAAAGTATTTATTTTTCTTTCTTTGCATGTGTCATCTGTAAGAAACTTGTTAGACAAGTCTGCTTGTGAATGAGATTGACAGACATACAGATTTCACAGCTCTATTTGCATAATGAATATGTTGTGATACTAACAAAACCTTAAAGGTCAAAGACTAAGTGCTTAATTAAACCTATATGTGGGTTGTGACATAAAGAGTATGTTTGGAGGAGTTGAGCGTAAACTATAGCAACAGGAGAACAAACCATCCTAAGATACCTTAGAATCGGCCTGAGAAAATAGTGTAGGCAAATCACTACTCAGGGATATAAGATGGAACAGACTTACTGAGTAAACAAGGCATGTGTTATTATAGTTATGTTATTATATGTTAAAATATTATCTTTAACCAGGCAAACACAAAAAGCTGTCATGAGTAATTAAGTAATGCCCTAGCAGGGGAAACTAATTATTTTTGTTATGTATTGATCATTAATAACATTCCTATTTAATAATTTATAATAGCAATATTTAATATTATATATATATATATATATATATATATATATATATATATATATATATCTGCCTACAGCTGAGTGTGTCTGCTCTCTGATAAGGCCATTAAGGGTGAATATGGTAGTTTTGAATGTATAGGTCTAAAAGGTTTTGAGACCAATCAGATATGAATAAACCATCATTCACAAAATGATGGAAGTGGTGGTGGTGGTGGTGGTGGTGGTGGTGGTGGTAAACATTACTTCTGAAAAATTTGCAGCTTACTCGTTGAGTAAGCTATCTCCACCAATTAATCTTATTAGTGGGTAGATAGCAAAAGCAGCCAAATCTGATCTTTGACTGTATAATATAATATTAAATACTGCTTTTTAACTCATTCACTATAAAGTTTAATAATGATCACTCCACGGCACTACAGTGGTCCTTTAAGTTTTTTGGTAGATATAATAGACACACTATGTGTCTATTATATGCTAAAATGTATACTTTTGTGTTTCGATCTTTATTATTATTACTATTAATAATAATATTAATAATAATAGAACTAGCATGTTGCAAGTCTTTCCTAATCATATTATTTAGGAAGACAATGCATATCAGTTATATATGGTGATTATTATGTGAATCAATGGATTACAGCATCAAAATTTACAGCATCAGTACAGTAAAAATCCTTTTCTTTAAAAATAAAAATTAAATAAAAAATCACTTTGTAAAGAGTGATAGTTTCCTTAAAAGACAAACAATCCGTCTTACCATTAGCAGTTTGATTGATGGTGTCCGGCTAAGTGTCTGTCCAACTGGGCTAAAACCACCTGTGAAAAGACAAGATCATCAGTATTTGTTTTTCTGTTCCTGCTCTGGGAAACATACTTTTTACTATTTTGAAAACATAATGGCCTCTCTGGGCTGGTTTGCACTTCTCTAAACAGCTACAAGCTCACAGCTTTTGGGAAAATAGCTAGAAGGGTTAATGACGTTATCAACTGTAGTATTTGTTTTTTTCTGATCACTATTCCCATGTGCTTCATTATAAGAGGGAGCCATATCTGCATATCTGACCATATTATTTGCATGATTGCTCTGTTCTTGAAATAATATAAAGAGTATATAATGTAAGGAATGTAACATTTTTTGCACATATTAAAAGGTATATAGTAGTCTTCCTGTTTCTACCTTTCTCTTATCTAACACATGCTGCTTATATCAGAAACGCACATTACATTGAGTCATTATATACACATACAGGTTTATTCTCTTATTTATTCAGAGCTGAGTACATAGGCACCTTGTACAAACCAATAGAAAAACTGAATTCAAGTACAGGTATACCCCGCTTAACGCTACCCCTTTTTAGAGCCGATTCCCTATAGCAATTTTTTTTTCCTGCCAGACCCCTTTTGACACTAAACTGCGCTATAATGCTTTTTTTCCTGCCCTTTTAAACGATCTGATTCACTAGAACACTTATTTTCTCCTAAGAAAACAGAATCCAGGATTAAACAGACGCTGCAACATTATTTCTGCTAGTGTTCAGTTTGTGTTAGTGTTATGTTTGCTATTTATTTGAAGTTCATATCAAATAAAAATAAAAAAAATTTCAATTGAAAATTGTGTTTTCTTTTTTTTCATGAGCTTCCCAATCCCTATCTTCCCCATGTAAAAACTGCTCGCTTAGAGCTAATTCGCTTAGCAGTCCTATTGCCTGGAACCTATCTACAGCGTTAAATGAGGTATTCCTGTACTATTTTAACCTTATACTAACTTTCCATCTAGTAGCAGCACAGTGCACAGACTAAAAATTCCATGATGCTTTGCTGCAGAGAATATTGTATCTGCCTCTGACTGGTCAAAACAAATTATGAATTTTATGCGAATTTAGCTTAGATTTTCAGGTTAACTCTCAAAATCAATTGCCAGAAAAAGTTTATTAATATTTATTTTAAGATTGTGTTTCATGAAAAAATAATAATACATACACCACTGATTCCCCTGTATCAAATGCATTCATAATCCATAAAACTTCCATATACCTTTAAGTGTAGAACTACCCAGTGGTGGCACATTTGTCAAGACAAATTGTGAAGCAAGTTATACACTTAATTAGCTACATCATACCAAATTATTACTCATGTTTAAAAAGTAACACTTTACAAGTAACATTTTCTTAAATAATTTTATAAACAAAAAAGGTGTTTTTTGGAAACAAACCACTTGGATTTATAAACAGGGTGATGTGTAAAATGCATAGTATTCCAATTGTAGAAAGAAATACCTTAAAACAAGTTAATAATGACTGGCATATGGTTGGGGTTACTCTGAGGATTAAGTAGATACAGTGCCCAAGCCAAATGGGATATTGGATCTTATATACTGTTGACTTGTGTTTTTTCCAGGCTCCAGTTGTGTGCAGAGTAACAAACATTAATATAGATACACAAAGAACAATGTGATAACAAACAACAACAAAAATGTGTTGGTGGGAAGACATACATTCCACATTTATATATTTCATTTTTAAAAGTGTTGCTGGAGTTCAAATGTATGTGACATATGGTAAGAAATTGGTGTATTAAACTTTGATATAGCTTCTTGGTTCTCCTTCACAGCTGCGGTATCATTATCTGACAATACAAATCATTTTTATAATAAAGCTAACATTTTGTAATGTTAAGCTTATATCCGTGAATAACACCCAGTACAAGCAATCGGAGTCGATCTTGCAGAACTGTAGGTACTCATCCTTCTCTCCTTGCAATGGTAAATATTTGCCTCATCATTATTTTATTTGTTTAGGATAAATACACTTGTTTGTATCCTGTTGAATGAGATACTTTCCAGAGTTATTCTCTATTGAAAACAATCCAAAACACATTTTTCCAAATGCTCAGAGTAAATTACGTAAGAGACTCTGAGATTATTTAAGCAAAATTGCTCTGTACTTGCAAACTTTACATATAAATACAATATAAATTAAAGGCACATTGAAGTCACCTGATGTGCTCTACATCATCAGGTATAGACTTGAAAAACATGTGGGAAAGCTGTTTAAATATTTAAAGTTGATTAAGAACTGATTTTGGCAAATGTAATTTGTGTTTGTGTAGCCATTGAATCTCTCCTGAAAGAAACTGTATAGTTAATAAGGTTGGAGGATAATGTAGAGACTGTTCCTGGTATATTTTGTTTTAGTCATGTTCAGTTTTATAATCACATCTACTATTTAGCTCTCTAGAGTAGTAGAATAGTTTTTCCAGTCATGGGTTCAAATCAACTATGGGTTTAAATCCCTGTCTAAACATAGGTGTGTTGGTGAAAGGGTTAACTACAAAACAGCTTATAAGGGCTACCAGACATTTATGATGACTGTACAAAACCCTACAGTCACCTACACCCCAATACAGTATCAATAATATAATGTTGCCACCATGAAGGCAATTTAAAGTGCTACTTTACTGTTCTTATAAAAGGATCTCAATAATATTTAGATATGATTTGATAAGAAAAAATCATTAAACTTACTCTGTAATTAAACAATTTTTTTTTAATCATGTGCCAAGCCAGCATGAGGCTCTTATCTGTCCACTGCAGAATGATGAAACAGGCATAGTATACTTACAGTATGATAGTGGGAGACGAGTAGAGAGTGTATTTATATACATTGCTAGCAGCTCATGTTACGCTATTTCTTGCTACTAATGTGTGTAGTTCTGGATCACTACCTTGTCATGGTGAAGGGGCTTGTGTACCTCAATGAAGCTGTGAGCTATACCATGTAGGGTCCCCCAAGATGGACAGGTCACAGCTGAGAGTTCAGACACATTGCGGTCCATTATAGAAGGAACTGGCAACCCACTCCAGTATCTTTGCCATGAAAACCATATGGATATGCACAATCAGAAATACAGACAACAACAAATGTATGTATTACAGAGTGATCTCAATTTGTTAGGTCCCCCTGGACGGGTCATACTCCAGAGACAATACATCATTCAGAAGGTGGAGAGATCTGGAGCTTATACAATCTGGGGCAGGATTTTAAAAACAGTAATTGTTTAAATGCACAGTGAAAGAATGTTTTTTTTTCTTGTGAAGCCCTACCTAACTATTTTTAAGAGAGCTCTTAATAAGACCACTAAGGAGGCCTTTAAGATCTAAATCCTATGGGTGCCTTTGTTTACCCAGAACAATAACATAATACAAAATATCAAACCTTAACCTTAATATATGATAAAACTGTCGTAATGTGAGGTTCTTAAGAGCAAATGGAAAGAACTTATTTATAGGTTATATATAAGAATATATTATTACCCTTAATTGGTAAAGCAACAACACATTCTGTAGTGCTATACAGGAGCTAAGCAAAAACAATATTATCAAATTGCTAAAGAATGGAGGGACCCGTCTTGGAGCTTAAAATCAAATGTACATAGCATGAATATATTTATTATGTAGAACTACACCGTATATACGAACAAAATAATTATAATGCAATGATATTTAGTACAATCAGTTATATAAAAAAAAAAAAAGAAATAACAACATAGCAATTCCTATACTTTAGTTTTGCTCACATGAAGCATTTACAGAAGTCAGCCAGTCTCCGATACATTACATACATCACGGGTGTTCTTTACAACATACAAAAAACAAACATGAAATAATGACATTTTCTTATGGAACATGAGCCCGATCATTATGAGCGCAGCAGTTGTGGAATAACTAGAACTAGCAATACTTCCTTGGTATAATGTTCCAGGAAATGACTTGACAATATCTTTTGGACCATGCCAGTGTTTATATCCATATTAAATTCTAATCCGCTCTCACTTCATTTCACGTTTTAGTTTTTCATCACACTGGCTGTTCTTGCTAGGCCTATGAAATTCTTTTTGGATTGATCACAAAAATACAAGCCTCTCTTGGAAAGAAAACCTTTTCTCTTACTTTATGAAATTTTTTTACATATTAAAAGAATCAAATGTTGCTTGCAATTTACATTTAGGCAACGCAAAGCGGTGTGAACGGTTGATCAAACGCATTATCTCCAAAAATCCCCAGCCTTCAATAAAAATACAATTTATATTACTAACTTACAGGAATTGAAGGTAGACCACAATGTCACTACTTGCAACAATTTCACATGTCAATGGGCTAAAATAGGGATTTTCCCAATAAAGATAATACTGAAAATACCCCCGCTCAGAATAAATCAATGGTAACAATATGTTTTTGGTGACTCTGCTAATAAATGTGAGAGAAAAGTGGGACCATACTTGGGTCATAATTCTAATTATGGACAATGTTTAAAGAACCACTATGGTCCCTTTATTCTAAATGGAGTTCTGAATAGCTATAGAAGTTAAGAAAAATACAACCTGCTTGCCTTTTACATGAAATTATTATTTATTCTCTGTTCTTATTTCATTTTGTGATCTGCATCTTTCAGTACTTTTGTGAAAGGCTCTTGGAATTTGGCAGGCCTCGTGTTAATATTGTTGTTCAGGTGTTTCTGACTCCCCATGATCCTTTTGGACTGTAGCACAACAGGCAAACCTTGTTTTTGGATGTGTTAATCTATAAGGCTTTCATGGCAAAGATACTGGAGTGGGTTTCCAGTTCCTTCTCCAGTGGACCATGATTTGTCTGCTATTACCTACCCATCTTGGGTGACAATACACACAGCTTCATTGAGGTACACAAGCCCCTGCACCACAGCAAGGTAGAGACCCAGAAGAGGCATGTTAACATTACAGAGAACCTCTGTGCATAATAACCACTGAGGTTTTTCAGTCCCATCAAGACAATGCAAAAACTCAAAATGTCACATGACCCTCATTGTATTTAATTTTCTTTGACATTTTCATTCTTTTTGATCGGGTGCCAAAACATAATTTAAACTAAATTATTGATTGTAGTAGAGATAAAGGCAAAAACTATTCACACCAAAGAAACAAACTACACAATGCATATGCCTAAGCATGTGCAGTAATGAGTGAATGAAAGTCATTCAATTAGATATGTAGGTACAGTATATGTCATTAATAAAACATTAATTCATTTTAATTCATACTATTAATTACAAACATTAACAGACATTCAAATTGTATCCAGTGAGAAAACGATTACGATACATTTTCTGGGAGCCACCTCATACCTCCTAATTATGCCCTTTGCACCTCCCATCGGGAAGCACTGCACACAGGATAATACTCCCACTGTTAATGCTGAGTAATTATTATTATTATCCTTTATTTGTAACGCGCCAACATATTCCGTAGTGCTGTAAAAGGGTTGAGCAAAAGAAAAACACAATATCAACAGATTGCAAAATGAAAGGCCCCGTCTTTGAGCTTAAAATCTTGGGTACCCGGGGGTTTTTCCCCACAGAGAGAGATCGCACAGACAATTGAACTTAACATATGACTTTTATAACGGTCAAGTTACTAGTAATGAAATAAGAAAAGAATAAGGAAATCTTAGTAAATAATCATTTGCATGTAAATGTGTTACTTTTTTTTGTTTGTTTTTAAAAAAATTTAACATTATCAAATTTAATTAGTAAAAAAATATATCCATAAAATGCCCACAGTGGTAGTTTAACAGTATTGTATGTTTCTAGTACATTAATAGTAGTGATTGGTAATTTGCCTAGTACATTAATCCATGGTCTAATGCTAAAATGATTCCCAATTTCAATGTAAAGCCTGGATAATGTACACTAGATACATGTCGACACTTTGTGTTGAAAACCCTTTGTAAATTACCCAAATACTTGTACACTCAAATGTTGGGCAAACATTGCCACTAACTTTTGAATACTTCAAATAACATCCTTCACAACATGCCATCATATTCTATTTATTTTTTTGGGGGAAAAGCATCAAAGATCAGAAGTCAGATTTTACTAAGAATAAGACAGCTTCAGTTTCACAAGACAGCAATCTCTGATGAAAACCAACTACATTTTCCAGTGAGCTGGTGGTTTAATGCCAAGATTATTACAGAACTGTACAATACTACTCAATATAAGAGTCTATTTAGAGAGGTATATGTTCTCTACTATGAGCATTTATATTGATTCTGTAATACTTGTTTCTGTCGTGGAAACAACAAAAGCATCTAAAAATTAGATGGAGGATAATGCTGAAATATCCCTGCATATGACTGAAATGAGACAGGTTTCTCACTGTATTTGGATTTGCCTTTTTGTTGTGGACCAACATAACATAACAATGACTTTATAACACCTTAAAGGACCACTGTTTGTTACATACACAAACATGTAAAAAAACAATTTAAACTAACAATATTATCAGCGAAGCATTTTTTAAGAAAATATATTCCCCTTATGACACAACATTTTACATATCTTGGACTGCAGATATGCCTATAGCCCAAGGGTGGGGTTATACTCCTGGCGCTTATTCTGCATTTAAGCTCTATTGTAAAATGGCAATTTACAGTGGCATTTTCATCGGAATAGAGATCTGATCCAAAGCCATGGTCCCTCACATTTCTCCCAAAATATTTGCTTCTTTTAAAGGACCACTAAACTTCACGAAAAAGACCCTTGTTTGTCTAATAAGTACCAAATTAACAATATTATCAGCTGTGTAAATCACGGGAAAATAGGAATTTTGGAAGACTAAATTTATGAGTATGGGAATCCATTTTGTGTTTGTGGATTAATGTAGAAAGAAACAAAAAAGACTTTGTTAAAACAATTGGAAAATACACCACACCCTTCCCCGTCACCCCTCTCACACACATGTATCATTGATTCCCTCAGGGTCCAGTAAATGCATCAGCGTTTATGTTTTTTCTAATTAAAAACTAGTTGTATCACTTTTTTCCTGCTCAGATACACTGAAAGTTTTCATTGCGCAGTGGTCGTTTAAGCAAAAGTTAAAACAATAGTTAGAAATAAACTATTGCCTTTATTTATTTTAATCTTCTAAAAACATTTTGCAAATATAGTATAGTTATAGTACAATATAATTCTGACATTTCAATGGTCCTTTAAAAGGGTTTGCTTTAGTACACTGATTCATCATTTTGTTTAGAAGTTTTAAAAAGCAAGTGTCGCTTAATACCATGGGGAAATTCGAGGACATTATTTTCAGACTGAAGAGAAAAAGATAAAATGTGTTTCAGACAATAGTTAATAAATTATGATAATTTCTGAGTTAAAGGTCTCACAAAAAGCCTTTAGGCATCAAACCAGGACCTGGTGTGCTCTGCAGAGACCACAAAACCAACTCAAAACAAGCCCTTGGGTGATTTACTTGAGATATTAAGGATAAGATCAAACATTTGCATAGAATCATAATAATATAAACTTGGCACATTTAAGGGAGACAAGTTAAAAGCTAGTAAAAATTCATTAGGATGAAGATAACCTTTTTGTTAATAGGTGTGTTTTAAAATATTTTTAATATTACTGTAAATGGGAATGCAGTAATTATCTCAGTACACTCTCAAATGTGCTGTTATAGGATAAGGGCTATACATTGAATTGGGCACAAAACAAGTCAATCAGCGAACAACCTTAATAGGTTAGTCCTATGGACATGATAACCCACTCAGAGAGCAGCCACTTTTAGCTTCACAGGGAGAACTATCCTGTAATCCAGACCCAAAATACCAGGCGTACGTTTGGGCCTGGTAAGTGAATGAAAACGTACTCCTTAAGGTACTATGAGCAAGAAGTCTGGAGCCACCTGTGACTCTTGGAGAGACCAAACAGTAAGGCTCATTTCCATACAAACAAAAAACAAAACAAAGTTAGAGGCGCTCAATCCGAGAAGCAACTAACCCACTTCTCCATAGCCTCTTGGTGTGTTACTATGCCCATGAAACAGACCCCCTCGAACAGCATAAGTAATACTAATTAGCTATTTTCATGTGCTAATGATTTAGAGTTGAATCCCCTCTCCATCCTTATCAAACACTCTGAGCTGCAAATTAGCATACATGGGCCTCACAAATCATTCTGAGTATCTCAGTAGTGATTTACTATAGGGACATTTGGAAAGCACAATGTATAAATATTGTTTCATGCTCTTTAAGATTAAACCAACTTCTTGTTGGGGTGATAGTGTCCCTTAAAGAAAGCAGCAAAATGTAAATATACTTGAGTATATTCCAATAGAAAGTGCTGACAGCTCTGCACTCTGTAAAAGGAAGCTTAAAGTTCCACAGCAAAAGGCTCAGGTCTGACTGTCATTAACTGGAGAGTGATCTCATTTCTGGCATGATGTGAGTTAACACCAAGCTAGAGCAACTAGAGACATTTCAGTCGTTTCCGACTCTCTGTGACCTCATGGACCATAACACACCAGGACATCTTTATGTCCCTGGTCATGCGTATCCACTTGGTATTCATTGAAGAGATACTGGGATGGGTTGTCAGTTCCTTCTCCAGTGGGTCACGGCATACAGCTCTTGGTATTCTTAGGTGGTCTTCCATCCAAGTACTGATCAGGCCCAACCCTGCTCGGCTTCAGGTTGGTGTGACCTCTTGGTTTCCTGACTTGGAATCAAACCCAGGTCGCAGCGGTGAAAGCACAGATTCTTAACCACTGGACCACCAGGGAACCAAACTAGAGACATACCATGTACTTATTACAGGCCCTGCAATGTCTTTATCTGTTTCTTGGTACCGTTTGAGGCAGTTTAAATGGAACTGGATCAAAAATGATCTATAATTCATTTAAAAGAGCAAATTTTTTACATAAAAGTTTTTGATATGCATAACAAATAGCACATTTTTCAACTTGAAAGAAAACCACCACACATAGAGTTCGCTGGCGGAAGGAAGCTGATGTAATTCTATTATAGTTTACAGGTTGATAGGGACATGTCCTTAAAATAAAATAAACATGTTGCCTAAAAAGTAATTTAATGTGTGTCAATAAGCAGTATTTGAAGTAAATATGAAACAAACACCTTGTGGCATTTTAGGTATAAATAAAAGGGATCTATCCCGCAGTGTATGCGCAAGAAATCGCCAGCACTGACAGCTGCGCCGTCAGGTTTCAGGGAAGGCCTATAATTATTTCCCCTTCCAATGTGGCGCAACTTGACGGCACTGAATCAACAGCGGGGCCATCGCTATGTTCAGTGCGGGCACTTGGCCCTCGGGCGCGTCTCTCATAGCTCAAGGCTTCTTCTGTCGGTGCACCTTATATGCAATGTGCAGCAGGATTCCGAAAATCGGCAGCACCATCCAGCGGTTGGCGGTGGCACTGCTGCTGCCAATCTTTTGCGTAGGGGGAAGAGGGAAAGGACCAATAAAAGTACATATATGTATGCAAGAGGGACTATACCAGCACACTACGCCCAATAACATCTTGTTACTCATGATTTGCTCATGACATTTGATGCCAGAGTCAGGGATTCTGCCACCAGCTCGCTCCATGGAGAGCCTAGAAATGCTGCCAATTTATCCAACAGATGCATTGATTTACATGGTGCCTCCACACCACAGCGCCACTATACAGTGCCTTGCAAAAGTATTCACCCTCCTTGACTTTTTACCTATTTTGTTACATTACAGCCTTAAGTTCAAGGTTTTGTGAAATGAGAAAAATATATACACCCCCCCTTTGTTATGAAGCACATAAAAAGCTCTGGTGCAACCAATTTCCTGCAGAAGTCACATAATTAGTGAAATGATGTCCACCTGTGTGCAATCTAAGTGTCACATGATCTGTCAATACATATACACACCTTTTTTGAAAGGCCACAGAGGCTGCAACACCTAAGCAAGAGGCAACACTAACCAAACATTGCCATGAAGACCAAGGAACTCTCCAAACAAGTAAGGGACAATGTTGTTGAGAAGTACAAGTCAGGGTTAGGTTATAAAAAAAATATCCAAATCTTTGATGATCTCTAGGAGCACCATCAACTCTATCATAACCAAATGGAAAGAACATGGCACAACAGCAAACCTGCCAAGAGATGGCCGCCTACCAAAACTCACAGACCGGGCATGGAGGGCATTAATCAGAGAGGCAGCACAGAGACCTAAGGTAACCCTGGAGGAGCTGCAGAGTTCCACAGAAGAGACTGGAGTATCTGTACATAGGACGACAATAAGCCATACGCTCCATAGAGTTGAGCATTATGGCAGAGTGGCTAGAAGAAAGACCTTTACTTTCAGTAAAAAACAAAATGGCACATTTTGAGTTTGTGAAAAGGCATGTGGGAGACTCCCAAAAATGTATGGAGGAAGGTGTTTCGTCTGATGAGACTAAAATTAAACTGCCATCAAAGAAAACGCTATGTCTGGCGCAAACCCAACACATCACATCACCCAAAGAACCCCATGGTGGTGGCAGCATCATGCTGTGGGGATGTTTTTCAGCAGCCGGGACTGGGAAACTGGTCAGAGTTGACGGAAAGATGGATGGTGCTAAATACAGGGATAATCTTGAGCAAAACCTGTACAACTCTGTGTGTGATTTGAAGCTAGGACGCAGGTTCACCTTCCAGCAGGACAATGACCCCAAACACACTACTAAAGCAACACTTGAGTGTTTTAAGTGGAAACATGTAAATGTGTTGGAATGGACTAGTCAAAGCCCAGACCTCAATCCAATAGAAAATCTGTGGTCAGACTTGTTAGAATTGCTGTTCACAAGAGCAAAACATCCAACTTGAAGGAGCTGGAGCAGTTTTGCAAGGTGAATAGTTATGCACATTGACATTTTCTGTTAGTTTGTTCTATTTGTTGTTTGCTTCACAATAAAAAGAAAAATACAAAAAAAATCTTCAAAATTGTGGGCATGTTCTATAAATTAAATGTTGCAACTCCTCAAACAATCCATGTTAACTCCAGGTTGTGAGGCAACAAAACACGAAAAATGCCAAGGGGGGGTGAATACTTTTGCAAGGCACTGTACTTTACCTATTTATATTTAATATGCAGCAATCAATATCCTAAAGAGCTAACAATCTCTTTGGATTTTCCTGCATCTGAAAATGTACAGTTGGACTGTTGATCACCTGAGAAAGTGTCAGCAATGTGCCAAGTGTGTAGTGTAAATAGGCTGTGTGTAAGGCCAAACTGTTTGTTTAGGCGTGTTAAGCGACATTTTAGAATTGTAATGTTATTATTTGCAAGTTAGTTTTGTAAAATGGCATTTTTTTCATTGTGTAACTTGCCTCGCGATAATTTTCCGTCCGTTGTAATGGTATCCTACGTTCCTGGCTAACTTGTACGTGCCTGGCGGTAATTTGCACGCTTCGGTGTCCTTTAGCTTAGTTTGCATTTTTTCCGTCAAACATTTTTTTTCGTTTTATGAGTGCCGAAACTCGCCAAATTTGTTTTAAATTTGCGTGCAACCTCACTCCCAGGCGTCCTGGCGTTCCCCCTGCGGTGTGTGTCAGTGTATTTTTTTATTTTTCAATGTTGTCTTTTTTTTTTCGATTTTCGCGGTTCGGCCATTAAAGTCGTATTTTTAAGAGGTCGTTTTTTTTTGCCCCCGAGATTCCGAGGTCAGATTTTTTTTTCTAAGTCCCGCGTTCCTCAACGGCTTGCAGGCTAAGTCCCGCATGTTAATATGCCTCAACTGCTCGCCACGATTTGCAAGGCTCGCAGGGCGATGAGCGCCTTTTGGCGCTTATCGCCTAAGTGCTCAGAGCTCGGAAGGCTTCTATGCCTCAACGGCTCACCTCGCTTCACGAGGCTTGCAAGCCTGACGATGAATCGCAGTTTGACAGCTATCATGTGTGATATTTGTGATTGAATATGGCAATTGATTAAATAGAAATTTTATTAATACCCAATGGATAATTAAACCAACCAACTGTTCCTGTTAGGGCATTCAAATGATCCCTTTACCCCCTAATATTCTGCCTCCAACAATTTTTTCTCTGAAATATACCCCTGCCATGCCACAACATAATGCTATAAACATGCATATAATCTGATTTTGATAATGAAATGTATGCAACCTCTGACATCCTTAATAGATGAACATCTTAACTTTCCAGTAATTAAATATTTTTCATAAATAATTTGATTTCGATATTGAATGTAGGAACTGCAGTCAGTTTCCTGTACAAATATACGTGGGTTTTGAAAATTGTTTGGTTGTTCTGCATACAGTAATGGAAAAACCCTGTAAAGATGAGAAAAGCCTCTGCTGTGTTCATAAATTAAAATGTGCATAATGTCAATTTCAACCAACATTTGTGTGAAAGCAAAATTATAAAGTAAGTTGTGTTGATCTATTATCTTAGCGGTACACTTGTACCTGACTAAATTGGAGTTAAAATAATACGAGAAGGGTAATGCTCAAAACAACACAATTACTTAATCATTTGCAATCACATATGCCGTATGCCTGATAGTTTCATTGCAGTGCTAGCAAAAATTGTGTTTGCTAAATGATGTGGTAAAACAAGTAATTGCCTTTTAAATGTATAACGTGAATCTATCACAGCTAAAGCACCATTATCATATAAAATATTAATGTTTTAATTTCCCTTCAATCTCCTCTAAGGAGTTGCCATTCCATTCTCGATCACAACCCTGTTGTGGTGAAGAGGCTTGTATACTTTAATGAAGTTGTCAGTTATACCATGTAGGGTCACCCAAGATGAGCAGGTCATAGCAGAGAAGTCAGACAAATTGTGATCCACTGGAGAAGGAAATGGCAATCCACTCCAGTATCTTTGCCAAGAAAACTTTTTGGACAAGCATAACCAGAGACATAATGATATGGCACAGGAAGATGAGCCCCTCAGGTCAGAAGGTGCCTACCACATTACTGGGGATAAGCAGAGGGCAAGTACAAGTAACACCAGATCTAATGAAGTGATTGCGTCAGAGTCGAGAGGAGGAGAAGAACCATTCAGCATAGCAACCCGGAATTATAGAACTATGAAACAAGGCAAACTGGACGTGATCAAACATGAGATGACAAGGTTATATATTGATATCCTTGGAGTTAGTGAACTCAAATGGACTGGGATGGGAAATTTCATATAAGACCACCACATGAACTACTGTGGTCAGGAATCCTGCAGAAGATATGGGAGTAGCCCTCATAATCAATCAACCAAAGCAGTGATCGGTTACAACCCAAAAAATTACATATTGCATTAAATTTGAATTCAAGGCAAGCCATTTAACATTATAGTGATCCAAGTCTATGCTCCAACCATAGATGATGAAGAGGTTGACATTATCAAATTCTACAAGGACATTCAACACCTCCTATATATAACAACACAAAAAGTTGTAACTCTCATCATAGAAGATTGGAATGCTAAAGTAGGGAACCAAAAGATACCTGGAATGAAGCAGATCAGATGAAGAAGAGGTGGCAGGAATACACAGAAGATCTACACAGGACGTACCTCACTAGTTTGTCCAATGAGCTGGAACCAGACATCATCTATAGTGAAGTGAGATGGGCCCTAGGTAACAAGGCTGCAGGAGCGGATGGAATCCTAGCTGAACCGTTCAAAATCCCACAAGAGGATACGTTATGTGCATTATGCCAACAGATTTGGAAACTCAACAGTGGCCAGTAGAGTGGTAAATGTCACTATTTCCCAGTCTATATTTAAAAAAATGCAGTGCCATAGAGTGTTCAAATTATCAAACACTTGCACTAATTTCACATGCCAGCAAGGTAATGCTTAAGATCCTGTAAGCTCAGCTCCAACAATATATGGACCGATAACTACCAGATGTGCAGGCTGGGTTTCGCAGAGTCTAAAGAGATCAAAATACCAATTTCCACTGGACAATAGATAAATCAAGTTCCCCCAAAAAACATTTACTTCTGCTTCATAGACTATTCTAATGCCTTTGGCTGTGTGAACAACAACAAAATGTGGCAAGTTCTTAAAAAGATGTAGGGACCAGACCATCTCATCCGCCTCCTGAGGAACCTGTATGTGGACAGAGAAGCCACAGTCAGAACCGTACATGGAACAACCAAATGGTTAAAGATCGGGAAAGCACTTGCGACAAGGTTGTATATTGCTCAAGGTTAAATACACAACAATTATGGGAAACAGCAATATCAGTTCCTGGCAAATAGATGAGGATGAAGAGGAGGCAGAGACAGCTTTTATTTTGCTTGGCTCCAAGATCTCTGGAGATAGTGACGGCAGCCATAAAATTAAAAGTGGTTTGATTCTGGGAAGGAAAGCTATGGCCAGTCTGAACAAGCTATAAGAAAGTAATGATATTACACTATCAAAAAAGGTCTGCACAGTTTGAGCTATTGTATTCCCAGTAGTAACATATATATGTGATAGCTGGACCAAGAAGGCTGAGCACCATAGAATTGACACCTTTTAACTGCTTAGAGTCTCCTAGACTGCAAGAAGATCAAATCAGTGCTACAGGAAATCAATTAAAATTGTTCACTGGAAGGTTTGATCATGAGGTTAAAGCCCAAATATTTTGGGCATATCATGAGAAGACAGGGTTCCCGAGAGAAGACTTTGGTGCTAGGAAAGATTAAAGGCATATGAAGTAAAGGTAGGCTGAGGCAGAGATGGACAGATGAGGTAATGAAGGAATGAGCCCAGAGTGGCAGTGGATGAAATATGTGCCTGGTGTGCTGGCATGTCTTAATTATAATTCTACTGGATCTCTCTGCTTTCTGACACAGTTGACCACCCTATTCTCATCCAAACTCTCCTCTCTCTTGGCATCTGTGACATTGCTCTCTTAAGGTTTATATCTTACCTAGAAAATCGAACATTTAGGGTCTCCTTCTCTGGCTCCTCCTCTTCAACTTGCACTCTGTTGGCACACCCCAAGGTTTAGTCTTAGGCCCCGTCGTTTTTCCATCTATACATCCTGCCTTGGTACCCTAATAAAGTGTTTTGGATTTCAGTATCATCTACATGCAGATGACACTCAAATCTACATCACAACACCGGAACTATTCCCCTCTCTTCTAGCTCAAGTTGCCAACTACCTCTCTAGCATATCCTTCTGGATGTCTGCCAATCAACGCAAACTCAACATGTTAAAGACTGAGCTCCTAATCTTCCAACCCACCCCTACAACTTCCACCCCTTATACATCACTCATTGTAGACAATTCCATCATCACTCCCACCTCCCGGGCTGGTTTCCTGTGGTTCTCACATTCAATCTATCACAAAATCTTGTCATTTTCACTTAAAAAAACATCTCCGAAATACGTCACTATCTTACACAAGACACAGCTAAAATTCTAAATCACTCTCTTGTCATATCTCACCTCGACTTCTGCAACTCTCTCCTAGCTTGCCTCCCCATCACCCGTCTGTCCCCACTCCAATCGACATTGAACATATCCGCTAGACTCATGTACCATACTCATTGCTTGGTGTCTGCAGCACCTCTCTTTCAGTCACTCCACTGGCTTCCCATTGCATCCAGTATAACATTTTAAATCATGTAAACCTCTCATTAATAATGCACCCTCTTATATCTCTGCTCTCATCTCAAAATACTCTCCAACTTTTTCTAGCCACCTCTTATCACCTCCTCTCACTACCATCTTCAGGACTTTTCACATGCTGTTCCAATTCTCTGGAACTCCTTCCCTCACTCCACTAGACTATCCTCCTGTCACAAATCCTTCAAAACCTCACTAAAATGCATCTGTTTAAAGAAGCTTATCACCTCCAGCCGTAATATACACAGTGCATCTATCTCCCCTGTACCACACACAAACCGTTTAGACTGTAAGTTTGCAAGGATCCAATCTTGTAAGGTGCTTTATGGAAAGCACTATGTACTTATGATTTTAAGCTGAACAACAGGGCCAGGGCTATCCATTCTTTTGCAATTTATTAAAACTGTTTTGATTTGTACTTAACCCCTGTATAGCGCTATGGAATAGGTCGGTGTGTTACAAATAGAGGATAATAATAATAATGCATATACAGTGCCTTGCAAAAGTATCCCCCCCCCCCCCCGCCCTTGGCATTTTTCATGTTTTCTTGCCTCACAACCTGGAATTAACATGGATTGTTTGAGGATTTGCATCATTTAATTTACAGAACCTGCCCACAACTTTGAAGATTATTATTATTTTTTTTTTTATTGTGTAGCAAACAACAAATAGGACAAAATAACAGAAAAAAGTCAAAGTACATAACTATTCACCCCCCCTAAAGTCAATACTTTGTAGAGCCACCTTTAGCAGCAATCACAGTTCCAAGTCGCTTTGGATATATATATATATATATATATATATAGTAGCACAAATAAGGAATAGTACATAGTGATTCTATTTGAATGGCTAAACATTCAACTAGAAACACTAATGTACTATTCCTTATTTCTACTACTGTACTTTGTACGGTGGAGGGCTTCTATTCACTATTAGCCCACCATATGTGAAACAATTGCTATATATATATATATATATATATATATATATATATATATATATATATTCATATACATATATTCATATACAGTGGCTTGAAAAAGTATTCACCCCCTCAGCATTTTTCGTGTTTTGTTGCCTCACAACCTGGAATTAACATGGATTGTTTGAGGATTTGCCTCATTTAATTTACAGAACATGTCCACAACTTTGAAGATGTTTTTTTTTTTTTTTTATTGCGAAGCAAACAACAAATAGGACAAAATAACAGAAAAAGTCAATGTGCATAACCATTCACCCCCCCTAAAGTCAATACTTTGTAGAACCACCTTTTGCAGCAATCAGAGCTCCAAGTCGCTTTGGATAAGTCTCTATGAGCTTGCCACATGTTACCACTGGAATTTTTGCCCATTCCTCCTTGTAAAACTGCTCCAGCTCCTGCTAGTTGGATGGTTTGCGCTTGTGAACAGCAATCTTTAAGTCTGACCACAGATTTTCTATTGGATTGAGGTCATGTTTTACTGTAGGGATGGTGTTCTTTGGGTGATGTGATGTGTTGGGTTTGCGCCAGACATAGCGTTTTCTTTGATATCCGAAAAGTTCAATTTTAGTCTCATCAGACCAGAGCACCTTCCTCCATACATTTTGGGAGTCTCCCACATGCCTTTTCGCAAACTCAAAACATGCCATTTTGTTTTTTGCTGAAAGTAATGGCTTTCTTCTTGACGCTCTGCCATAAAGCCCAACACTATGGAGCGTACGGCTTATTGTCGTCCTATGTACAGATACTCCAGTCTTTGCTGTGGAACTCTGCAGCTCCTCCAGGGTTACCTTAGGTCTCTGTGCTGCCTCTCTGATTAATGCCCTCCTTGCCCGGTCCGTGAGTTTTGGTGGGCGGCCGTCTCTTGGCAGGTTTGCTGTTGTGCCATGTTCTTTCCATTTGGTTATGATAGATTTGATGGTGCTCCTATTGATCATCAAAGATTTGTATATTTTTTTTTATAACCTAACCCTGACTTGTACTTCTCAACAACATTGTCCCTTACTTGTTTGGAGAGTGATCACGTGACACTTAGATTGCACACAGGTGGACATCATTTCACTAATTATGTGACTTCTGAAGGTAATTGGTTGCACCAGAGCTTTTTATGGTCTTCATAACAAAGGGGGTGAATACATACGCACATGCCAATTTTCTGTTTTCTATTTCTATAAAATAGTTTTATGTATATATTTTTCTCATTTCACTTCACCAATTCAGATAATTGTGTTCTGATCCATCACATAAAAAAAATAATATTAACAAAACACTGAACTTAAGGCTGTAACGTAACGAAATAGGTAAAAAGTCAAGGGGGGTGAATACTTTTCCAAGGAACTGTAGTATTATATTTATTTTGTATATTTTGCTGGTGACAGGTTACAATATATTCTCTGTGAATATATATTCCAAAAAGTTTTTTTTATTGTTTTGGTCAATTGTTTTATGTACCAAAAAAATACAAGTATATTGGTGGGGGAAGCTGTCTACAGTATAATCATCAAGGTGTGTCATTTATCTCCAGTAAGATAAATAGATATAGTTAATATATTATTCTTTGTTGACTATTTATTAAAATGGATTAATGTGTTATTGACAACATCAGTACAATTTACCGCCTTTGTAAGAGGTGGGAGTTGGAAATGCTACCAGAAGAGGTCTTTTCTATGTGTCTGCCAGAAGATGGCTAATTGCTAAGGAGTCAGAATGTCTCCAAAACTTGTCTCTTTTTGCTGGGTTATTCAGTTAAGACAGATCTGATCTGGGGACATATTTCTACTCTGTATTGCTTGATCTTGAAGGATCTTGCTCCAGGTGTTTTAACACTCTTAGCGGGTTTTATTCTCCTGGATCATAAGTATATTACGGTCTGTAGTCAGCTGTAGTCAATTGGTGTAGAGGGAGTCCTTGTGGTAGATCACAAGGTCTAACAAGTAGCTCACCAGATCTGGTCCATCTAATCCTGTTCCATCACAGTTATAACTTTATATAAAAGCAAAATGGTCCACACACAATATGCTGCACTGATGTGTATTAAAGGGACACTGTCTGGTTTCATACATTATATAAGTCACTTTTCTCTTCAATAAATTATTCCAAAGACATTCATAATTATTTGTGCAGCTCAGAATGATAGTGTGCAGCTCAGAGTGCTTGCGGGGAGGAGGGGATCTAACTCCATGATAATATTGGGTGTATTGTTATGGCTCAGACAAAGGCAGACAGCCAACAGTGATACTAATTAGCTCATTAATGCAATTAACTGGCATTCCTGAGCCACTCATTTGCATATTGATACTACTCAAACAATCCTGAATAATTAAGGAATAGTTCCTTTAGAAAAATATTATAAAATATTTAGCCAGTATTTCATGCTCTTTCAAGATAACTTGAAAATCAGAGAACACAGACAGGAAGGGATGGTAATCAGGGTCTATGGTGAGGTGCATTAAGATGAAGAAGAAAAAAAAAAAAGATCAAAATAGCCAAAATTCCAAATAAGTTCCACGCAGTTTTCAGAAAAAAGTGGTAACATGTAATGCTTATTCAGAATCAGCTCTCTACCTGATTGAGATTACATGATGACAGAAGACGGAATCACTTTCAGTAAATTACATTTTAAAATAACTAAAGCAACTAAATATTGTAATACATTTCAACAAAGCATCTGCAAAGCAAAATCCCCTCACATTACAAGAAAAATGGGCAGTCGTTGCAGGCACCATTCTAAGTTTCTAAATGTGTCATCTTCACTTACTGAGAGACCTGTTGACTGAAATCAAACAAAGCCATGAACAAGAAAACAGCCTAGTGATTAGAAAGTGTACACTGCAGGAAATACATCCAGCAAACTTACGCAGTCTGAGAACCTGGAAAATATAAATCATCTCTACATCAGTGGCCACAATATTCACCATTTACATCTTACCCTAATTCCCCTATTGGGTTCGCACTTTGAGAAAATGGAGGACACAAACAAAAAATCACCAGGATGTTCTCTGACATCATTAGCTGTTCTCTTACTCAAACAAAGAACTATATATATAATAATTCTATTTGGTTCATTAGTGATGTAGAATATTGTTCTAATTGGAATATTTTGGAATTGGCCATCAAGAAAGTTCCTTGGGAATAACAAGGCTGAAAATACACTTTTTTATTGTTTAGATGAACTGTAAATACTACTATTTTAACACAACCATGCAGTAAATGTTACAGATAACATTAAAAATAGATATAAAATCAGAAATTATTAAACAGAATAAAACAACAAGTATCAACAAACACATTTGCCAGTAAGTTAGAAAAATATGACAAACTACTGTCATAAATATATTCATTCTCTATTTATATATGTATTTCCTTTTGTTTCTCTAGACCTGTATTACCAGTTTTGAAAACTGGAAGGAATGGAAAATATCCAAGTTTTCTAGTAAACTATCATCTAGACCTATGATAGACCCATTGTTTGTTTTCCATATATCTTTTTGTGGTGTAGGGGCCACAGGCATTTACGTTTTCTCTTCACCTAACCTACCCCAAAAGAAAAAAACAAAAGAAAAAACAGCATTTTAACCCTTTTAGTGCCAGAGTTCAGCCCAGTTTCCTTACTCAGGATACAAAGGTCATTTTCAATATTTTACTATACATCCATTTAAAAGTGATTACTCTAAACATATTTGTTGTTGTGTTGTTCAGTTGTGTCTGACTATTCGCGGACCCCACGGACAACAACATGCTAGACACAACTGTCGTTAAGTCTCTGGTCATGCTTATGCATAAGATTTTTTTGGCAAGATACCGGAGTGGGTTTGATATGACCTGCTCATCTTAGGTGGCCCTATATGGTATAGTCCAAAGCTTCATTGAAGCACACAAGCTCCTTCATCAGGACAAGGTAGCGATCCAGTAGGGGATATATATATCAACTATAATAGTTGTCTGCGAGTTGTGTCATGCTTGCGGACCTTGCACAGCAAGGTCTGCAATTTACGGGTCTGCAATGAGCGCTGCAGGCACTCATCGTAAGTCCCATAGGACTTCGGCTGCAATAAAGGCACGTAGGAATTAGGCTGCAATGAGCGCCAAAGGCACTTTTTACCTAAGCCAGTAACACTTTTTACCTAAGCCAGTAACACTTTTTACCTAAGCCAGTAACACTTAGCCGAAGCCCGTAACTCGCAACGAACAATAATGTACAAAATAAGTTAAAAACCTCACACACAACTCGGGGGGACAGCCAGGGAGCCTGCGAGTGAGGTTGCAAGCTAATTTGACTCATAATTGCCGTTTTTAGGAGACAGAACATAATGGCCCCCGAAAAAACTTAAATTTTCTCAAACAAGATGAAAATGAGGCTGAAGCCAGTAATTGTTATCCTTAGCCAGTAACAACGCAGGCACGCAGGACCTTGGGATGAGCGCCGAAGGTGCTCTTCGCAAAGCAACAAACTTGCGGGTTGGACGACGCCTGCAATGACCGGCAAGGCCTGTAACTTAGACTGGGGGAGAAGCTCGCGATGAGCGCCGAAGGTGCTCATTTTGAAGCATGAAAGTGGCTTGGGGCTCACGATGAGTGAAAGAAACACTATAAATATATATTAGTTGCAGTATAATCGAATATGTCATTCGTTACTTAACCCTTAAGCTGCCTCAATAGAGACCTACTCAGTTAAGCTTTGCAGTACCAGAGCTGCATTGTTGCATTGTTGCAAAGGCTGGAAATATTGGGGACAGCAGTTCTTTTTTTCTCATCACTAACATGAAGACAAGGCTGTATCTCCCAGCATGCAAGGTACAGAACAGAGGGAGTGCATAGATTGGCAGCACAATTCAGACAATCAGAGAAAAGCTTGGTTATTCTAATTTGAAACGCATTGAGTAATAGGGAGTCTCCCATGTAGGGAATACCCTATTTAGCTTAGTTTGCTCTAGCTCCTATAGTTATTATTATTATTGCTAATTTGTAACACTCCAACATATTCCGTAGCCCAGTACATAAGTTGTGATCAACACATTACAAAGATGGAGGGCCCTATAGTTGAGATTTATACCCAGAAGAGACCTTAGTGAATCCCATAGATATGAGAACAAACACAGAGAAACATCTATATATAGGGACACTCATCAAAATCCTTTTATTAGTTGCTATATTCTGGGAGAAGAAGATACTACTCTATCTATAATAATATCATATTGGGAGAATAAATATACCCAATACTATAATTGGATGTTAATATCCAGTTCCCTATACAAATAGTTATCTTATGTTACTCTAAAGAACTCAATACAACAATATATAGGGATGTTTCACTAGAGCAGATATTCCAAAGCAAAAAAGCAAGGGAAAGTTATCCAAATCAAAGAAACTTTGAATGGAACTTGTACATTATATTTTTTAACTCGCGGGGTACTAGGGAGAGGTGGTAGTAATCCCTTTAAAGGGTTTTCCAGGTCTCTGGTTATTTAACTTCGGGAATATATTTAATATTAATTTAAATTTAAATAAAGTAATCTGCGGGCTTGCAATTGAATAAGGCCCTATGTCTTGTAGAAGCTAAATATATGGTTATTAACAACCATGATTTTCCTAGTAAATCCTAAAAAAGAATATAACAAAGCCAAACACTCTTCGTATAATAACTTCACCAATATTATTATTTTTTTATTATCATTGAGCAATGCCATATTATTGCCAAGCAGAATTACTGTACTGCTTTATTTAATACACGCCCATGTATGCGTTGGCAGAAGGCACTTCCTTTAGCCCAAAGGCTTGAAAGTAATTATTATAACACACCATTTTATAAATTACAGGAATTATTAGCTCCAGATAAAGTTTATTATTTTAATTTTATTGTATACCACTACAGTTTGTGAGGATTATTTTTGTTAATAAAACTATTGTAATTTAATTATCTTTAAATAGTGTGTGTAGTTTTACAAAATCAAAAGGTACAGGGAACATAAATAAGACACCCCCCCAAAGGACCACTGAAATCTAAGAAAAAAATATGTTTGTGAAGAATATGGCCCACTAGCAACATTAGCACCTATATAAGCTGGGCACATAAAAACATTTTTCCAAAAAAAAAACTTGGGAGCCTCCATCTTGGCTAGCTAGCCTGTAGCATACCTGTGGAGGGCTATCCTACTGGTGATCTGTCTATATTTAGCCCTATTGATCAGTGCCAGACTGAAGAGGTCTTTCAAGAGAATTGAATAGAGGTGTTATCTGAATACACAGTTCCTCTGGTTCCTCCCAGGTATCTAATCCTGTTGGAAACAAAGGAAGGTGATATAATTGAGGTGGGCTAATAATTTTTACTAAAAAGAGGTCGGTCGTATGGTTGATTGCATCTCACGAATGATGACGTTTTTTTATAAATTATAAAATACAAATTAAATTATTGTGAGACTTGATTCTAAGGGTGGGTACAATGGCCTTAGAGGACACCCATGACAAACTAAATTAACCCTAACTACCATAGATGTCTCTATATAGACCCCCATGGTAAACTAAACTTAACCCTACAACTGCTAAAATAAAAAATAACCCCTACTAAGTATAAAAAATAACACTACATTACAAAAAATTGAATATAAAAGTTACAAAAAATATGAAACACTACATTATTAAAATAATAAAATTCAACATAATAAAAGAAGAAGCACATTAAAATAAAACTATAAAATAAAAATTATTAATAATACTTACCTACCTTAATGATCCTCCAATGCCCACTTCCGTCTTGATTGAAGCCAAAGCCCTCATCTGGACCAGGAAAAGGACCGTCCCAAAAAATAATTTACACTGACTAACGGAGCGCCTCCTATGTGGAGCTCCCCTGCCACAGATGGCTTTTTTGGCCTAAATACACATTTTAAAGCATTCTGATTGGCTGAAACAAGTGCCTTTCATTTCAGCCAATCAGAATTATTTTCAGATATCAACCTGCTCGTTTAGCGTGGAAAATTTAATTCAAGCAATCAGTTTCTTTTTTGGGAGAGCCCTTTCCTGACCCTGAAGATGGCTTCAATCAAGACTGAAGTGAACATTGATTTCTGCAATCAACAGGGAAAGCAGATTAGCCCAGAATGAGGGCAAGGGCTTTGTTGATCATCGCTCTAGGATCATCGATATAGGTATCTATTAATCATTTTTATTTTACAGGTTTAATTTTTTTTATTTCTTATTTTATTTTTTGTATTTCTTTTTTATTTTAATGTAAGTTTTTTACTGTAAGTAATTTTATTATTTTTAGTAATGTCGAGTTTTTTTTTTTGTAATCTAGGTTATTTCTTGTAATGTAGTTAGTTTTTTTGTACTTAGTGGGGGTTAATTTTTATTTTTAGCAGCTGTAGGATTAGGTTTAGTTTACCACAGGGGTCAATATAGATACCAATGGTAGTTTGAGGTAATTTAGTTTGCCATGCGTGCCTGGCTTTTCTCAGCCTAAGTCCTCCGAGCTCGGAAAGCTTCGCGAGGCTCACAAGCGCGACGACAAATCGCAGTTTGACAATTATAATATTTGATATATTTATGTATAGGATTTTCTTTAGTTTTTAGCTCACAGATCACTTAAGTATTCAAATGACCTCTATGCTAGATAGGGGTTAATAGATGTACCATTCCTTTTTTAATGCCCACTGAGTTCCTAGTAGGGGGTTAATTTTAAGGGCTATGAAGTTCTTTAATAGGTGAAATGGAGGGCTTTGCTGGACCTCCCTAGCATATATCTTAGTTTATAAATGCCATGGAGGTCCTGCACAGATCTCTATGACTATGTAGTGAGTAGGGCTTTTGAGTAGATTCCACAGTGGTCTGTTAGAGACCCCAGTGGTAGGGGTTAACATTTAGGGTTAGTTTTTAGGAGCCATGTGGGCTTTTCGGGGGGGGGGCAGTTATGTGATACTAGATGCGCTATTAACCCCTTAATTGTGTTGGATATAAGGAATCAAGCCTTACTTTAGACCCACTTGAGGGGTTATGATGTTTTCAGCATCATATCTAACGCTTGATTCATTAAATGCTTTCACGCAGATCTAAAAAAAAAAAAGTTTCAATTTTAATCGGGACCTTATTGCGTTGTGGTTCTTAGGGGCAAACTAAATTTAAGGTAGGAAAACAATATTTAAATAGGCCCCGGTACATAAGATAATGTAAGAATGCAGCTTTAAACAAAAGCATTTTTTTTATGGAAGTCAGTAAGATAACAAGGTTACAAAGAAGCAGTTACATTATTTCACAAAAATGTTATACCGTACCTATATTAGAATGTCTTCATTTTTCTATGTTTTAATATCTTGTAAATTGACCTTTGTGACTTAATGAAAATAGAAAAGAGCTCTTGCGACAGATAATGTAAACTTTAGATAAATATGCTACTGCCAGCCGTGGGAGTGGTCTGTCATCAGTAAAAGGCTACAACTATAATTACCAAGTAAACAAACATTTTTTCTTCTCCATGCTTACATTTGGTGTTGACAGTATATGTTTGGAACAGTTTACAGAACCATCACAAAAAGGAAACAAATAAATATGAACCAAAGGTCAAAACAGAAGTTTGAAAGATAATTTGTGGGAAACGGGCTTGACAAAACTGTTGGCTTAAGCGGTGCTTATTGTCAGTAAATATTTTTATTTCTAAAGAGTCAATATAGGATTGTTGAAGGATGGATAAAAGCAATAGAGAAAGTGAAAGAGTGTAGAGCTCAGTGAAGACATCTAGGACATTGGTTCTCAACAGTAAGTCCTAGGACAGGTTTTGATCCCTCAGACCTTATCTGCTGGTCATCAGAGAGAAAGTGGATAAGGACAGCGTAAACATACCCCTGCCATTAGTTATAGATATAAATAATGAGGGAGAGAGAGAGGAAGGGGGGGGGGGGACAGAGAAAGAAAGAGAGAGAGATGAAGGGAGGAAATATATAGAGAGGGAGGGAGAGAGAACGAAAGGGAGGGAGAGAGAACGAAAGGGAGGGAGGGAGAGAGATCGAGTGGGAGGGAGGGAGAGAGATCGAGTGGGAGGGAGAGTGAGAACGAGAGGGAGGGAGGAGGGAGGGAGAGTGAGAACGAGAGGGAGGGAGAGTGAGAACGAGAGGGAGGGAGGGAGAGTGAGAACGAGAGGGAGGGAGGGAGAGTGAGAACGAGAGGGAGGGAGGGAGAGTGAGAACGAGAGGGAGGGAGGGAGAGTGAGAACGAGAGGGAGGGAGGGAGAGTGAGAACGAGAGGGAGGGAGAGTGAGAACGAGAGGGAGGGAGAGTGAGAACGAGAGGGAGGGAGAGTGAGAACGAGAGGGAGGGAGAGTGAGAACGAGAGGGAGGGAGAGTGAGAACGAGAGGGAGGGAGAGTGAGAACGAGAGGGAGGGAGAGAGAACGAGAGCGAGGGAGAGAGAACGAGAGCGAGGGAGAGAGAACGGGAAAGAGGGAGAGAGAACGGGAAAGAAGGAGAGAGAACGGGAAAGAGGGAGAGAGAACGGGAAAGAGGGAGAGAGAACGGGAAAGAGGGAGAGAGAACGGGAAAGAGGGAGAGTGAGAACGGGAAAGAGGGAGAGTGAGAACGAGAGCGAGGGATAGAGAACGAGAGCGAGGGATAGAGAACGAGAGCGAGGGATAGAGAACGAGAGCGAGGGATAGAGAACGAGAGCGAGGGATAGAGAACGAGAGGGAGGGAGAGAGAACGAGAGGGAGGGAGAGAGAACGAGAGGGAGGGAGAGAGAACGAGAGGGAGGGAGAGAGAACGAGAGGGAGGGAGAGAGAACGAGAGGGAGGGAGAGAGAACGGGAAAGAGGGAGAGAGAACGGGAAAGAGGGAGAGAGAACGAGAGCGAGGGAGAGAGAACGAGAGCGAGGGAGAGAGAACGAGAGCGAGGGAGAGAGAACGAGAGGAAGGGGGGGGGGGGACAGAGAAAGAAAGAGAGAGAGATGAAGGGAGGAAATATATAGAGAGGGAGGGAGAGAGAACGAAAGGGAGGGAGAGAGAACGAAAGGGAGGGAGGGAGAGAGATCGAGTGGGAGGGAGGGAGAGAGATCGAGTGGGAGGGAGAGTGAGAACGAGAGGGAGGGAGGAGGGAGGGAGAGTGAGAACGAGAGGGAGGGAGGAGGGAGGGAGGGAGGGAGAGTGAGAACGAGAGGGAGGGAGAGTGAGAACGAGAGGGAGGGAGAGTGAGAACGAGAGGGAGGGAGAGTGAGAACGAGAGGGAGGGAGAGTGAGAACGAGAGGGAGGGAGAGTGAGAACGAGAGGGAGGGAGAGTGAGAACGAGAGGGAGGGAGAGAGAACGAGAGCGAGGGAGAGAGAACGAGAGCGAGGGAGAGAGAACGAGAGCGAGGGAGAGAGAACGGGAAAGAGGGAGAGAGAACGGGAAAGAGGGAGAGAGAACGGGAAAGAGGGAGAGAGAACGGGAAAGAGGGAGAGAGAGAACGGGAAAGAGGGAGAGTGAGAACGGGAAAGAGGGAGAGTGAGAACGAGAGCGAGGGAGAGTGAGAACGAGAGCGAGGGAGAGTGAGAACGAGAGCGAGGGATAGAGAACGAGAGCGAGGGATAGAGAACGAGAGCGAGGGATAGAGAACGAGAGCGAGGGATAGAGAACGAGAGCGAGGGATAGAGAACGAGAGCGAGGGATAGAGAACGAGAGGGAGGGAGAGAGAACGAGAGGGAGGGAGAGAGAACGAGAGGGAGGGAGAGAGAACGAGAGGGAGGGAGAGAGAACGAGAGGGAGGGAGAGAGAACGAGAGGGAGGGAGAGAGAACGAGAGGGAGGGAGAGAGAACGAGAGGGAGGGAGAGAGAACGAGAGGGAGGGAGAGAGAACGAGAGGGAGGGAGAGAGAACGAGAGCGAGGGAGAGAGAACGAGAGCGAGGGAGAGAGAACGAGAGCGAGGGAGAGAGAACGAGAGCGAGGGAGAGAGAACGAGAGGGAGGGAGAGAGAACGAGAGGGAGGGAGAGAGAACGAGAGGGAGGGAGAGAGAACGAGAGGGAGGGAGAGAGAACGAGAGGGAGGGAGAGAGAACGAGAGGGAGGGAGAGAGAACGAGAGGGAGGGAGAGAGAACGAGAGGGAGGGAGAGAGAACGGGAGGGAGGGAGAGAGAACGAGAGCGAGGGAGAGAGAACGAGAGGGAGGGAGAGAGAACGAGAGGGAGGGAGAGAGAACGAGAGGGAGGGAGAGAGAACGAGAGGGAGGGAGAGAGAACGAGAGGGAGGGAGAGAGAACGAGAGGGAGGGAGAGAGAACGAGAGGGAGGGAGAGAGAACGGGAGGGAGGGAGAGAGAACGGGAGGGAGGGAGAGAGAACGGGAGGGAGGGAGAGAGAACGAGAGCGAGGGAGAGAGAACGAGAGCGAGGGAGAGAGAACGAGAGCGAGGGAGAGAGAACGAGAGCGAGGGAGAGAGAACGAGAGGGAGGGAGAGAGAACGAGAGGGAGGGAGAGAGAACGAGAGGGAGGGAGAGAGAACGAGAGGGAGGGAGAGAGAACGAGAGGGAGGGAGAGAGAACGAGAGGGAGGGAGAGAGAACGAGAGGGAGGGAGAGAGAACGAGAGGGAGGGAGAGAGAACGAGAGGGAGGGAGAGAGAACGAGAGGGAGGGAGAGAGAACGGGAGGGAGGGAGGGAGAGAGAACGAGAGCGAGGGAGAGAGAACGAGAGGGAGGGAGAGAGAACGAGAGGGAGGGAGAGAGAACGAGAGGGAGGGAGAGAGAACGAGAGGGAGGGAGAGAGAACGAGAGGGAGGGAGAGAGAACGGGAGGGAGGGAGAGAGAACGGGAGGGAGGGAGAGAGAACGAGAGGGAGGGAGAGAGAACGAGAGGGAGGGAGAGAGAACGGGAGGGAGGGAGAGAGAACGGGAGGGAGGGAGAGAGAACGGGAGGGAGGGAGAGAGAACGGGAGGGAGGGAGAGAGAACGGGAAAGAGGGAGAGAGAACGGGAAAGAGGGAGAGAGAACGGGAAAGAGGGAGAGAGAACGGGAAAGAGGGAGAGAGAACGGGAAAGAGGGAGAGTGAGAACGGGAAAGAGGGAGAGTGAGAACGAGAGCGAGGGAGAGTGAGAACGAGAGCGAGGGATAGAGAACGAGAGCGAGGGATAGAGAACGAGAGCGAGGGATAGAGAACGAGAGCGAGGGATAGAGAACGAGAGCGAGGGATAGAGAACGAGAGGGAGGGAGAGAGAACGAGAGGGAGGGAGAGAGAACGAGAGGGAGGGAGAGAGAACGAGAGGGAGGGAGAGAGAACGAGAGGGAGGGAGAGTGAGAACGAGAGGGAGGGAGAGTGAGAACGAGAGGGAGGGAGAGTGAGAACGAGAGGGAGGGAGAGTGAGAACGAGAGGGAGGGAGAGTGAGAACGAGAGGGAGGGAGAGAGAACGAGAGCGAGGGAGAGAGAACGAGAGCGAGGGAGAGAGAACGGGAAAGAGGGAGAGAGAACGGGAAAGAGGGAGAGAGAACGGGAAAGAGGGAGAGAGAACGGGAAAGAGAACGGGAAAGAGGGAGAGAGAACGGGAAAGAGGGAGAGTGAGAACGGGAAAGAGGGAGAGTGAGAACGAGAGCGAGGGATAGAGAACGAGAGCGAGGGATAGAGAACGAGAGCGAGGGATAGAGAACGAGAGCGAGGGATAGAGAACGAGAGGGAGGGAGAGAGAACGAGAGGGAGGGAGAGAGAACGAGAGGGAGGGAGAGAGAACGAGAGGGAGGGAGAGAGAACGAGAGGGAGGGAGAGAGAACGAGAGGGAGGGAGAGAGAACGGGAAAGAGGGAGAGAGAACGGGAAAGAGGGAGAGAGAACGAGAGGGAGGGAGAGAGAACGGGAAAGAGGGAGAGAGAACGGGAAAGAGGGAGAGAGAACGGGAAAGAGGGAGAGAGAACGAGAGCGAGGGAGAGAGAACGAGAGCGAGGGAGAGAGAACGAGAGCGAGGGAGAGAGAACGAGAGGAAGGGGGGGGGGACAGAGAAAGAAAGAGAGAGAGATGAAGGGAGGAAATATATAGAGAGGGAGGGAGAGAGAACGAAAGGGAGGGAGAGAGAACGAAAGGGAGGGAGGGAGAGAGATCGAGTGGGAGGGAGGGAGAGAGATCGAGTGGGAGGGAGAGTGAGAACGAGAGGGAGGGAGGAGGGAGGGAGAGTGAGAACGAGAGGGAGGGAGAGTGAGAACGAGAGGGAGGGAGGGAGAGTGAGAACGAGAGGGAGGGAGGGAGAGTGAGAACGAGAGGGAGGGAGAGTGAGAACGAGAGGGAGGGAGAGTGAGAACGAGAGGGAGGGAGAGTGAGAACGAGAGGGAGGGAGAGTGAGAACGAGAGGGAGGGAGAGTGAGAACGAGAGGGAGGGAGAGAGAACGAGAGCGAGGGAGAGAGAACGGGAAAGAGGGAGAGAGAACGGGAAAGAGGGAGAGAGAACGGGAAAGAGGGAGAGAGAACGGGAAAGAGGGAGAGAGAACGGGAAAGAGGGAGAGAGAACGGGAAAGAGGGAGAGAGAACGGGAAAGAGGGAGAGAGAACGGGAAAGAGGGAGAGTGAGAACGGGAAAGAGGGAGAGTGAGAACGAGAGCGAGGGATAGAGAACGAGAGCGAGGGATAGAGAACGAGAGCGAGGGATAGAGAACGAGAGCGAGGGATAGAGAACGAGAGCGAGGGATAGAGAACGAGAGCGAGGGATAGAGAACGAGAGCGAGGGATAGAGAACGAGAGCGAGGGATAGAGAACGAGAGGGAGGGATAGAGAACGAGAGGGAGGGAGAGAGAACGAGAGGGAGGGAGAGAGAACGAGAGGGAGGGAGAGAGAACGAGAGGGAGGGAGAGAGAACGAGAGGGAGGGAGAGAGAACGAGAGGGAGGGAGAGAGAACGAGAGGGAGGGAGAGAGAACGAGAGGGAGGGAGAGAGAACGAGAGGGAGGGAGAGAGAACGAGAGGGAGGGAGAGAGAACGAGAGGGAGGGAGAGAGAACGAGAGGGAGGGAGAGAGAACGAGAGGGAGGGAGAGAGAACGAGAGGGAGGGAGAGAGAACGAGAGGGAGGGAGAGAGAACGAGAGGGAGGGAGAGAGAACGGGAGGGAGGGAGAGAGAACGAGAGGGAGGGAGAGAGAACGAGAGGGAGGGAGAGAGAACGAGAGGGAGGGAGAGAGAACGAGAGGGAGGGAGAGAGAACGAGAGGGAGGGAGAGAGAACGAGAGGGAGGGAGAGAGAAAGAGAGGGAGGGAGAGAGAACGAGAGGGAGGGAGAGAGAACGGGAGGGAGGGAGAGAGAACGGGAGGGAGGGAGAGAGAACGGGAGGGAGGGAGAGTGAGAACGAGAGGGAGGGAGAGTGAGAACGAGAGGGAGGGAGAGTGAGAACGAGAGGGAGGGAGAGTGAGAACGAGAGGGAGGGAGAGTGAGAACGAGAGGGAGGGAGAGAGAACGAGAGGGAGGGAGAGAGAACGAGAGCGAGGGAGAGAGAACGGGAACGAGGGAGAGAGAACGGGAAAGAGGGAGAGAGAACGGGAAAGAGGGAGAGAGAACGGGAAAGAGGGAGAGAGAACGGGAAAGAGGGAGAGAGAACGGGAAAGAGGGAGAGAGAACGGGAAAGAGGGAGAGTGAGAACGGGAAAGAGGGAGAGTGAGAACGGGAAAGAGGGAGAGTGAGAACGGGAAAGAGGGAGAGTGAGAACGAGAGCGAGGGATAGAGAACGAGAGCGAGGGATAGAGAACGAGAGCGAGGGATAGAGAACGAGAGGGAGGGAGAGAGAACGAGAGGGAGGGAGAGAGAACGAGAGGGAGGGAGAGAGAACGAGAGGGAGGGAGAGAGAACGAGAGGGAGGGAGAGAGAACGAGAGGGAGGGAGAGAGAACGAGAGGGAGGGAGAGAGAACGGGAAAGAGGGAGAGAGAACGGGAAAGAGGGAGAGAGAACGAGAGGGAGGGAGAGAGAACGGGAAAGAGGGAGAGAGAACGGGAAAGAGGGAGAGAGAACGGGAAAGAGGGAGAGAGAACGAGAGCGAGGGAGAGAGAACGAGAGCGAGGGAGAGAGAACGAGAGCGAGGGAGAGAGAACGAGAGGAAGGGGGGGGGGGACAGAGAAAGAAAGAGAGAGAGATGAAGGGAGGAAATATATAGAGAGGGAGGGAGAGAGAACGAAAGGGAGGGAGAGAGAACGAAAGGGAGGGAGGGAGAGAGATCGAGTGGGAGGGAGGGAGAGAGATCGAGTGGGAGGGAGAGTGAGAACGAGAGGGAGGGAGGAGGGAGGGAGAGTGAGAACGAGAGGGAGGGAGAGTGAGAACGAGAGGGAGGGAGGGAGAGTGAGAACGAGAGGGAGGGAGGGAGAGTGAGAACGAGAGGGAGGGAGGGAGAGTGAGAACGAGAGGGAGGGAGAGTGAGAACGAGAGGGAGGGAGAGTGAGAACGAGAGGGAGGGAGAGTGAGAACGAGAGGGAGGGAGAGTGAGAACGAGAGGGAGGGAGAGTGAGAACGAGAGGGAGGGAGAGTGAGAACGAGAGGGAGGGAGAGAGAACGAGAGCGAGGGAGAGAGAACGGGAAAGAGGGAGAGAGAACGGGAAAGAGGGAGAGAGAACGGGAAAGAGGGAGAGAGAACGGGAAAGAGGGAGAGAGAACGGGAAAGAGGGAGAGAGAACGGGAAAGAGGGAGAGTGAGAACGGGAAAGAGGGAGAGTGAGAACGGGAAAGAGGGAGAGTGAGAACGAGAGCGAGGGATAGAGAACGAGAGCGAGGGATAGAGAACGAGAGCGAGGGATAGAGAACGAGAGCGAGGGATAGAGAACGAGAGCGAGGGATAGAGAACGAGAGCGAGGGATAGAGAACGAGAGCGAGGGATAGAGAACGAGAGGGAGGGAGAGAGAACGAGAGGGAGGGATAGAGAACGAGAGGGAGGGAGAGAGAACGAGAGGGAGGGAGAGAGAACGAGAGGGAGGGAGAGAGAACGAGAGGGAGGGAGAGAGAACGAGAGGGAGGGAGAGAGAACGAGAGGGAGGGAGAGAGAACGAGAGGGAGGGAGAGAGAACGAGAGGGAGGGAGAGAGAACGAGAGGGAGGGAGAGAGAACGAGAGGGAGGGAGAGAGA